>CM074503.1:10364108-10405992 GCA_037389245.1 Oryzias sinensis | reverse complement strand
GTTAACAGAGTTTTTATAGTCATCTATGCTGTAATATTTGCAGTCCATGTTAACAGTGGAAAAGAATTATTCAGGGTCGATGTCTTGAAGGTTGTTGTCATTATCACTGAATATTTGAAGGTCGGTTTGCTCACCATTCAGATCTCTCTGAGAGTTGTGGTTGCGGGTGACTGTTGTAGAAAAAGTGTTGTTTTTTTTAGAAGCCATGGATAGTAGAGTTTGTCTCCTCATCTCGTCAGACCAGCATCTTCACGTCTCTCTTGTTTAGACTGTAGTGGGTAAATATTTTTCCAAATCTTGCAGGCTCCTGACAAGAACAACCTTGGACTGCTCAGGGGAGCCACAGAGTTTGGCATAAATTTTACAGTCTTTTACCCAGGTTCCCTGAATTTTCACCTGCTTTTTCAAGTAACGTGCTCTTCTGGCGATGTCGGCATTCCTTTTCGTGAGGTATTCATTCATGAAAACGTTGTTCCCCTCAGATTTCTTCCTTGCTTCAATAAAGCTGCTTTGTGTTTCCGATTGACAAACTTTAAGAGGATTGCTGGTTTGTCGGTGTCTCTTCTCCTGGGAAGCGGTCTGCAGATCTCCACATGTCCAGAGAAATTCCATTGGACTTTAGGAACTCCTCCACCTGTTTTTCCACAGAGCTCGTCTCCTGCTCGTTGGATTCCTCACCGTTCCCGGCGGTCACTGCATGCGCGTAGGACCGGGGTTTGATTTTCAATCCGGTGATTATCACGTCGTTAGATCTGGAGATCTGCTCTTGGTCATCCATTCGTTTCTCAATTATATCCATCCTGTTGAAGCACTGCTCCTGCAGAGCCCGGACCTGCTTCACCTCTCCGATAGCATCCAGAATTTGTCCGTGAACAATCTTCATAGCTTTGATCTCTTCCAGCACAAAATCAAGCATCTTCCTCAAGTCCTCATATTCCTCAGACACTGGGTTTCTTCTCGGTGGCATGTTTAGGAATTGTTTTTCTCAATATTTACGCTTTTATGCGGTAAATAGAGTTGAGAACTGCAGCTGCTCTATGCCTGCGTGGCGTCTTCTCCGAGAACCAGAAGTTTAACCGTTTATACTTGTGTCTGTGTGAATGTTTTTACGTCTATTTGAATCAGTTTACATCTGTGTGAACATTGAGACAAAGAACAGGTCTGGGTGGAACCTCGTCTGCCGGAGGAGAAGTTTCATGACGAGTCGGTGTCACGCTGACTCATGTCAGACGAAAATGCAGGAGACACTGAATCCCTGATCTGCAAAAATATTTTACTGAAAAAGTTCACTGTAAGTATTTGACAACGCTGTGTGGTGATATATACATACAGTACATATACAGTATATATATATAAAACACCCCTCTCACCCTCCGCGGGTGGTTTCTCCTCCAAGCAGAGGCCTGGGAGCTTGAGGGTCCTGCAGTATCTTAGCTGTTCCTGTTCTTTTCTGGACTGAGAGGTCTGAGGTCTTTCCAGGTATCTGTTGTAGCCCCTCCTCCACATATATATATATATATATATATATATATATATATATATGTGTGTGTGTGTTTATATATACATACACTTGCCGGACAGGAGGCTGCTGTTACATCAATCTTGTTGATCTTCAACCACAGCAGTCTGGTTGTCCCACTTTTTCTCTGATAGAAACTGATGTGATCTGTTTATTGATCACACACACGCTCGCAAGCACGCACACACACACACACACACACTCACACACACACACACAATCACACACACACACACACACACACACACAGATAGAGAACCCACACAGCAGGGACAGTGAACTGCTGAATATTGATTTGATGATGGTAATGAAAAGAATGTCTGACTCTGCTCTACTTTAATGACACACACACATAGGTTTTGGATTTCGGCTAAAAACGGCATAATCGTCAATAAAGACCACTGAGAACACTTTGAAAACAAATCAGAAGAGAATTGAAGGAGACTTTACTAGTTCAGGTACTTTGGTTAGATGCTCAGTTCAAAGGTCATCCAGGTCTTCTTGAAATCTGCCTGCAGCACCTGAAACACTGATGATCATGGATATAGACGGCGTTTTACTGCTCGCCGTCCTTCACTCATGGGTCCCTCATACTGATATATTCCCTTTTGAGAATTTCCCATGATGCACTGATTCTTTTCTAAGTTTATAGTCTTTTAAAGACTTCCTGGTGTGATGCTGCAGTCATCTTTTCTTTTTGAGCTTCTGGTTTCATCTCCACAGCTGGCTGTGACCGTTTCTCTCTGTAAGCCTCCAACATTTCACGTCATGAAGTTCCAACTGTTTGGACCCACCTGCAGCTCTAAATAAATCTTTGAAAAACACAAAAACCTGATCAGAAAGAGCCCCCACTAAATCCGTCTGTTCTCCAAAGACGGAGGAACTCTGGTGGAATAATCCTCCGGTTGTCTTTCCATGGCTGAACCCCCCCAGTGGCGGCCTGAACATCACTCCTAACAACATTTCAAACATCTCGGCGCCTTTTAGGCTCCTCTGATTCACAGACCAGCAGAAGCACACAATCAAACACAACTTTGTTTACTGAAGGGCCACAGTGTGTCTGTTTATGGATCGCTGCTCCACTCAGGAACTGCGGATGCCTCTCCAGCGGCCCCTGCTGGTAAGATGATGACTGAAAGGACATTGCAGGACGGGCATGAGGTCATTTCAAAAAATGCAACGTGGAAAAATGTTTAATAAGATCAACCACTAAAACAAACTATCGTCGTATAGATTTTAATATTTTCAGCTTTTCTCTCATGAAACGTTTGAAGGTTTACAGATAATAAAAACCTAAATCCTGTTTGTCAGTTTAGGCAGGAGCCAAGTCCTGCCGGACATCAGAACGAGAATCTCCCTCCTGCAGGTCAGCAAAGGTCAGCATGAGTGAAATGTTTGTTTTAACTGTGGACCAACAGCAGCAGATGACTGCAGAGACAGGACTTTGAGAAACATGGATTGTCTTCCTCCAGACTCTGGGTCCCAGATTTTCCCATGAAATCTTCTAAAAAAATGAGTCTTTAGACCATTGAGCAACAGTTTGAGTTCCTGTTTTTCTCCTTAGTCCAGCTGAGATGCTGCTGACGTCTGCTTCAGAACAGGTTTGACACAAGAAATGAGACATTTGGAGCTCCTGTGTCTATGTGAGGAGGTTCTTCATGGCCTGCCGCCGTCTTTCGGAGTCTCAAATCTGCTCCGTGACGTGTCGGCCGACTTCTGGACTGAGCTGAAAAGAATTTGCTCAATGTTGCAGAACCACGTTTGAGCTGCAGGAACACCTCTGGGCTTGTCAGACGCTCATCATGTTGTTTTCAAAAATTGTATCTGACTGATTGTATAAAACACAGAAGATTTCAGGTTTAAGCTTCACTGCAAATGTTTGCTGAATCCCCCAGCTTGAAGGCAGGAGCTGCCGAGGAACCTCTGAGGATCCTTTAAGGAATGTCTAAGGAACGTCTGAGGAACCAGCTAAACAAGAGATATATCTTTACTATAGAAAGAAACATCATGAGAACATGGTTGTTCTCAGTGTCATAAAAGCTGAAGTTGAAAACAAGTAAACACAGACAAATGTAAAGAACAACAATCTGGCAGTGTTCCAAAAAAACTTCCTTCAGTTTTAGAAAATAAACAACATGGAAATAAACTGCATTAGTACTAGCATTTCTTTTCTGTCTGCGGCTCAGTACTGGTCCGCACCCTGGGGAAAGGGGACCACTGCTGTAGTTCTGTTTTGGTTCATGAAACAAAAAACATTTCTATGGTCTCCTCCATGGTCTCCGCCATGGTCACCTCCATCATCTCCGCCATGTTTTCCTCCATGATCAATTCCATGGTCGCTGCCACGGTCTCCTCCATGTTCACCTCCATGATCTCCGCCGTGGCCCCCTCCATGGTCGCCTCCGTGGTCTCTCCATGGTTGCTCTGGCGGTCTCCTCCGCGTGGTCACTGCCATGGTTTCTCCATGGTCAATTCCATGGTCGCTGCAACAGTGTCTCTCCATGTTCGCCACTGATGGTTTCCTGCATGGTCGCCATATAAACTCTGTCTCTTCATGGTCACTTCCATGTTCCATGGTCGGTGACATGGTCACCCATACTTGCTACCATGGTTAACTGCATGGTCTCCTCCATGGTTTCCTGTATTGTCGCCATGGTCTCTTCCATGGTCGCCGCTTTAGTCGCCTCCATGTTCTCCTCCATGGTCACAGCCATGGTTTCACCATGGTCGCCTTCCATGGTTCTCCATGGTCACGCTTTCATGGCCCCATGGTCTCTCCATGGTCGCCACCATTCTGCCACTGGGCGGTCAAATCTATGGTCTCTCCATTGCTGCACCATGGTCTTCTCCATGGTCTTCCACGGCCGCCACCATAGTTGCTGCCATGGCCCTCTCCATGGTCTCTCCATGGCTTCCTCTGGTGTCCCGGCCATGGTCGCCCCATCTTCTCCTCCACGTCACCGCTACAGTCGCTGCCATGGCCCTCCATGGTCTCCTTCATGGTCAACTCCATGGTTTCTCCACGGTCGCCATGCCTCCATGGTCTCCTTCATGGTCACCGCTATTTCTCCAGCATGGCTGCTGACATGGTCTCCTCCATACTTGCCATCATGGTTAACTGCTTGGTCTCCTCCATGGTTGCCTCAGTGGTCTCCTCCATGGTTGCTGACATGGTCGCCACCATGGCCCCCTCCATGGTCTCCTCCATGGTTGCCACCATGGTCTCCTCCATGGTTGCTGACATTGTCGCCACCATGGCACCCTCCATGGTCTCCTCATGGTTGCCACCATGGTCTCTCCATGGTCTCCTTCATGGTCACTGCCAAAAGAGTGCATGGTTTCCATGGTTGCTGACATGGTCTCTCCATACTTGCCATCATGGTTGACTGCTTGGTCTCCTCCATGGTTGCTCTGTAGTGGTCTCCCTCATGGCTGCTGACATGGCGCCACCATGGCCCTCCATGGTTCCCTCCATGGTTGCCACTCATGGTCTTCTCCACGGTCGCCACCATAGTTGCTGCCATGGCCTCCTCCATGGTCTCTCCATGGTTTCCTCCACGGGTCCTCGCCATGGTCCTCCATCTTCTCTCCACGGTCACCGCCTACAGTCGCTGCCACACCCTCCATGGTCTCCCTTCATGGTCAACTCCATGGTTTTCCACGGTCGCCATGCTCTCCTCCATGGTCTCCTTCATGGTCACGCCATGGTTTCTCCACGGTTGCTGACATGGTCTCTCCATACTTGCCATCATGGCGATCGTTTGGTCTCCTCCATGGTTGCCTCAGTAGTCTCCTCCGGTTGCTGACATGGTCGCCACCATGGCCCCCTCCATGGTCTCCTCCATGGTTGCCACCATGGTCTCCTCCATGGTTGCTGACATGGTCGCCACCATGGCCCCCTCCATGGTCTCCTCCATGGCTGCCACCATGGTCTCCTCCATGGTTACGACATGGTCGCCACCATGGTTGCGACATGGTCGCCATCATGGCCCCCTCCATGGTCTCCTCCATGGCTGCTACCATGGTCTCTCCATGGTTGCTGACATGGTCAGCCACCATGGCTCCCTCCATGGTCTCTCCATGGTTGCCCACCATGGTCTCCTCTCCATGGTTGCTGACATGGTCACCGCCATGGCCCCCTCCATGGTCTCCCCCATGGTTGCCACCATGTGCCCTCCATGGTTGCTGCGACATGGTCAGCCACCATGGCCCTTCCATGGTCTCCTCCCATGGTTGCTACCATGGTCTCCTCCATGGCTGCTGACATGGTCGCCACCATGAATTCTCCATGGTTCTCCATGGTTGCCACCATGGTCTCTCCATGGTTGCTGACATGGCCGCCACCATGGCCTCTCCATGGCCTCCCATGGTTGCCACTACGGTCTCCATGGTTGCCGACATGGTCGCCACTATGGCCCCCTCCATGGTCTCCTCCATGGTTGCTACCATGGTCTCCTCCGGTTGTCACATGGTCAGCCACCATGGCCCTCCATGGTCTCCATGGCGCCACCATGGTCTCTCCATGGTTGCTGACATGGTCGCCACTATGGCTCTGGCGTTCTCCATGGCTGCCTCAATGGTCTCTCCACGGTTGCTGACATGGTCGCCACCATGGCCCCCTCCATGGTCTCCTCCATGGTTGCCACTCATGGTCAACTCAATGGTCTCCTCCATGGTTGCCTCAGTGCTCTCCTCCACAGTTGCTGACATTTTGGCCCCCTCCATGGTGAACTCCAGGGTAGCCTTCATTGTTGCCTCCATGGTCTCCTTTATTGGTCGTCCACAAAACTTCTCCATGAGCTCCAGATGGTGCAGAGCTCTGCCACCTTCATCCTCACAAAGACTCTTTCACATTCTGACCACAACACCTCCACCCTAAAAGAACCCACTGGATCCATGTTTATGTTGGAGTTCATTTAGAAACTTTCACATTTGTTAGTTTGTCCTGCTGATTGCTCTGCCTTTATATTCAGTCCCTGTTTGAGTTCCATCCCATCTTCAGTCTGACCTGTAAATGACTTCTAGATTCAGCCTATTGTAGTTTTATTTTGTAATTTTCCATGGTAATAATACATATGGGCTTTATTTTGGGGTTAGACTCATGAACCGGAAGTCATCAGGCAAGTGAACGTGAAGGCTGCATGTGCTTCGTATCAGCCAAAACGGTTATAAAAGTGTTAAAAGTTTAAAGGAAACGAAAGTTTACAGTATCCTATAGCACCTGGGGCCTGTTTCAGGAAAGGAGGTTCAACTAATCCCTGAGGTTAAATCTGAACTCTGAGTTGGTCAATCGAGGATTAAATAACTCTGAGTTTTCTGTTTCCAGAGAAGCTGATCCGAAAGGATCAACTAACTCTGAGTGGACTGATTCGAGGTGAGCGTGAAAAACGCACTGATAGCTTCATTAATAATGGAGCGCAGATATCACTTAGCCACATGGCAACCGTGGAAAAAAGAGGTCTGGCGTATTTTCTCCAGCTGAATCCTGACGTGCTGCTGCAGAGTTGCAGTGAATTTTCATGAGCAGATATCTCATGAAGAAAAGCAACACCATTGCATCTGCAAACAGAGAGACAAAGAAGGTGGAAAACATAGCTACCACCCACGCCTAAGTTTGCATTTAAATCATTGTTATACAAAAATATTAGCTGTAATAACTTTTTAAATATTTAAGGAGGAAATGAAAATGGGATATTTAGGAGTACTTTAGTTGTTATTCTGTAAATGCATGAAATGCTGCATAGTGTAAGAACTAAATCTGGGGAAAATGCATTTAACGCTGTAATGTTTAGAGGACTTTTTTGTTAACCTTCCTCTAGCAAACGTTGGTCATTTCCACACTACATGCAATTGTGTTTTTAAAAGTGAACTTGTCTACTGTTGAACCTTTCGCCATACCAGACTTTCTTTTTTTTTTTTTTTTTCCTTTCTTCTCGCTCTTCTGACCGTGGGTCAGAAGCACAGGAGATTTCTCAGGCCGAAGGGAATTCTCCTTCGGGGTCTACTCTGCTCCAAACTTCAACCTCCTAGAGCGGATTAAGAATGACTCCAAAACAGTTATTCTGGGAATGACATCTTCTTTATTTAACTAAGTGTCTGGCCCTCCTAACACACAATATATTCCACGCACACACCTCCTCCTTGCTCACCCCTGCACTCCTGCAATCGCCTCCTTTGTCTCTCGTGGATCGCACTCGCCAGCACACACACACTGCAACACTACCCCTGTATTGACTGGCGGTATAGGTTTGCGCGGATTAAGAAAGCAAGAAAGTAGAAAATCTGTTTCAACAAGTAATTGTTACATTAATCTTAATTCAATGTGTCCCTGGATTTCATTTTTCATGTAGATGCAATCCTGCAGGAATTAAAAGAACATGGCAGCAGCAAATGAAAAAAATTCGAGTCTTCAAAATCAGACGAGTGTAAATGTAATTGGCGAATTCAATGCAGCCTCCCTGCCTAATTGTCCTCCAAAAGGATGTCAATTGCATACTTCTAGACCGCCTCTGTGTGACGGAAATGTGGGCGCGTAAGCAGTTGCACGCTCATTTTAAAAAGGAGGGACCGCAGAAACCTTGAGTTTGAGAATAAACCTGCTCCTGACCAGGTTAGGTTTACAGCATAAGTAACCATGGATACTGACTCCTAGTAAAAGTTACCTCTCTTTCAGAAACGGGTTTGACTTACTCTGCTTTCTGGGTTTCCCTGATTTCAGGGTTAACGCACTCAGAGTTTACACTTAACCTCCTTTCTGAAACAGGCCCCTGATGAGGAACAAGGTTTGTACTGTTTATGCTTTTGGCGATTTAGTTCTGTGTTTTCACATACTTTACATTGTCAGCACATTTTATTTGCCCACTAGGTGCGCTGTAATACAAATTAATGCTGGGTCAGTTTGAAATGCATCGTTATTATTAGATTTATTTATGTTTATGTGAAGGAAACGTAATTTACTGTTAAACATTTTGTTGAAATATTGTTACATTAGTTTATTTGCATCAGAGGTTAAAAATTCAAGGTATTGTGGTAGTTTAGTTTAAAGTGTTGAAAAAGTAATGAATAAAATAAAAGGCTGGAAATGTCAATACAACAAGAGATAAATATATTGCATTGTAGTTTCATGTGTGTCTACACACACGCGTAATAAAGGGTTGTGAACCATCAGTTTGAGAGACTATCTTTCAACTGGGATGCTGGCACCTGCAGTTCGCCATTTCAGCTCGATCTGTGAAGTTCCGCCTCTCATCTTCAGCAGACCCTGTTCTCGCTTCCCATCTTCAGTCAGGACCAGTTCTCGCTTCTATCTTCAGTCGACACCCGAAGGTCCGCCCCATCTTCAGCGTCGGACTTCAGTTGTCCGCTTCCCATCTTCAGTCGACCCCTGAAGTTCCGCCCATCTTCAGTCGGACTTCGAAGGTCCGCTTTCATCTTCAGTCGTGGACTTGAAGTTCCGCCTTCTATCTTCAGTCGGACTCTGAAGGTCCGGGCTTATCTTCAGTCGGACCTTCTGAAGGTCCGCTCTCATCTTCAGTCGGACTTCAGTTCCGCTTCATCTTCAGTCGGATCTCTGTCCGCTCTATCTTTCAGTCGATTCTAGAAGTGCTGCCCCATCTTCAGTCCGCCACGGCCAGACTTCGCGAAGATAAAGATAAAGATGCGGGAGGCTTTAACTTCACAGGACGGGACTCCGCCCAATTTATGCCTAACCCGGGATAATCCTCCTACAGCAGCAGTTTACTGGCTTTGTCAGTTTTTTGGGGAAATACCTGGAACATTTCTACTATTGACTTTTATCCTGATATTCTTCTGAGACACTAAGTTAACTAACTTTTGAGGTTTTTCAGTTTTCATAAACTGCGAAATGATTAAAAAAACATCAAAGGCTGGAAGAAAAGATGATTTTATTTGACTTTTTATGTTGTTCAGACACACCTGTAACATCACATTGTTGTTTAAAATGAGCAGAGATCAAGTGAAATCACTAGAACAAAGTGAACGAGGAAGAATATCGACGGATTAAAGTGTGAAGAATTCAAACCAAAGGCAAATGAAACGTTGATGTTCCTCTCCGAGCCCGACCACGTCTGTTCTGCCTTGAAGACGTTAATCTTTGAGGACTTTTCAAACAAGCTGACCCCCCCCCCAGGGAATCACATTCTTCTGCTCATAGCAGCAGCTGCAGGACTTTCCCTCAGACTGTGGGGATGACGTCACTCTGGTAGCTTTCTGCAGAAATGCTTTTGCTGTCTGAGTCTCTGGGGTCTCAAACCTGCTCCGTGTCATGTCGGCAGACCTCTGGACCAATGCTGCAGAACGCAGGAACAGTTCTGAGCTTGTCAGAAACGACCGGAATGGAGCCATCACTCCCAGAGTTCCACCCACCCCTTAACACCGGGCATTTCCGGTGTGGCGGAACCAAAACCAGCCTCTCTGTAACTGGGCCAGTCTCCCCCCCCCCCCCCCCCCCCGACCCAAGATCACAAAAACGCTGAAGTTGGCTTCCGATTGGGGAGGGCACTAAAGGAACATTCCGCTGCATTTTCCACTGTAAGACCACCTTGAACCTGGTCCTGTTCAATATTTACGACCTCAGATAAATGTTTCACTGTGTGATCTATTCTTTACTATCTCACATAATTCCTCCCAGCCTGAGCAGTCCAGGTCTTTTTGTATCTGTGTTTTTTTAACAGGACCCGCTTCGGGGGTGGTCTTACTGTGAAAAATGCAGCGGAATGTTCCTTTAGTGCCCTCCCCAATCGGAAGCCAACTTCGGCGTCGTTGGCAGAGGTCCTCATGTCGCTGCCAATCTGAGCCAGCAGCTCCTGCATTTCCTCATCTGGTTTGCAGGAAAAAAAGAGAATACAACACTGAGTTTCCTGTTAAAGTGAGTAAGCCCTGGCTGCAGCCTGCAGAATTGCTCAACATAGTGGAATGCTGGAACGCTGAGGAATGTGAACATGCTGTGGAATGTTAACCCCGCCCACATTGAGCCTGTGCAGTTCCCCTTCGCCATTTGAGTTGTGAATGCAGGAAAGGGGAAGAATCCGTGGAGCACATTTTGTGTCATTGTTGGGAATTGTATGAGGAAGAAAGAGGACAGCTGGAGAATAGAGTACGGTTGATAGAAGGTGAACGGCTGAGTTTGAAGAAGTTCTTGGGAGGGGAGGAACATTTGAATGGTGCAATTATAGTTTTTTGAGCAGAACAGATTATTAAGGAGAATATAGTTTTTGTTGTTTTGTTGTTTTGATTTTTTGTTAGGTAGTCCCCCACTCCGACCCATACTCCAACACCATAGGTGGCGGTAATGCACCTCGTTGTTGTTGCCTCCCGCCATTTAACCACAAGAAGAAGAAGACGAAGTCAGTGCAGAGATATTTTCAAAATGGAGAAACGCATCAACAAAAATACGGTAAGTTATTGAAAAGAAAACTCCCGTTGCGATTCTTGCTCGCTTTTCCACCACAATTATACCGTTACACTGCAGATGAGGCCATTATTTCGTATTTTCAAATGTATTGTGTTTTTTTTCCTGCTGTTCTTGGTTCAGGTTTACACGAAGTTAGCTTAGTTAGCTTAGCTTGCGCCGCGGCTCTCCTCTGGAAGTTTCTGTCAAGCTATTTGTGTCTACCAATCGGTAAAACTTTGTTTATTTCACCTGCATTATTTCTGTCTTTATATAGAGACACGTTACAGTTTTAGTCGACGATGACCAACCAACGCCGGAAAAACAAAACAACGTTCCATTGAGCCTTTTGCTGAAACGGGAGGATGCGGAGCTGCTGTGGCCCCCATGGGAACCCTTTCTCCTGAAACACAAAGGCACATCCAGGCTGTGTCCGAATTCCCACCCTAATCCCTAAAAACTTCAGTGTGGGACCACGTATATGTACTGCCCTGGATTTTAACATGATTTTATAACATAAATGATACCATGCGCTGGGTGAAAACCATCTGACTGGCTGCTGTGTGTGCATTAAAAAGTAAAAACAAGAATTAAGGACTAAAAACGTATTTCTTTTATAAGTGACCATGGTATATAAAGATAGCATTCAGAAATGTCACATGGATTCTATATAATAACATGTACATTCTGTACATTGTCACGGGGACTAAGTGTGATTTTAATGAGGTGTGTGTAAATTCTGGTCAGTTTGTATTTAGTGAATTTAAGAGACTTTTGGGTTGTGGATCAAACTGACCTACTGTGTATTTATTTCTCCAAAGGAAAACATGAAGCACATTGGAAGATGGTGGTGACTTCACCTAATAACCAACTTTCCAATGCTGTAAGTGCTCTTTAGATGATCCTACTTTTAAAATCCTTATTTTATTATTACATATTTTACTGAAAACTCTGTGGATTGGCCTTCTATTAACATTTGGATGGTGAACATTCATTTTTATTGATTCACCAAGGTCTGAAGAAGAAAGAATGCAGCCAGAAAAAGGAGGAGCAGAAAGTCCAGGTGAGAAGAGCTCATTTAATTCATGAGGCACACATTGAAGCTCTTCTTTGAGGCTGTTGTTAATCCCTCTGCTACTTTCAGGAGGAAGATGATGTTTCACTAAAAAAGATGCATTCTGCATCCATCTCATCAGGAACTATTGAAGCTAGAGCTGTTGGACACACAGACATAGATTTTCTTCTCTGATAGATTATTTAGGTGACATGAGATGCCCCTTCAAATATAGTAGAATATTGTATTTATTATAAAAGTTTAGGAGATGGGATGTCCAGGATCTTTTTTTTGGTGTCATTTCTTTTTTTATAACTTAAGTTTTATTTTTCATTTTTGTTAGCAAGATATAAAACACTTGAACATGACATCAAATGATTTAAGTCTTACAAAGAGAAGAAAACAAAAGAAAAAAAATGATAATAATAACTAAAAATAAATAGATAAAAAAGACAAGAAAAAAAAGAAAATTGAACATGTCAGCCACCATTCCAGAAATGTAAACACGTTATACATTGGCCAGTGAGTTTTTATATACAGTCCATTTGTCCCATTTTTCCTTAAATTGTCTTTCTCTCAATCTTAAAACAAAAGTCATCTTTTCCATGATATAAATCTCCTCCACTATTTCAGTCCAGTCTGTAATGGTTGGTGGTTCTGGCTTAAGCCATCTTCTGGTTATTGCTTTCCTTGCTGCAATCAGGAATATTTTCACCAAATACTGATCTTGAGAAATGACTGTTTCAGAAAGGTTGCCCAGATGTAGTACTACCTGCTTGAAGGGGATTGTGTAGCGCAAAGCGTTTGTTAAGACATGATGGATGGAATGCCAAAATGGTCCTATTTGCGAACAGCTCCAGAAGATATGAGAGTGATTTGCCTTTACTGCACCACACTGTCTCCAACACATCTGTGGATTTGCTGATAGTTTGCTTTTAATTGAAGGTGTAATAAAGAAGCGCATGAGGTTTTTCCAATTAAATTCCCTCCATTTCATTGATGTGGTAGAGGACTGAGTTGATGCACATGTTGAATACCATTCATTCTCTGAAATAGTGATGGACATTTCTTTTTCCCACTTTTCTTTAACATATAAAGTTGTGTTTTTCTGACATGAAATGAGGCTGTGGTACAGTTTAGAGATCGTTTTGGATGTTTTATGCTGCTACGCTCCAATTACTACCTCTAAGACTGGGTTTTGTTCACTCCCCTCTTCTGATCTAATTGCTTTGTTAAAATATTCCCTCACCTGGAGGTATCGAAAAAAATCATGGTTGGTGAGTCCAAATTCCACCTTTAAGTCCTGGAAGTCCCTCATCTTATTTTTGTTTGTGATTGTGGCAAAGGCTGTAACCCCCTTTGTTCTCCACTGATTAAATGTGGAATCGTCTTTTGCTGGTTTGAAGTCTTTGTCAAGATAAATCCATTTAAGTATTTTCTTTTCCTTTTTCAGCTTTAATTGCCGTACTACCTTTTGCCAAAGTTCCATGGTATATGTTGTTATTGGATTTAATAATGTGGTAATGTTGTTTGGTAAGTCCTCCTCTCCTAAAAGGGTCTGAATCGGGTGTCCTGATGTCTCAATCTCTTTCCACCTGGAATAGTATTCAGAGTCACACCAACAGCAAATGTAGCGCATCTGTGCTGCAAAAAAATATAATTTCAGATTGGGGAGAGACATTCCCCCTTTATCTTTAGGCAATTGTAATGTTGCATATCTAATCCTGGGTTTTTTCCCTTCCCATATAAATCTGGATATCATCCTGTCCCATTCTATGAACTGCTTGGGAGGTATTTCTGTTGGAAGTGACTGGAATAGGAAGAGTAACCTTGGTAAGATGTTCATTTTCACCACATTTATCCTATCTGTTAAATCAAAAGGGTAAGTTGACCACCTCTTAATATCCAGATTGATGTTTAAGTTAACTGTATTATAATTTTCTTCGTATAGGAGTGACAAATTTTTGGGTAAAAGGACTCCAAGGTACTTAATTCTTTTATTGTCCCACTTAATATTGTAGCTAGATGCAGTTTTTTCTGATGGGGAGTGGTTGAAAAGCAGGGTTTGAGTTTTAGAAATATTTAATTTGTATCCCGCAAGAGAGTTAAATTCTTTCAGGAGTGTCATTAGTTTAGGCATGGAAGTGTTAATGTTCTTTAAGAACAGTAACACGTCGTCTGCAAATAATCCAATTTTTTGTTCTCTGCCGTCAATTTTGATTCCTTCTAGTTCCTCGCACTGCCGGATGGCCTGGGCCAGTGGCTCAATATATAGAGAGAAAAGAGTCGGACTGTTGCCGCAGCCCTGCCTCGTTCCTCTTTTTAACTCGAATCGGTCTGTGAGGGAGCCGTTTATTTTTATTCTAGCTGTAGGCTTCTCATAGATGGCTTTTATACATTTAATTGGTTCTGTGTGAATCCAAATTTCTCTAGGGTTTGGTAGAGGAAATCCCAGTTCACCCAATCAGAAGGCTTCTCGGCATCGGGGCTAATTAGAGCTGCTATTATTTTGTTTCTAGTTTAGTGTGAATTACATGCAGGGTTTTTCTAATGTTATCCTGGGTTTGTCTGCCTCTCACAAAACCAGTTTGGTCTTCATCAATTAACTCACCTGTCAGTGGCGCCCTCTTGTGAGTACAAGCTGCTATAATAACAGTAAAAGGTGTTTTCTATTTTTTGTGGATCCGAATGAATTCCTTGAGAGAGTGGGTCTTTGATATTTGGGATTGCAGAATCCACTTGCTGCTTGCGTAGCTTTCTAGCTAACAATCTAGTGTATTTTGGGCCAAGTTCATAATGTGTCTGCTTCATGTATCGGGCTTTCTTTTCAATTTCAAAATCTAAATGTTTTTCAATTTGTAGTTGCAATTTTTTGATTTCCTTTTGTGATTCATTATTTTTATTTAATTTAAATTCGTTTTCTTGGACTTTTAGATCATGCAATAATTTATTGTATGTTTCCAATCTTTTCTTCTTTAGATGTGTTGCCTTGGCAATCAGGTTCCCTCTCATCACTGCTTTCAATGAATCCCACAGTATTAATGGGTTCACGAGGCCGTTATCATTTTCATCCTTAAATGTCTTAATTTCTTTGTTGCGGTGGAGGATTGTGTTCCACGGTTTGGACCACCTCTGGCTGGTCCAGCAGCCCTCTCTGGCGCAGATCATTCTCCACTTCCTCCGCGCTGTAATAAATCTGCGCTCCGTTCTCCTGCATGCGAGTAAAGGCATCTGAAAGCGGATTCCTCTTTTTTTCAGCGCAGCTTTAACTTCTTTGTACTCCTTGCGTTTCTGGACCACCTCTGATGTATAGTCGTGGTCAAACGATAAGATCTTGTCTCCCAGCTGGATTTTCTTCCTCCATGCGTTCCTGAGGATCGTTTCTTTCACCTTGTACTGCAGGAAGCTGATGACTATGGATCTCGATGGCACTCCGGGGCCCGGTTTAGGGGCAAGAGAGCGATGTGCTCGCTGGATTTGCAAGTCTGTTCCTTCCTGAATCAGTCCTTCATTAATTATCAGCTTTTCCACGAACTGAATCACGAGTTCCTCCGATCCTTCCGCACTTATAAATTCTCGTTGGCTCTCCTGATCTTGACTCCATGTCATTGGGAGCTTCTTGCAGTGTCTGTTGTTCCTTCAGCATGTGTTGAAATGCTTCATTTGCCACTGCAGACCAGGATTCCTGTTCATCCAGCCGCGCTTCTGCTTTTTAGTTTTGGCCTTGCTCTCTAGCATTTAAAGTGACGTAAGCCTCGCCATTGCTGTTCTAGCTGCAGCTTGAATCAAGGCCAACCTTCAGCTCTGATCGAAAACTCTTGAATGTAGTCCATTTGTCGGGTTAAATCAGATTTTTTAGGCTCATATTTGTGCACTTATCTCTCTCAAACTTAGCTGGTTTGAGGCTGATAAGTCACAGCCTCGTTCGTCTTCAGCAGTACTGGCCTTAGCCTCCGTGGCATCTTTCGCACTGTTTGACAAATCTGTGTGTGTTTTTCAGTCACCCGTTGGTTCTTTGATTTCGTACCTCCACTCAATATCATTCGAAAGCACGAACAAAACTGAACAATACTGTTGAGTTAGAGGGTTTAAATAGCCTGCTTTGAGGAGCTCTCACTTCATGCGTCCATCTCTGTCTGCTGCTGCGACCGGAAGTCTTTGGTGTCATTTCTATCTTTTCATTGTCATTCTATTCTCTTTGTAGGGAAGGTGACATGAAGACCAGCAGTGGGACAGGAAGGAATGTACGGATCCTTCTGAACTCAGCGTTTGTTGCCATCTCCAGCATGAAGGACCTTTTCTTTCTGTGCAGGAAGAAGATGCTTTACAACACGGCACCATTGAGGCAGCCACAGGGTGCCGCCCTCTGGAAGGAAGATGTTCTCGCCTGATGTTCTGAAGGTGGATGAAGAAGAACAGGAGATTCTTAAAGAGCTCCAAACCTGCTCCCTCATGAGCGAAGATGATGAGAGATTGATGGAACGGAGGGAACTTTTCATCTTTTCATTTCAGTTTTTCAGTGACTGTAGCTACTTCTCACAGAAAATGATGGATAGTCAGAAATAAAGGTGTATGGCTGTTTTGAGGAACAGTTAATCATGTCTGCTGTTTTTATTTATATTTGTATATGTTTAATGCTGTATGACTGTAGCATTACATTCATTCATCTTTCATTCCTTTTGGGGTCACGGGGTTGCTGGAGCCTATCCCTGCCACTTGCTAGTGAAGGCGGGGACATCCTGGGCTGCCTGCCGCCTGTCGTGAGGACCACATCACACACCCACACAGTCTCACATCACACCTATGGACACTTTAGAGTGACCAGTTTACCTATAAGCATGTTTTTTGGACGCTGGGAGGAAGACCCAGAGGAAACCCACACATGCACGTCTAGCATGAGGTCAGAGGTTTTACTTCCCACCTGGAGACTGGCTACTAATTCCTAGAGTTGTGTGGAGACTGAGCATTAATACACAACAGTTATTACAGAATACTCAGGAACCTGGGTGTGATAAATTATATATTTTACGTTGTAATATAATTTTACAAATAACAAACCGCTTGCCCAGTCTGGGCCCTTTCTCCTGTAGACAAATATAAAAGGGAGCTTTTTCCTAAAGAAAATTATTAAAACATGATTGTTAAGTTTGTTTATCCTGCCTTATTGTCTATTTTCCTTTTATTTTGCTCCCTGAACATTGGATTTGGAGGATTGTTCCAGGTGATCAACTCACAGCCGCAGTAAAGGGGTATAAGGAGAATGTGAGTCCTAATCTACCAGGCAGGTAGATGGGATGAGGTATTTGACTAGGTGACAGTGTGCAGGTGGGGGTTTCGTCTGGCAGTCATGGTGAGCTGAGAAACAAACATTTCAATGCTTGATGACTTCGTGACGTGCCATTGGTATGTTTATTTCACTTCATTCCTATTCGATAATAGGTAATATTATTCAACTAGTGAAATAGTTAAATGGCACAATATTTGCAAAAGCTTGGAAATAACAGTCCATTTCTACAAACATTTCGATATCTGTTTAATTATTTTCGCTTTATTTGCTAACACGTTTTCCCATCCATTCTTTTTGGTGATAATAAAAATAGTTAAAATGAGTGAGTTGTCCAGCCATTCAAGGTTCCTGAGCTATTCAGTTGGGCAGCATTGAAAAATGAAAAGAAATAACTCGATAATGATTGTGGTTGGAAATCCTAAACGCGTTAATAATGCATTTATTTACGTGACGTCAAACACAATGGTGTAAATTCACCTTGGCCAGACGTATGCAGAAACGACCACGTGTCTATATTGGCCTAATGATTTTAAGGATAAAGGTCACACATATATTTCTCTGGTTCAGAGGCCAGTAGACAGAATGTATTAATTTTTACAGCGTACATGGAAATATGGAAAGGTATGAGAAGATAAGAATCACGGTATAAATTCTCTCTATTTAATCTAATATATTTTTTTATTTAGCGCAAATTCAATCCAGCAGATCGCCTCAATGGGTTTATACCGTAATTGGCAAACATAATAAAGAAAAAGGGATCATGAATACATAGAATGCATTAAGATAATACTAAATCCTTAACAAACCCTAACTCAAGGAAAAAAATGTTTTCAACCGTTAACATTAATGTCTTTAGCACCCATGCACACCTTTTATTTATATTTTTAACTTTTCACAGAATTCATTTAAATTATGTTGAAGTTTTACTTGATTTACTATGAAAACCTTCAGGTAACTTTTTAATTTAACTAAATAAATAATAAAATAATATGATAATAATAATAAATATCCTGTTGGTTTTCACTTCTTGCACTGAATTGATGTTGTTTGTAATATTCTAAATTTAGTGAAACGAAGCCTGCCCAAATATCAAAGGCTATCTGCCTTTGTGACTTTCTAATGCATCAAATCAACCCTAAAAGGATAACCTTTATTCTGGTCCTGTCCAACAGCTGGGCAGACAGATGAGAGCTGAGGCCTCTTGTGTTGGGTTTTAACAAGAGGGAAGACCAGACAAAACTACAGAGGATGTCTGAATAAACCCTTTGGAATTGAGGCCAAACTTTATTAATTTCAACCATGTCTGAAAATCTTTGGTGTTGGACCGGACGGAAAAGGAAAGAGGGGAAGAAGAGAGAGGGATGATAGAGAGAGGGGGTAGGGTGATAATAGGAGGGCGATAAGACCATGAAGCAGCATAAAGCAAACAAGTTTACTGTTGTTAATCATTATGGTAAGGTTCAAATGTAGTACAATATATGGTTTGTTCACACATACACTAGATGTTATAAACACACCTGTTAGCTGTAAAATGTCCACCTGTCGACATGTACACAAAATAAGATAGTGTTCACACGCATACTTATGCCTTAAAACCAACTAGTGTAGCATTTCCAGTCATTCAGTCATGCAAACTGTTACCAGTAAAGGTGAGCTACCACCTGTGCTCAGGTGAGTGTTTATGTTCTTTTTCTAAATGGATAGAATGTGAAAGAAGGAGGGAGAGTGCCCAGCCATCCCCACCCCAAGACCCCCACCGCAGCAGCAGTGGCAGCCGGAATCCCGCCAACGCCACACGGGAACAGCCGGCCTCAGCCCAACAAGGAAAAGCAGCCCCGAGGATAACCTATATTTAACGCTGTGAGACAAATGTGTCTAATAAATTAACACAACAATTTTAAAGCGTTAACCCAAAATGTTATTCACACATTAATACACCTTTTTAACGCTAAGACATGTACCAGTTTTAATGCTAACATAAATGTCTCAACACATGAATATTAAATGTTTAACGCCGATAACACAAATGTATTTAACGAAAGCAACACTTTATGTCTTTTAACGGTTACCAAAAATGAGTTTATCGAGTATATTGTTGTTTTTAATGCATTAACAAAAAATATCTTCTAACGCATTAACACCAATTGTCTTGAGCCCTAAAAGAACACTTAACTCATTAAAGAATGTTTTTAACGCGTTAACACAAAAGTTTTTAACATGTTAACACAAATGTTTTTAACGCGTTAACACAAACGTTTTTAACATGTTAACACAAACGCCTTGAACTGTAAAAATGTCTTACCGGATTAATTAAAATGTTTTTAACGCTACATAAAACAGTCTGAACGCGTAAAAATGTTTTTAACATGTTAACACAAATGTTTTTAATGCGTTAACATTAATGTCTTTAGCACCCATGCACACCTTTTATTTTATTTTTTTAACTTTTCACAGAGTTTGCTTAAATTATGTTGAAGTTTTACTTGATTTACTATGAAAACCTTCAGGTAACTTTTTATTTAACTGATAATAAAAATAAAATTAATAATAAATATCCTGTTGAGCTCTTTACTTGCACTGAATTGTTGGTGTTTGTAATATTCTAAATTTAGTGAAACGAGTTTCGGCTCCAAATATCAGTTATCTGCCTTTGTGACTTTTAAAACCCTAAAAACATATTTATTCGTAATTTTAGGTCCAGTTAGCAAGTGACTGGAGCTCCAGTGGATGAAGGAGAACCTTTCGCAGAACCAAGTTACAAGAGCCTTGAGCTGCTATTGACTGGGACATGAAGCTAATGAAGACTCTGGAACCAAACAAGTCCAGAAAGACTGCACTAATAATTCATCCCAATGACTATTGATGAACGGCCAGGCTGTCTTCGCATTACTCTATGGGACTGTACCTTCATGAGGTTTGCGGGCCTGCTCACTGGACCTGGACTCCGTGAACGTCTCCAGACGACACTGTAGAGCAGAAACACTAGTCCATGTCCCTAGAGCTGAGAATGTTTCATGGAAAGATGAAGCTTCCCTGAATGTGGGAAGAACCATGGTATGGAGGATACATCTCAACACCCCCACAGAAGCTCTGAGGTCTACTAGCTAGACATTCCTGGTTGTTCTGGGAGCCGGTTCTAGGTGATGGTAAATTACATTTGTTCGAATGTCTGTATAAGTCCTGCTGGACACGCATCGATTTTCAAATCGGGTTGGCACTTCCAAGAACTAAAAGACACATCCTCCATATCTGCTCTAGTAAACTAAGACCTGGTTAAATAAAGGTCAATGTCAACACGCTGCCTTCTATGGTTGCACGTTGTGCGATGAAACGGTCTTAAAATGTGCTGGTGATGCATGAACGCTACATTATGAAGGAAGACAGACTTCCATTGTGCGTCGCTTAAGCCACGTAGTAAAAGACTTGAGATGACTGGGTTCTGATAAACTATATAAAACACAAATTGTAAGCATCTATTTGAAAGTCAGATCTATTTGAAATAAAAAATGAAGAAAAGCAGAGTATGTGAGAGCAGGAGGAGATATTATAGACGCATGGAGTATAATCCAAACTTTACATTTAGATGTTTTACTGCTTTGCTTCTGCCTCCTGCAATGCTCTCTGCAGCAAGCCCAACCCTCTTAAGCCCTCCCACAGCCTGCAGGCACTCCCCGCCAATCAAGCCCTGGCGGTGACTCCATGAGAAGCAGACTTCTGGAGGTTCACAGGAGTCCAAACGCTCTCTGGCACAGTCCGTAACTGGATTCTTGCTCAAATTGAGCTTTCAGAGTCACAGTTTCCAACGTTTTTCTCAAGAAGTGCCAACTGCTCGCCTTCTTTCAGGAAAAAGCACCGGCCTTATGAACACGGAGCAAATATGTTTCATATCCTAAACAGCTTCCGCTAGATAGTCTGGCTATATTTAACCCGTTAGGTTAGTCCATTACTACTACCAAAGTGGATCTGTTTCGCCAGATCCACAGGTTTTTTGTTGCAGGATCCTCCTGAGAACCAAAGACGCTGAAACTTTCCTGATTAGGATTTTATTCCAAATGTCAACGCTCACTGACCATTAGTTCTGGGATCTGACGGGTTCTAAAGCTGCAGCGTCAGAACCCGTCAGAATTACAAAGAAGGTTAAGACCAGAACCCACTGTTGACGGGTTGATCAGAGCTCCTGACGTTCTCTGTGATGAAGAGGAGCAGAACCTGGACTCACCCTGAAGGTGTTGCAAGGCTCCATGTTTGTGATGACGCCTCTGGCCGGGTCAGAACTGCAACAGCACTGAGCCGACACAAAGTTCCTCCACTGCCGCCCGAGCCTCCTCCTCTGTGAGGGACGGGATGCTGCAATGCAAGGGGGGGGGGGTCATCAACCAGCTGCTGTCAGTGGTCAGCACAGCGATCGGGGCTCACCTCCAGTTCTCAGGTGCAGGCCCCGGGGGGGCTGGAGCAGGCTGGGGGAGGATGGGGGGGGGGACGTAGCCCCCAATGCTTTCATAACCAGGGAGGCTGCCGGGCATGTTGAGGGCAGGGGCATGGAGCAGGGGGGACATCGCTGAAACCAAAATCAAGAACAACACACAATGCCGGGTTATTAGCTGCAGAATATTGAAACGCTGATTCTTGTTTAGTTCTGACTCTGGGAATCAACAGGAGGCCGGGCCCCTGAGGTCCCCAGAGTACGAGATGGTTCCATACACTAACATGTCAGAGATGGACTTTTGGTGCTCGGCCATGGAGAGATTCTGTGCCACAAGCAGAGCTGCCGAAGTCTATTCTTTGAGGGGGGCACAGGGAGCTGTGCAGTGAGACCTGTTAATAGCACCAATGTGATCATACTTCCTGGTTCTGGTCAGGACTCCAGCAGCAGCATTCTGGATGTACTGAAGCTGTTTTACAGCTGGTTTGGAGAGGCACTGTTCAGGACCGACTTTAGAAATCTAGTGGCTAACACATCAAGGCAGTATGGTATTTGTGCTTCCAGACGGTGATGGTCTTTGGACAGTTTGGTCAGTGACAGGTATATGAGTCAGCTTAGAGTAGAGTAGGTGGCTGTTCGGGATAGTTATATGTGTCAGGAGTTGATATTTTTTTAATGCCCTGAACCTTGTTATTAAAAAAATACAGCAAACTCATTACATTTAGGTGCAAAACCAGTTCTATTGGTGAAGGTTGGAGGGTTAGCACCTGTTTACCGTTGTAACAGACACTAGAGTTGCTGCTGCAACTTCCACGATTTCAGGAGAAGTACCTTCTTGTCTCTGCATAAGATCTGGTTGTAAGCGTACACCGCCTTATATATTTCATAATGAACCTGAGTTTGACTTCTGCGCCACTTTCGCCAGTTTCTGCTCTGTTGTTTCTGTGCCCTGACTAGATCATCGCTCTCTCCAGGGAGCTTTCTGTCTATGTTTTCTCAATTTAACCTTCATAGGGGGCAAATGGCATCCAGGAACATTCAAGATGCTAGAAGTAACAGAATCAGCATTTCATCAATGATGACACCAGAGGCGTTAGGGTTTATCATTTCTACAAACTGTTCCTCAGTGCTCTCATTTATTTGTCTCCCTTTGACAACTGCAGGGCTAGGCGGTGGTTTGGGGAGAAACAGACAGGTCAAAGAATGCTACAGAATGATCAGAGGGCGACATCAACAAACACTGACATTGTGAATATTAATGTAACCCCACATGTTTCCTAGCACTGTCCCTTTAAAGCACACGCGATTTCTGGAACTCTCGCGAGATTCCGAACGTGACGACACACCTAACTTCCGTGTTTCATTGATTTATAAATAAGTGGTGGGATGCTGATGGAGGCATATATCTGGGGAGTTTCAGCAATATCCTTGCTACACAACGCCCTGCGGCAGACAGCCTTAATTCATCTTCCAACTTTCGTTTTCTTTTCACGCTGCAACTGGCGAGAGTGACAGTTTTTATTAGGTGCGAGTCAGCAGGCGCGGGCGCCAGCTGATCTCACAGCTGATCCCGGTTTGAGATCGGCAAACAAAACAAATTGTTTGCAAAACTATAAGAACTGTTTATTTTAAAAATCCATTGTGAGTACTCTAAAAACAGAACTACTAATCATGCGCATGTTAAATTATTATGAATTGATGATTATGAATTGTTGTAGATTGCATTGTTTCTGGATCAGACAATCAGATCAGAAAAATCACAGGAAAATGCATATTTGAAAGCTTTTGTCATGAACTTATTTTTTTAAAGAACCCATGTTTTAAATATATTTTCATCTCTGTTCATACAGGCCAGGTTTTTTTCCATCGGGAGGAATCCTCTTCCCATCTGCTGACGGCGAGTTAACAGAGCCCACCTGGACCAAACGCCAACTGTCCCTACTAACGTAGGATACAATCGCATGAACCCTCATCAATAACTCCCCATCGGCATTGCTCAAGCACTGCCATTGAGCCAACTCTGCAGCTGACTCCAAAGACTATTTCTGAATCACCCAAAAGGGTGAACATGTTGGACACTGACTAAAAAAAATATTTATATATATGGTTATTTTGCATTGTACATATTGTCTGTCAATTATTTGCTTGTTCACTGTAAATATATCACTTAAATCAGCTGAAGGAGTCCTGTTTGATTTTGCATCTCCACATTTCCTCCCTGAGACGAATCTGCCCAGTATTCTTAATCAAAAGTGTTACATTAACCCCCTTTGTGATGAAACACAAAAGACGAATCGGATCACGCTGAGCCCAACCGCGCTCTACGCCTTATATTCAGTTCGCCCTGTGAAGTTCTGGACTTACAGTTTGGTCCGCCTCCTCTGTTTTTTTTTTTTCTTTTTACTATTTTTAAAATAAACTTTTTAACAAATATTGCTCATACAAATATTTCAAACATTGTCTTTCCACACTGTGTGCAAGACTAAATAATTCATTTTTGCCTTTGTCTGGAAACGAAATGCTTCAAAAAAACCAGAACAATATAAAATTAAAGAGGTCACACAAAAATAATAAAGGCAAATAAATCTGTGAAAGTTTCAGAAGAGACCATGTTTCCATGTGTTTTAATACTGTTTACACACAGAATCCTTTTCTTTCTGAAACATAAAGTTCTGTTTTTCTCTGTTAGCATATTTACACTGTGAATGAAATATTTCACCATAATTTGAAATAGCTAGAAAGGATTCTACTGCAACTCATCTCTGGTAGCTATATCAACAAGTTTTGGTCTAAAAAAATCCTATTCTGTCAGTACAAACAAATCTTCTGGTGTTGCTTAGCTCTGTAACCCTTGTACTATCCTATGACCCCCTTCCATTGAGGTGTTCTCCCTACCATGACAAAGGTGGATAAAGGTGAAAGATTTCATGTAATCCATGGACACTAAAAGGAAGATCACAAATCATTGAAGAAAAAAGGTTCAGAGCCTGTCTAGTGGCTCCAGATGACCCCACTCTGTCTAGTGGGTCTAGATGACCCCAATGTCTAGTGGGTCTAGATGACCCCACTGTCCAGTGGGTCTAGATGACCCCACTGTCTAGTGGGTCTAGATGACCCCACTGTCTAGTGGGTCTAGATGACCCCACTGTCTAGTGGGCCTAGATGACCCACCTCCCAACGTTGTAAAGTGCCTAGGATAGAATTATACAAAATCAAACCATATTTTTTTACATTTAATAAATAACTCTCATTTTTTTTTTTTTCTATCTGTAAACTTAAAGTTAACTTGCAGCTATTTGATAACCCCTAAGTTATTGATCATTACAATGTAACCTCTTTATTTTAATCTTTTTTATTGAAGTTTGTATGTTTATTGTATATATATATTTATGTTGTTTTCATACTAAGTTAGGTTATAACTTGTTGAATTCTTTTTTACAACTGCCACAATACTGTAAACCTCAAGTGTTTTTCAATTAAAAAATAACTAGTTATCTCCATATATTTTCTCTGCATTAAACCAACTGTGTAAAATCCCAAAATGATGTGTTGTTCACATAGATGGTTCGTTATAAAATGAGTCAAATCTTTCCAAAATGTTGGAGTGAGAGAGTGCTATTTGTTGTCTAGGGGCATCACAAAAAAGGAATTGGTTTGTGTGACCAAGTTTAAATGAACAAAAACACCAAACAAGTATCTCCATGCAACTAACATTTAGCTACAAATGAAGGAATAAAAACCAACAATAACTTATGATGAAGCTAAGAAGGCTTCTGGGTCAACTACACAAAATAACAAAATGCCACTCTAACTGAATGTCAAAATCTTACCTAAAATGAAAAGAAAAAGGGAAACTCAATGACAAACACTAAAAATGAAACAGCAAACCCAAAAGATGAGGCTCAGTTTCTGGGGAGGAACGACAAAATGAACAGTTTATGTCCAGATCTGCTTCAAATTTGGTAAAAAAGTGTTTGACTGGAAAACATTTATGAAGAATTTTTAAAGAGATGTCTTTTAATTTCCGGCTGGAGATCAAATCCTTTGGGGCGTGGGTCCAAAGCTGATCCAGTCAGAGGTTCAACAATTCTGTCCGTTTGGGAGGAGAACGTGGAGGATTTAAGGAGAACGGCTCCACGGAAGTCTGACAGCATCAAGGCAAACTGCAGGTGAGACGATCAGACTCACCTGTGGATTCATCCACTGTCACTAGAGAACTGCTTGCTGGGTAGAATATCTGCATTATTCCAAATACAGAAAGGCTTGAGGAGAAACATCAAAGTCCAATAAACCATCTTCTGGAAATGAGTTTGAAAGGAATTTTTTCTATTTTGAAGTCCCATGATGGCAGACCTCCAAGCTTATCACAGACATATTCTGGTATGAAATTCCAAAAGGAAGTTTTTTAGCCATTTAACTTTGAGGACATTATTTAGAGAGGAGAAGTCGAGAAAGTCAAGTCCTCCGCCTTTTAATGAATTCATTCCTACTGATTCTCACATAGTGGATCCTATTCCTCCAAAGGAAAATAAAAAGGATCCAATTGATCCTTTTTAGTATGCAGAGATATTGAGGAAGAAATGTAGACCAGAGGTCTCAGAGGTCATGACCTTTTAGTGAAAGATCCCTATGAAGCCAACGATTAAACTTATTATAGGATTATACTTTATCTAATCAAACTTTTATTTCAGACTCAGGTGGTCCATAGGAAGAAAAGAAAAGAAAACATAAGGTCCAAATACAGTATACATAATAAAAGTACAAAGATATAACTTCTAAAGAGTCTGATGGCTGTATCCAGGGTTCCTCAGGCAGAAGGAAGCGGCATGAGTTTCTTTTTCTGATCAGTCAGAGACATGATGACTGGAGTTCTTAGATTTGTCCAGGTGCTCAGTGAGGGCTGGACGCAGCTCACGAGTAGAGCTTTCACAACAGCTGACTGGCTCTGGGACCACCTGTAGCAGAAGCCTTAGAGCGTCATTATCGCCACTAAAATGTTCCATCATCCATAGTCTCCACCAAAGAGGGGCCGTACACAGAGGAGTGCAGAGAGCTCTGAACAGCCAACACTTCACTTGAAGAGAACAGCCACTGACTACGGCCTAACTCATCAGCAGAGAGTTGACATCATTGACATAGAGTCAGTTCTCTGTTTGATCTTTAGTAATCTGCAATCCCAAATATCAATTATCTTACTACGGCGGATTTCAGAAGAAACAGAGAAACCCTGATGCTTGGAAGATCCTGTGAGGAGCTTTTCAGAATACTGTGGTTTGAGCGAAGAATGTTTACCAAGACTTCATCTATAGGCCTGTTGAAAACGGTTCTGGTCGGGATCATCTGGTCTCCTTTCGTGTGGGCTGACGGGGCTGATATTCTGGAGCCCTGGGGCCCCAGCGCCCCCACCCCACCAAACGTCCCAGAAGCAGCGCTTCTGCAGAGCGCACGTACTCCAAAAATAAAAGGCCGGATCTTTGTCTCTGCGCGGCCCCAGCCTTATTTTGAAGGTGGGGCGTGGAGCCCACGCGCTGCCAGGTGGTCGGGACGTCTGCCAGTCTCTGCAGAGGAGCATTTCGGGAGTCCTGCGTGCCCCCTCCCACGAGCACGAGCACCACCCATGAACACTCCAGGTAAGACACACTTAGTTTGGACCCACTCAGAACCGAAACAGTGGGGTTCCTGTCCTGTGATCATCCGGACCTCCTCTGAGAAATGCAGCCGTCAAGCGCGCGCGGGGTGGGTGGGGCTGAAGGCTTTGCCCTGGCGGTTGGCTTTGCTCGAAGCAGAACCTGCGCTCATTCTGCAGGGTGATCTATTGACCCGGTTCCATCTGCTTCGGTTCTGTAGAACCTCCTCAGACCCTCCTCCCGTCTGGTTGCAGCGATGCGGAGCTGTCGTGGAGAACATCCGGAGACCCTCCGTCTGTTCGGACCGGGTTCTGGGGTTCTCGGGTCTCCGAGACCCACCAGAACCGGTTCGGTCTACGGCTGCTGGGTTCCTGCTGTTCTCTCTGCAGACAGCTCGTCCTGTTTTTCCCAGAGAAAACCCGCGCTCGCCAGCCGTCACTGACTACTTTGTGCACGCGCGCTTCCATCCTAGTTTCCGGTACACGCGCTCAGCGAGCTGAAAAGACGGCAGAACGGTAGAACCCCCCATCCAATAACATGGACTGTGCTCAGAATCAATGAGAGCTATTGCTAGCCTCAAGGTCATTCAAGGCCTGAAAAACATCTTCTCTCTTTTGACAACCTTTTATTTTTATAAATTAAATGACCTCATTTTATTCTCCACAGAAGGTTTCAAAACTGCATTTTTTCACTTTCCTACGATCGGACCTCCATAGATCCCTTTGAATGGTTCTCTGCAGAGAAAACAACATTCTTTTGTTCCTGAATGAGGTTCTGACTTGCTCCTCCAAGCATCCTTAAACTGAGCGCTTTGGCTTCTACAGTTTATGTTCCAGTAAAAAAAGGGACAGAACGACTGAAAACGCTGATGTCCAGTTTAGGAACCGGCTGTGTCTAAAAATGGAACCGCCGTTCTGGCTCTGCTTGACAGTAACGGCTCATCCAGTCTCAGGTGATTGACAGAAGAGAAAAATCCTCTTCCAGTCCCTCCAGACCATCGTCCGTCTGTGTTCCACTCAGAGTAAAGGTCTTAAAGGAGTAATCGCCCAATGGGATAGATCCGGGCCCAGCAGTAAAACACTTGTCTTGCAAATGCTGCCAGAGACCTGAAGACGCTCTGTGGAACGTGGAACCGCTTTTCAGGAACTGCTTGTGAAACCGCTTGATCCCAACTGATCGCTAGTCCAAAGTGGTCCCCTTTGTTTGCAGAGGATGAACGCTATATATGACATTCATTTACAAGAACATGGAGGTTCTCTGAGCGATTCTGTTCTCCAGGACCGAAACAAGTTCGATAAATGCTCCACCTAATGATCACAGGATGCAGACAAACCGGTCCGGGGAGCCAGCTGTCCCTGCTGTGAGACAGAAAGACAAAGAAACAGGAAAGGCCTTTTAAATGTTGAAGGAATTAGAAGTTCAGGGTTCAGAGATGCTGGCAGGTTGCCCTCCATCCAGGCCTGGAGTCTAGGAGCAACCGGACTGCAGACGCTAAACCTTTTCAGCGTTGGTCTGAGTGTGGGGGGGACTCATGTTCTAAGGCAGAACCCATGAGAACAAACCAGCGTTCTGTTGAGGTTCCCCGCCTGCTGAAGGATCCTGCTGCAGCTGTTGCCCTGGTTCTGTTGTCCGGACACTTGCAGGTTGAGTCGTCCGGTTCGTTGACAGAAACGACTCGCAGATCCTCTGCAGAGATGGCAGTGGTGTAGGCGGGGGCATTACTGGTGCTGTGTTGGGTGCCCTCCTTCAGTAAAGCCCTTGGGTTACAACTTGATGACCCTGCTGGAGCGATTTTAACCGTGGTGGCGAACAACCACGCCGTCTGTCTTCTGCATGCAGACCACCAGAAGCCTTCATGTTCCTTGCGAAGGCCTTTTCCCCCTGCGCCTCTATAGCAGCCCCCAGCCCTGGTGCTGTTCTCGACACCATTTGTACCATCTTCCTCCCCACCCTACAGTTGGTATCACTCCAGACCCCCCTGGAGGAGCCCACTTTGCTTCCTCTTTCCCCCGACCTGTCAACATCTTCTGTAATTTAACATCACAAGTCCTACCTCTTCCACTGTAAACACAGACCCTCTGCTCCAAACGGCCCCTCTCATCTCCTTATTTCCAGAATCGGGTCACAGAAGTTACATGGGGAGGAAATACCTACAGGCCGCGAGGTTAGACTGATCGATAAGTTCTTTAGTTTCCTGCTGTCGTCACAGGAAGTTCTGTGTTTCATGGTTCAACCAGCTGACATTCCAGACACTCCTGTCTTTTCTGGTGAGACGATCACCTCTGCAAACAGAACACGGAAAATCCCAACAACAGATTTATCCGCAAGATACAGAACACATAAAACAGCAGTCTCCATGGTCCCCTCCATGGTCTCCTCCATGGTCCCCTCCATGGTCCCCTCCATGGTCCCTCCATGGTCTCCATGGTCTCCTCCATGCTCTCCTCCATGGTCTCCCTCCATGCTCCCCTCCATGCTCCCCTCCATGGTCTCCTCCATGCTCTCCTCCATGGTCTCTCCATGCTCTCCTCCATGCTCTCCTCCATGCTCCCCTCCATGGTCTCCTCCATGGTCTCTGCCAGAGCTCCACCTCCACATGACTAATATCAGATAGTTAGCATGAATGTGAACTGTCTTCACATTACTGTCTTTGTTGTCAGGTTGTCTGCACCCCCCACCCAGCGGTTCCCACACCAATGCCTTTGGGATCCAGCCGGCCTACGGGGCCCCAGTTGCAGGTATCTGTCTGAAGCGTACACCTTCCATAGAAGTGAAGGTCAGGTCTCCAGGTGTTTGGAGAAGTAGAGTTCACTCATGAACTCTGAGTGGATCTTTGTGTACAAAAGATTTATCAAAACCAACTAGAGGATGAATTTACATCAGTAATGTTGAGCACACCGATCTACAGCTCAAAATAAGCGTTATCCTGTTGTCCAAGAAACTGGGGATTTCACGAGGAGAACCCAACAGAACTCCTGATGGTCGCTCAGACGACTCCGGTCTTTTATTCAACATTTTGGTATTTCACCATTTTTCGGCTAAGCAGTGCCTGCAACCTCTGAATTGAGACGTATGTGCAAATTCTTTCCGCCGACAAACCAAGTGTACAAGTGAAGGAATCCTTTTTCTTCTGTTTCTAAAAATTTCTAATAAAGATTATTCAAAGGAATGAACAGTACTATGCAACCGCTAGAGGTCTCCAAAAACACGTTCAAAATAATCAGCCCATTAACAGATTTCAAACATATTCATAGAACAGATTCATATAATATTCTAAATTTACAACAGTCTTTGTATTTTATATTCTTTAAGCAACAATTATCAAAATCAGAGAGAAAAAAGAAACCAATATATTTAAATCTGTAAAGATATTACTACATAAAGTTTCAAGTTTTTGGCAATACTTTGTGGAACCAGATGCTTCAATATTTAGTCAAATGTTTGTTTTTAATATTTAAAGAGTTTTTTTTAAATGTCCATCATAAGAGGCAGTTGATATTAGATGTACAGCGATCCCTTGCTATATCACGGTTTACTTTTCACGGTTTCGCTACTTCACGGATTTGGATTGCATTGTGTTCTGCATTCTGATTTGCCAAAAAGTCACTCAGCTCAAGAATGGGACCCTTGATGAGCTGTCACAGTTCTCCAACATAATCGGCGGGGGTATGTCGATGTATGCTAAGGATCGGTTTGCAAAGAAGAAAAAAGAGCGACAACAACTGCTTATCACTATGTTCTTCCCTTACCAAAACACACTCTGCAATGCACCGGCTTGTAGGAAAAACGCTTCGGTAGATAAAGATGCAGCGGCTCAGTATGAAGTGAGCAGTGAAAAGAAGACCCCAGCCACTATCTGTCCCACTGTACTTTTTTTTATTTTTTTATTATTTATTTACCTTCTTCCGCTTAATCCAGCCTGGTCAAGGTGGGCGGGCCAATCTCCGCACTTAAAGCCTTCTGCCTATCGATGATTGAAATTATTATTTGACAGCACACTGCAAGTAGTTATTTGTTGAAAAACGTTTCTAAAGTACTTTTATTTGTTAAACAATTGATTTAGCCTGGTTGTTTGGCTTTGTTCTTTCTTTTCAATGTATAATAGTGTATTTCATTGTATAATAATTCGTAAAAAATAAAGGTTTCACTTCACGGGTTTTGCTTAATACGGGTTCTATTTGGAACGTGAACTCACGGAGCAAACAAGGACTACTGTATAGAAGAAATAAAGATGGCACTGACATCTGGAGCAGGTTTAGCTGCTGCTGAATATTGCATTACGACAAACCAAAATTGGGGGAAGACAACCAATATTATTCCCATTTTTTTTTCCCACTGTATCCATATGAACCATTCCGAGATCACTGAAACTGACACGTTTAATCACCCACGGTGATGTTGGGGTCAGAGGTCCAGAACGCATGATCAGAACCCGCATTATGTAACACGTTCGGATTTTGGTTTCAGCGGAGGTCCTCTGCTCCATGCCCCTGCCCCCAACATGCCCGGCAGCCTCCCTGGTTATGAAAGCATTGGGGGCTACGCCCCCATCCTCCCCAGCCTGCTCACTTCCGGGCCTGCACCTGAGAACTGGAGGTGAGCCCCGACGCCAGCGCTGGGACCACTGACAGTAGCTGGGTTGATGACCCCCCCTAGACAGGCATCCCATTCCTCACAGAGGAGGGAGGCTCGGGCGGCATTGAGAACCCCAGTCGGCTCAGCTGTTACGGTTCTGACCCGCCAAAGAGGGCGGCTATCACAAACATGGAGCCTGCAACACCTTCAGGGTGAGTCCAGGTTCCCAGCCTCTTCATCAAGAGAACGTCAGGAGCTCTGATCAACTGGCCAACAGTGGGTTCTGGTTCTAACCTTTATAATTCCCTGACGGCCTGACGCTGCTTTAGGAACCCGCTGAACTTTTCTAGAACTGGCGGTCAGTGGAAACGTTGACTGTTGGAATAAAATCCTAATCCAGGAAAAGTTTCAACGCTTTGCCTCAGGAGTGATCCCTGCAAGAAAAACCTGTGGATCCTGGCCGGAAACAGATCCACTTTGTGTGTGGACTAACCCAACCCGGTTAAATATAGCTAGTATCGTCTCTAGCGAAGCTGCTCGGGATGAAACATATTTGTGCCCGTGTTCCTAAGGCGGTGTTTTTCCCCGAAGAAGGCGCAGCTGCTAAAGCGTTTCTGAGAAACGTTGAAACTGTGACTCTGACTCAATTTGAGCAAGAATCCAGTTACGGATCCAGCAGAGCGTTTGACTCCTGGGAACCTCCAGGGAAGTCTGCTCGGCGGAGCCGCCACGCCAGGTGTGGGCTTGATTGGCGGGAGTGCCTGCACGGGCTGTGGGAGGGGCTTAAGGGTTGGAGAAACGCTGCAGAAACGTGCAGAGCCAGAAGCAAAGCAGTAAAACATCTAAATGTAAAGTTTGGATCACGAACTCCATGCGCTCTATATCTCACTCCCTGTTTCCACACTTCTCTGCTTTTACATTTTTGTTCAAATCACAGATTCGACCAAATAGATGCTGCACTCTTGTGCTTATATAGTTTTATCAAGTCCAAGTCATCTCAAGTCTTATTACGTACGGTTGCACCACTTCCACGGAAGTTCATGTAATCACCATGCTGCTCATGCATCACTACGCGACATTTTAAGACCGCTTTTCCGCCATACAAAACGTAAACCATAGAACGCGCGTTGAGTATTGACCTGACCAACCAGGTCTTAGTTTACTAGGCAGGTATGGAGGATGTGTCTTTAATTCATGGAAGTGCCAACCGTTGAAACGATCGTCCAGTGCAGGACTTATACAGACATTTCAGACACGTAAGGCTGGTACCATCCCAATCAGAGAACCGGCTCAGAACAACTAGAATGTTCATTGGTAGACCCTCAGAGCTTCTGTTGAGATGTGTCCTCCATGCAAAGTGTGTCTTCCATTCAGGAAGTCATTTCCATGAAATATTCTCAGCTCCCTATAGACATGGACTGAAAGTGTTTCTGCTCTACAGTATCGTCTGGAGACGTTCACGGAGTCCAGGTCCAGTGAGCAGGCCCGCAAACCTCATGAAGGTACAGTCCCATGAAGTGGTCTCAGCATGTTTTGACGCTCATCATCAATAGTCAGCTGGGATGAATTATTGGTGCAGTCTTTTTCTGGACTTGTTTGGTCTCCAGGTCTTCACAAGCTTCATGTCAGGTCAATAGCAGCCTGCTGCCTTCTTGGTTCTATGCCCTCCTTCATCCACCGCTGAGCTCAGTCATAGCAACTGACCTAAAATTACAGATAAATATGTTTTTAGGTTTTAAAAGTCGCCAAAGGCAGATAATCGATATTTGGAGTTTAAAACTCGTTTCACTAAATTTAGAATATTACAAACACCAACAATTCAGTGCAAGAAGTAAAAGGCTCAACAGGATATTTATTATTAATTTTATTTTTATTATCAGTTAAATAAAAAGTTACCAACCGAAGGTTTTAGTAAATCAAGCAAACTTCAACATAATTTAAACAAACTCTAGAAAAGTTAAAAACAAAAAATAAAGGTGCATGGGTGTTAAAGACATTAATGCTAACGATTAAACATTTGTGTTAACGCAATCAAGACATCACAGGCAACGCAGCAAAGACATTTTTGTCGCTCAAGACGTTTTGTTAACACGTTAAACATTTTTTAACGTTGAAGAAAAATTTCACAATAAGGCAATTGATGTTAACGCTATGAAGATAATTTAGAAATGCATTAAAATAAATATTAACTCGACAAACTCATTTTGGTAAATCTGCTATATAGGTGTTGCTGGGCGTTAAACACATTTGTGTTCATGTGGTTGAGGATATTTATGTTAACGCCAGTTAAACTCATTCGTATAATGGTTCATGACATTTGTGTTAACACGTTAAAAACATTTGTGTTAATGCGTTAAAGACATTTTTTACGCTGCTCACATTTATGTTAACACGTTAAAACATTTATTAATGCAAAAAAACATTTAAAGTTAACGTTAATAACATATGTATAACTTGTTAATAATATTTATGTTAATGCTAAAAAGACGAAGTAACGCTGCTAAATATATGAAGAAGCTATTTAGGGGTTGATTTGATAATAACATAGAAGTCAAGAAAGTCGATATATATTTTTTTGTTTAAACTCGCTTCACCAATTTAGAATATTACCAACACCAACAATTCAATGGCATTAAAAGGCTCCAACAGGATATTTTTAATTATTATTATTATTATCATATTTATTTTTTATTATTTATTCAGTTAAATTAAAAGCTACCTGAAGGTTTTCATAGTAAATGAAGTAAACTTCAAATATATTTAAACAAATTTGTTAAAAGTTGCAAATACAAATAAAATAAAAAGGGTGCTAAAGATATTTATGTTATCATATTGAAAACATTTACTGCTACACGATATTTGTAAGTACGAAGTGCTAAAAACATTTGTGTTAATGCGTTAAAGACATTTTTTTACACGTTCAAGACGCTTTTAGTATAATAATGCTAAAAACATTTATGTTAATGCATTAAAAACATTCGTGTTAACGCAATCAAGACATTTGTGTTAACGTGTTAAAAACATCAATAATAACACGTTAAACTAGTTTGTGTTAACCTGTTAAAGACATTTGTGGTAATGAGATAAATAACACGTAGGTTTACGCATTAAAAATATTCTTGTTAACGACGAAAACATATGCTACGCGCTAATAACGTTTCTGTGTTAATGCTGTTAAAACATTTGTGTTAACGTGTTAAAAACATTTGTGTTAACGCGTTAAAAACATTTGTGTTAATGCGTTAAAAACATTTGTGTTACCCGCTAACGATATTTGTGTTAATGCTGCTATCACTTGTGTTAACGCTGTTAAAAAACATTTGTATACGCAAGCATAACATTTGTGTTAACGCTGCTAATGATATTTGTGTTAATGCTATTTGTGTTAATGCTGCTAAAATCATTTACGCCAATTCATTAAAGACATTTGTGTTAACGTACAGACATTTGCCTGAATGCTTTTTAAAAACAGTCAGTTTCTAGTAGTGTGACATGAATTCCATTCATTTCATTTCATATTTATTTAAATAGCTAAATATTACAACACACTGGTCTCAGCTGGCTCCACTCTGTTTATTTGACAAAAACATGAAATCAGTTCTAAATGACAAAACCTGCTGTCTAAACTACCGTACTTTCACAACCGCAGCGGCATGTTAACGCCCCGTTCTGACCTCAGAGCCTCCAGAGGGGTTAATAAAAGAGCCAGTCCTGTTCCTGTAGAGGAAGTTCCCTTTATTTTACTGTTCTCCCAACTGTAACACAAACTTAACACGATCACTCACCACCAAGGCTCAGTCTCCCTTTCTCCTTATCCTATACAGGCTAAAGACACACACACACACAGGCTTCACTCCGTGTAGTCGCTGCTCATTTTCCTCACTTTTCTACATATGCTTGAAGGAAACGCTGTTGCTTTCAAAGACACATACACAATGACCTTTGCCACACACACACACACTCACACACACACATGCGCCACCCACACACACACATACAGACGCATGCACACACACACACACACACACACAGGCTTGCACCAGCTCCTGGCTTTTCTCTCCATGTGCACTAAGAGCTAAACAAAGAGTTTAAAGCACACACACAGTAACATCTTTCAATCTGTGTTTTCAAAAACACAAGAAATTGAGCATGTTTTGGTTTATCTTTTATTATTCCTCCTACGTAGCTGATAGCTAGTTCAAACAGGGTCAGCCATCTTGTGAACAAGGTTTGGACCCCGGGCTTAGCCCCCATGGCCACTAAGACTCATGGGAAGGGTTGATTCCCACACCAAGAGTTAGGTGGCTGTGAAGAGAAGTGACTCTCATGTTACGCTAATTTAGTTAATTCATTAAAATGGGCAACGCTGTTGTTAGGAATGGGAATAGAAGCCCCATGAAGCTTCCCTTATGGTTCATGTACTGTGCCGGAAAAATGAACCACCCATTCAGGGCTTAGAAACCACACAGAACAGCGGCATCTGGTGGTGGACTGGATGTATATCGACATGTTTCACCTAAGCCCCTTGTAACACTTCAATGTGGAAATGATGTATTGAAAAAATAGTAGAAACAACATGTGACATGATGTTTTCTTAGAGAGGCATGATACAGCAAAATACATGAAGAAATTAAACGCAAAACAAAAAAATAAAATTGTCAAGTACTGGTCTTTACCTCAGTACCTCTGGATGCATACTCCACCGACTGTTCCACTGAGCTATCTATTCTGACACGATTTGGGTGGCCATTATAGAATAATTGAAGTATTTTTTTGCTCATAGTGTATTGTTTTATTCAGAGAAATCGTGTTGAAATGATCCACAGTACATGTTATACAAGGAACCATGGTAAAGTGCAATGAACTGACGCTGATTCCAATCTTGGGAAACAACAGAAGTTTTCGGGAAACGCTGGGGATTTATTTCGTATTTCTAGAGAATAGCGCCCAACCGTTCAAACGTTAGTGACATCTGAACCGTGGTTCACCAAACGGGCGACGGCGCGCTGACAACCCCGTGATCTGGCGTAGTTAACACACACCAAACATTGAGCTGGAACGCTGTTTCATGAAGCCGCTGACACAGACGCCGGCTGCTTTTAGCTATCCTAGCTGTCGTTAACACGAGTGAGCAACCTGCTCTCTGCTTACCCCTCCCTAACTGAGATAGTTAAGGGTTATAGTTTTAAATTGCAGACAGTTATACTGCAGTTAAGTTCCACTTGGGGGTTACTTCTCTTTCCCTTCCTCACTCCATCTGCTTCTACGATTCACAACTACACATTAGGCACACCGGCTCATAGGGCGCCCCCTGCTGGCTGAAGAACATTTATGACTTTTTAAGCGCCTCCTTATAGACGTTAAAATACGGTAAACTTAGAAGTTTGAATTGGCATCTCGGCCCTTACACCCTCCTTTTCTGTAAGGAAAAACTCATAGAAAATGATTTTGCTAGAGAAGAATTGCTTTACAACTCTACATCTAGTACAGTTAGACTATGCAGCAGATGAGCTTCATCCAGTGCAGGTGGGCAATTATTTTGACTGGCGGCCACAGAGGTTGTAAAATTGGATAGAAGGGCCGGACCAGGAGCAGACGAGTGGAGTGAGAAAGAAACACGGAATCTGAGGAAAACATTTGAAGGAAAATTATATTTTAAAACAGAACATTTTAGAGTTTTTAGGTTAAAAAACTTTTGTTCTCATTTTAGAGCCAATTGGACCCAATCATATATTATGGTTAAATTCTTAAACCTTCATAGAAATGAGGTCCTAGAATGAAAACAAAGATCTGATCGATCACAGATTTCTGATCTGAAAGCTCCGCTTACAGCAGACACGGAGGAGATTGATTGACAAGGTCTCCAGCCAATCAGAACACAGAACAAGGTGCGCTGTTTTAAAAAAAGCAGCATAATCGCTCTAAAAGAATGAGCTAAACCAGGAAAGATGAACTGTAGAAAAGGAAGACTGTTTGTCGACAGATTTTAGAGGCTTTCAGGCTGGAGCTCAGACTGTGTTAAATGTCACGTTCTATGCGGGTCTTGATGCTGATAAAAATAAACAACATGGGTCTCTGATATGGTTCAGTGGGCCGGACCAAACATGGATCCGGCCCGCGGGCCGTAGTTTGCCCACCCCGATCCAGATGGAACTGGGGGAGGGCTGGGGGGCCAGACGAGCCAGAGGACTGACAGCGTGGTTTGCATAACCATTCAGATGGCGTGCAGACGGAGCGGCGTGGCTGCAGCTACGCCAGAATAACCACTTCATTATTTAAAAAAGGTCCATCCTGATTATACATTAAAATAGCAAATATCGCCAACATGTCGGTACGCTTTATTACAAAACAAACCAGTGTCTGAAAAAAACACACACACTTAAATAGGTAAGAATATCGGCGCCTGATAAACGTAAAATTCCAGCTTTCTCCATTTGTGGAAAAAGATGGTCACTGTGAACAGACAAGTTCAAGTTTAAAAAGAAAGGAAGAAGTAGAAACAAAGATTTACTGCAGGGAAAAAGTCAACAGAATCTTTAGATCCTTTGGTCTGAAGGAGAATTCTGGATCCTTGCAGCAACTTTTGGATTAGATCAGACCTTCTGATCATCTCCTCAGGTGAAGTGGCTGATTTCTACACCCAGCCTGCTCCTCAGCCGTGGGAGGTGCAGGCCACGCCCACTGAGCTCTTCACAGACGAGAAGAAGGAGATCCGCGTTCCCTTCACCTCCACTGTCCAGGTGAGAAAGCAGCAGCCCACCTGCTTCTCCGCTCCGCTCCATCAGGTTTCCCTGTGGCTGTTCTTCATCTCAGAGGTCCAGCAGAGGCTTCCAGAATCCGATTTCTGTATTTGAGAAACTTTCAGAAGTTCTCAACGCCACAGACTAAAAATGATGTAGAGACTTTCAGTGATTTATGGTTTGGTTCCGCAGGTTTGTTCCTTCAGGAGAACCTCGCGTCTGATGCTGCAGTTCACTAGTCTGCAACGCATTACAGATCAGTTAGAGAACAACACACTGTTGTTCCTCACTGTTCCTCAGTGTTCCACAGTGTTCCTCACTGTTCCTCAGTGTTCCTCATTGCTGTTCCTCAGTGTTCCTCAGTGTTCCACAGTGTTCCTCACTGTTCCTCAGTGTTCCTCATTGTTCCTCACTGTTCCTCACTGTTCCTCAGTGTTCCTCAGTGTTCCTCACTGTTCCTCACTGTTCCTCAGTGTCTCTATTGTTCTCCTCAGTGTTCCTCAGTGTTCCTCAGTGTTCCTCAGTGTTCCTCACTGTTCCTCAGTGTTCCTCACATTGTTCCTCACTGTTCCTCAGTGTTCCTCTTTTTGGATTTCCTGTGCAGGACTGCAGCGACTGCCGGGCTAAAGGGAAGGTTTCCTGCTAGAAGTGTGACGGGAAAGGATACGTAAGAAAGGCCGCCCTCCTCCTCCGGATGATTATCATGAATTTGATTATTATGATCATTAATCTGATTGCAATCACTAATCAGATTATGCTAATTTACCAAAAATAAATACTGAGATCATGAAAATGAACCGATGAAGTCTGCCACAGACAGTTGATTGACAGAAATGTGTGTGTTTTGTACAGAAAGCGTGCTCGTCGTGTGACGGCAGCGGGAGGCGTGACGACGGAGACTGCCCTAACTGTAGCGCCTCAGGGAAGGACAGGTAATGTCGACCCTGAAGGTCGGTAACACGTCTGCTTTTTCCAGTCAGTCAGTGTGAAACCAAAGGGGGGGCACTTATTCTTTCCAGAAACAGTAAAGTGATGATGATGAGGCAGCATGACAGGATGAGGGAGACGCTTTAACCCCTTGTGCTATCCTATGACCCCCCCCCCTTCCATTGGTGTTCCCCCTACCATGACAAAGGTGGATAAAGGTGGAAAGATTTCATGTAATCCATGGACACCAGTGAAGATCACAAATCATTGAAGAAAAAAGGTTCAGAGCACTGTCTAGTGGGTCTAGATGACCCACTGTCTAGTGGGTCTACATGACCCACCTCCCAACGTTAAAGTGCCTAGGATAGCAGAAGGGTCACTGTCACAAAGATACTTTGTTTAAACAGGCTTTCACATGCGGAGGTAAACTAACGCTCCTCGCCAAGATGTCGGCTGGTTTCCAGAGATTGGTACACCTCCCTCTGATCCATCAGGTCGCTAAACTAGAATCTATTGCTGGGAGGTTCTGCAGAACTTTGGCCCGCTTTGCTGATAGCCTTATAGCCGATGCTACGTGCATTAGCCTATTAGCCTTAGCCTATCATTCTTAGCACTGCAATCCTCGTTTTTATATGATCCTGGCAGCAACATGACTCAGAGTTTCAGTTCGGTTCTCATCCTAAGTAAAACTAAGTAGTTCATGTCTCATAGCAACAAATAAAGCTGCCTCTAGCTGAGGTCTTCCTGTTGTTTTGTAATGCGTTGCTCCGTGTTCTCTGCTGCCAACTAGTGGTTGGAGGTTGAAGTGGAAAACAAGAGTCAAACGCTGAAGGACGCTCAGAGATAAATTAAATAAATATCGTTGTGACAGCATTTTGAATCCATACAAGTATCGCCAGATGAACTATCGCGATATTTAGCCCAATCGATTTTTTCTAACCCCCCTAATGGGGGGATAGCAGTGGGGGCCAAAGCTGTGATTGTGTACCTGTGTACAGGTGTGTATCCTGCAGTGGAACCGGACAGAGGAAATGCGGGGCCTGCGATGGGAGGGGTCGCCTGCTGTCCTACATCAAGCTGAAAGTGGAGTGGTGAGCAGTTCTCACTCATGGGGGGGCTAGAAGGTTTTCTGTGATCTACAGAATCCTGCATGATGGTCATCCTTACGTTTGGGTGAGAAAAGTGTGCTGGGATAAAATGAAAGGCCGGTGGGGGGGTCAGGGTTCATTCTGATGAGAACTGTGATTATTCTCTGAAAGCTTCAGAATTCAACCCTCGTAGAAGAGTTCAGAGAAGTTCCAGCAGAAACCTGCTTAGAGGACAGAGATGAATCCTGACAGAACATCCCAACATCAGAACCTCCCTGACGGATCGGGCACGGCTCAGGTTAACGACCCCCCCGCCGACCTTCAGGGGCGAAACTGGACGCCTGTCGGCGAAGAAGAGGAGGAAGGCGTGTTCTTCAGCAGAGGAACGTCAGGAGTGAGAGACTCAGAGTAGATTGTTGAATGAAGGAACTTAGACAGGAAAACCCGAGATTTGGTGGTCATGAAAGAAGAAAGGTGGATCATCTGGATCTGCTGGATCTGCTGGATCACCTGGATCATCTGGATCATCTGGATCAAAGTTCATCGGTGTCAAGCAGACCGTGAGCTCAGGAGATGCTCTGAATGACGATCAGAAAGACAAGTGTTTGATTTATTATCTAAAAAACAAAGACTGTACACACTTAAACATGTTAGCAGTGCATTGTGGGATTTGTAGAGCATTAGGAGTGCATGAAGACCAGAACAAATAGTGATCAGATTTCATTAGAGGGTCAAACAGAATAAAGTCAGAGTTTGACCTATGACTGGTTATTGGTGAAAATCTATAAACCACCACACACTCTGTGGAAGTGGCTTTGGCGCCCCCTTCTGACCAAGACTGGCTATTGTCTGAACGATCTGTGTGTGCGTTTCTGTAAGGTGTGTGTGTGTGTGTGTGTCCTCCCACAGGGCTAACCACGTGGACGACCATGTGGTCCAGGACCGGTCAGGTCTGAAACCGGACGACCTTCAGTCAGTGAGCGGCAAAGAGCTTTTCAAGAACAGCGTGTACATGGTAGGAACGCACACGACGGAGTCTGACTCGGGGTTTTGAGGCCTCTCCAGGTGAACCTTCTGCTGCTTTCTCCTGACAGGTCTACCCTCTGCTTGGGTTTCCAGACCCGGCCATCTCCGAGGCGTCTGAGCGTCTGATCAGAGAGCACCAGTCTAAGTTTGCCCAGAACTCCAGGATCTTACAGCAGGTAGATGACACGCAGCTGATCCATGGACCTTTG
>CM074503.1:10324372-10363608 GCA_037389245.1 Oryzias sinensis | reverse complement strand
GACATCCTTTTTTGGCTAATATAAAACCTCCTGTTTTGCTAAAAAATACCATTGAATTTTAAGCTTGTGGTTTATCCCTTTGTGTAGTGTTGAATGATCATAATAATAAAAAAATAAGGGATTGGATTTTTCTGCGCTTTTCCAGACGCTCAAAGCTCTTACATTGCGTCCATTATTCATTCACTCCTCATTCATACTTGGTGATGGTAAGCTACTGATGTAGACTCAGCTGCCCTGGGGCAGATTGAAAGACGCGTGGCTGCCAGTACACACCTATGGCCCCTCTGACCATCACATTCATGCACATTCATACACCAGTAGAGCCACACTGGAGGCAGGGAGGGAGAAGTGTCTTGTCCAAGGACACAACAATAGTTGGCTGTGGGGAGCGGGGATCAAACCGCCGACATTTCAATTGTGAAGCAGTAATGTTCAATCTTTGTGATGAACCCTTTAGCTTAAGTTCCAGTGTTGAAGTTCTTTGAATAATTGCAGCTCTCCAGCTGTTTACCCGATAAAGTAATTCCAACGGATTCTGTTGCTGAGAGAAGCAGCTGTGCACTGATTGTTGATTTCAGCATCTCCCTTTAGGTGTTGCCACAGCAAATCAGCTTTCCTTTATTTGCACAGGTGGTTTGGCAGAGATTTTACACGGGATGTCCTTTCTGACCCAATCCAGTATTTTATCTGGGCCGGGGATCAGCACAGGGAGACCGAGTTTTGGGCCCCCTTGTGGCCTTAGGTCTTGATAAGCCAACTGATTCTGATGCAGAGATTTAGCTTTGCGCCAATGTGTAACACTTTATTGTGAAGTGTGCATGTAATCGCAAAGCTCCTTTTCTCCACTTCAGAATCCGTTGGAATTGCATTAATTACATAAAAGAGTTGTAGAGGAAGCCAGTTTAGCTTGTGCTGGTTTGTGGTACCTTCAGTCCATGAAACCAGGGTTTGAATCCGGGTTGCTCCCTATTCCCTTCTCTACTTCTGTGCCGGTCCCAAGCCGGGTTGATTTGAGTGGGTTGCGTCAGGAAGGGCATCCGGCGTAAAACATTGCCAAGATGACCATGCGAATAATCCACAATAAAAGGGCTGATTCGCTGTGGCAACCCCTGATGGGACAAGCCGAAAGAGAAAGACATAAAAGAGTTGTAGAGTTAAGGTATTTCAGAGACCTTATAATCCTTCTTGTCACCACTGACTGCTCCATTATTTAAGAACTAACCCTTGTGCTATCTTAGATGACCCCACCCTTGCATTGACGTGTTCTCCCTACCATGACAAAGGTGGAAAGATTTCATGTAATCTATTGACATCAGTGAAGATCACAAATCATTGAAGAAAAAAGGTTCAGCGCACTGTCTGGTGGGTCTAGATGACCCAACTCCCAATGGTAACCCTTGTGCCACCCTAGGCACTTTAACATTGGGAGTTGGGTCATCTAGACCCCACTAGACAGTGCTCTGAACCTTTTTTCTTCAATGATTTGTGATCTTCACTGGTGTCCATGGATTACATGAAATCATGGTAGGAATAACATGTCAATGTAAAAGTGGGGTCATCTAAGGCCGTCTTTACACTGCATGGTTCAAGTGACCCAATTCCGATTTTTTTCCTCTCACGTGGCACAGATCGGATATGAGGGGTGAACGTGTAAGCAGGACAAAAGCGCATGGATTCCGTTTTTCTCAGATCGGATACAGGCCTCTCTCATATGTGGAAATAAATCGGAAATGAATGGGATACGTGCATTTGCGTGTGCTATGTAAGCAAACAAATCAGATATTCCCCAGTAAATGCAAGTCGTACGTCAGTGACGTCAATTCAGGACACCACCAACTGAGATCACATGACTTATTAAGGTGCTTTTTGTGCGCTGATTTTGCTGTCAGCGTGTTACCTTTCAGCCTCAGGCTTCAGACCGTAGTTGGAAACAGCTGTTATGTCCGGTCCGGACGCAAACGGTAACTAATCAAGCGGGACACCGTTGCTACGGAACAGGCTAGAACCCGTTTATTTCTTTGGGGGGGTGTATGATAGGGACCGTGTGTGTGTGTGAGCGTACGTGTTTGCGTGTGTTGTGTAAGGAGAGGAGAGCGGGTGTGAGCGCAGAGCGGGAGAGTTTCGGAGAACCATAAATTAAAAATAAGGTGTCTCCCCAAAAAGTTTTGGAGTCTTTCTTAACCCCCTCTGGAGGCTGAGGGTTCAGAACGGAAAAGGGAACCCCGAGGAAGTCTCCCGTGTGTTTCTGACTACGGTTGGAAAAGAGAAGTCATCGCGCAGGAAAGGTTCAACACTTGGATGAAACTGTTAGTACAGCACGTCTGCAAACACTTCCTCATTCAAAACTCAGAGAGAGCACATAAGACGGCCGAGCAGCCCTCCTTCTTTTCCTCTCCCGCGCATCCCCTCAGAAGCGCCAAAGGCAACGCCTCCTTCCGTTGCCGCCTTGTCTCCATGACAACCGCAGTCACAAAAGTCCGAAAGAGGTCCGCGGAGGGCGGAAATACTGCTATGTAGTCCTCAGAACGTCCACGTTTGATAGTTTCAGCATTGTATAGTGTAAATGCTAAAATCAGATACGGGTCACTTTTAAAATATGATGTAAGCGGGTCGTCAAAAAAATCGGATATAGTCAGAAAATTTGATCTGGGCATCAAGACCTGCAGTGTAAATGCAGCCTAAGAGAGCACAAGGGTTAAAGTGCCTAGGATAGCACAAGGGATACAGAAGACCATAACTTTGATGTCACTTTAAAGATCAGTAATTCCGGCTTGAAGATCATTTTACAAACTGTTTCAGGTTCGATATGCTTGCCCTTGTGTAAAAGAGGCAACAGTGATTGCTGTTTTGGAGAAGTTGTGTGCAGTTCTCTGCAGGACTTTTACTCGCTGCTACAGCCCACTGCTGTAACTCTGTTGTGCCAAGTTAGACAGTTCATGCAGTCAACGACCTGGTACTGGTAGATCTTTGAGGTGCAACACTCTATGGATTGCTATCTCAGTCATCTGACTTGGCTTTCCTGAGACATTGCCATATAAAGCAGCTGTTTAGATGTTCTTCCAAAATGTCCTCCCCATCTAGTTTTAGCTTTCTGGGGAAGGGTGTACGGATGCCAACACCTTTTAAGACTTCTTTTTTTTTTTGGATTCTGTCCTATCATCCTATGTGGAGGAGTTTATGCTGAATGGTGAGCCCAGGTGAATGATTGAGTGGTTTGTTATGTCTACAGTAGACAATCCTGGTTTCTCAGGCCTTTCCAAGTTGTACTGATTGTGTTGAGCAGGACAGCTTTCTGTGCAGCAATACTATGAATTCCACCAGGTTACAGGTTAGACAACTATAAAAACAACATACTGCATCCTGCACTGACCCCCCTGCTGTAATGCTATGTCTATTACTGAGGACTTTTAGCTTCAGCTACAGTTAAAGAACTCTAACCTTTATTCCATATTTTCTCTTTAACATAAAAAATAGAAGATAAATTCCCTTCTCTTGATATAAGTTAAAATGCAAACATTTTTACTGAAACAGAAGAAAAAAATGTACAGATTGCTGGTTAATCACACCTTTAATCTCTTTCACTAACTAGATTATAGAAAATAATTGTGACTTCACTTTCCTGTTCTCAATTCATCATTCCATCACATTCAATGCCTCAACTGATTTGATAGCTTTTGCTTTGTGGTGGCTTTAATTCATCTAATAGACTAAAAGATTATGATTTTACGTGATGTTCTATGTGTGAGATTAGCTTTCACCCACACTGGACAGAAAACAGTTTATAACTTCACTGAAATTAAAACTGGAAAAAAAAAGATGCAAATTTGTATAATTAGCAGCTGGGTAGCTCGGTTGGTAAGGTGAGAGGCTACCACACAGGAATCCAGTGTTTGATTCCCGGAGGGGAATGAACAATGGCAATGGGGCTAATCAGTGAGGGCCCTTGGGCAATGTCCCTTAATGCCAATATATCCCAAGTGTGCTTCGGCTGCAGCTCACTGCTCCCCCAGGGGATGGGTCAAATGCGAAGAAGAATTCCCCCATTGTGGGATAAAGGATCATTATTACGAAAGCTAAATTGTTAGTTTTTTTTTTTAGATAAAAATGGAAATGTGGTAATTATTATTAACAAAAGCTGTAAAGTGTGATCTCTCAAAAAAGCGCTCTGCATTACATGACTACTTTGTTTTTTTTTCCTTTTCAAAAAGCCTTTAACCAAACCTTTTTCTCAATTTTATACACTTATGTTTGTTTGTTTTTTTATTGATAAAATTACTCCAGACTCATGGCAAAACTTTAAATGATTGCAACAGGAATGAAGGCTTGTTTTTTTTTTTTCTTAAAGACCTGCTCTGATGAAAATCAAGTTTTTGGTGTTTTTAACATGCTTGTGTGGCATTTTTCTGATGATGGAGGACACAAAATAAAGCCTGGGAATTTCTGTTATCTGTTAATTATGCCAAATATTAAGTTACACTTGTTGTTTTGCATATTGGATCTCTTGATTTTTTTTGTTGCGACTCCTGCCACCTTTCACCCTAATAAATGGTTGTGTGGCCACCTTAAACTCTCTGGTTATTCATTTTCTCCTCCTTGAAGACAGACTTAGTAACAAAAGTAAAAATCCACAAAATAACATTGGGCTAATTATGGCCTGCAGCAGTCCTGGACTGCAGTCCTGGACTGCTGCAGGCATTGTTTTTGCAGTTTTTCATTCCTACTGAGCCATTGAGCAAAAAAAAAAAAATGTGCATGCACCAAGTATATGGTGAAAACGAATTTTTGACATAGTAAAAACCCAATAAAAGATGACATAACCGCAGGAGAAACCATTAAAAAAAATAAAATAAGAATTTGGGCCAAAATCTCTTTTGGGGCTCAAAAAGGGAAAAGAAATTGCTAACAAAAATCAAAATACATGTGTCGTGAAAATCCAAAGGAAGTTTCCCATTTATTGCTTAAAATGTTAAAATCGCCAAGAAACACGACTGGCGATTTTCACATTTTTCCACATGAGGAAAACAAATTTTTTTTGGAGTGATTTCACAAAAATGCTGCCAGGTTAAGTCTACAACCACAATTGAAGTATTGTTGAGCTTTGACCTTGGGAAGAGCCATATCAAATTTTTTGAGAAACTCACCTTTAGTACCAGGTGCAAATTTGAATTCCTCCTAGGGATTTCTCTCTATCGACTCCTCACTCCTCAAACATCATTATACGACAGAGTTCTAGGACAACCAAAAACAGAAAGAGAGAGGAAAATTACGAGATTAAAAATCGTAAATTTACGAGAGAGAAACATCTAGTATCTGTTCAGTCAGTGAGTGCGGGTAGAAAGGGGCAGTGGAGGGGGGCGTATTAATGCCACTTTGAGCTTTAAAAGAATATTGGTCTCCCAATAAAAACTGAAGTGTATGTAAATTATTAGTAAATAAGATACAAAAACCACAGCTGGTAACACGTTTTTGACTAAAACCTTTGGAAAAGTTGAGAGTGAAAGACAGGACTTGTTCTTAACAAATCTGTTTTGATGCTTCATTGGATCAGCTGACACCTTTTTTAATCTTGTTTTATCATATTGCTTTAAAACTTAGCATAAACTGTGTGAAGTTACTTTGCAGATGAGAAAATGCAGTCATAATGTAAAAATGCAAACCCATGCATGGAAATGATGCAGTGTTGCATCAACTTCAATAATTGTCCCTCTAATTGAATATCCAGTTTATAATCATAAAATCATTTGCTTTTTTTGTTATTTTTCCACCTGAGAACTTTAGCTTTTACATCACCACATGTGACAGCATATTTGTCAGTGTATAAAAAATTATTTAAGTGAACAATAACATAGGAATGTGGATAAAAAATGTGTTGTGCAGCAGACTCTGGAGTAATGGACATGATTAACTGAAACAGGTGGCTTGTTTACTTGCAGCAAACCCAGAATGACAGATATAAATGTTGCAAGCTGAAACTTGAAATGTTCTTGCTGAAAGGAAGACAGAACAAAAATATGAAAACAGAAATCAATCAAATATTATCTGATTTTTTTCTGAGCTGTGATTAGGTTGCAGGCATGACACACCAAAACTATTCTATAAAACTTTTACCAGTGAGACATTGATTAGTTATAGTGATGAAAATAATGTCCCTAAAATTTAAAATGCTTTTACATTTGCTCCATATCAAAATTTAAAATACTGTATGAAGTTTGACACATATTTTTAATAAAATGTATAATTTAATCAGCGGATCCCCCCCAACTCCCTTAGAACAAGTGAAAAACTGTCCCCCAAGCTTTATCTACATACCGTTTTTATTTAAAAAAATATATTTTTTAAAAAGGTTTCATACGTCAATCTAATATCCCTCTTGGGTACATCAAATTTGACTGAAGTGAGACTTAAACTCTCACTTCTATCATCTTTTGATCTTTTTTCAAAGCTTTCCAAGTATTCTTTAAATTATAATTAATCACATAATTATAATTAAGTTGTTTTCCAGGATATAGTTTTCTGAGGAGAAGCACTAGTTCATTAGAAATTTGCCTCTCAGTAGGCAAAACAGTTGGCATGAAGCAACCCCGCCCCATTTCCCGTTGCTGAGAACTCTCTGTTTACATGCTGTTCTGCTGTTCTTACAGCCCCTCACACCCCCAACCTAACAATATTGGTGCAACAAATATGGGTAGCAATATTGGAGCAGGCAAGTTTAATCTGCTCCTAATGTAAAGTTATTTAAATAAAGAAATACTCAAAGAAAATAAAGCTTAAATTTGCATTTATATGTTCTCCATCAGAAAAATTCCACAAGAACGCATTATAAACATTAAAACTACAATTTTTTTGTTTTTTTGCCACCCGGGAGCGTTCCTCTGGGCTATACCCCTCCCAATCCACCAGATATTGAAGCCGACCTCCCTGGCGACAGGAGTCTAGGATCTCCCTGACGAGATAGGCTGCCTCGCCATCCACCATCAAAGGAGGTACACCGACGTCAGAGGGCTCAGACTGCGACCTTCCATCTGGAGGTCACTGGTGGAGAGCTTCAGTAAAAAAGAGATGTAGAAGGTGAGAGAGATGCGATGGTGAGGAGACAACTAGCGATGGTAGGACACAGGGGTGATCTGTTTGATGATCTGTAAAGGACCTATGTACCAGGGATGGGGTTTCTTTCAGGGGAAAATCAGACCCACTGACTGGGAACCAGATTGGGAACTTCCCGTCTGCACCAGTCAGCCTGCTTTTGGGTTTGGTGGACGGCTTGCCGAAGCTGTACATGTATGTCTTCTCACAGCGGCGGAACCAGTCGTCCACTGGTAGCTCTGTAGGTTCTCCTGACCACAGAAAGAACGGGGGCTAAAACCCCAGCACACATTGAAAGAGCTAGAGTCTCGTGGACGCCTTCTTTGGAGTTCTGTGCATGTTGAAGCAAACCAGAGATCGACTCGCTGGCACACACTGGACCGCCCAGAACTAAAGCAACAGTTCAGAGTGACACTACATTTTACAGGAATGGTGGGTGCAGAAACTGTCGTCTACCAGTTTGCAAACTTTAGCTTAAAGTTAGCTTTCTTGTTTTAGTTATTGTCCATCCATTTTTTTAACCCACTATATCACCTGTCACTGTGGTGCCGCAGCCTCTCCCAGCTACTGTTGGGTATAAGGGGGTTACACCCGGACAGGTCCAGGGGCTGAAGCGAGCACGCCGGCCCTGCCTGTCCCGGGAATAAACTGGCTGGCAAAGGGGAGATTCCACCCTAGCTTCACCGTCACTTACAGCCGGCAGGTAGATGATAGAGCAGTGGCAGCAGGAGAGTGGTGGTCCCTCCGCCGTCCATCTGATGTTTCTGGTTTTATTTCATCATTCTCTGGAGGAATAAATTACGCTTTTCCACCTGACAATCAGATGGACGAGTCTGGATTTAGAGGTTGCCAGGAGAATGGTAAATTTCAGACTACACTGTTCTGAGTGTGAAATTTGGTGGAGGAGGAATTATGGTGTGGGATTGTTTTTTTTTTTAGGATTCGGGCTTGTACCCTTAGTTCCAGTGAAAGGAACTCTGAATGCTTCAGGATACCAAAACATTTTGGACAATTCCATGATCCCAACCTTATGTAGAACAGTTTGGAGCGGGATCCTTCCTCTTCCAACATGACTGTGCACCAGTGTACATAGCAAGCTGCATCAAGACATGGATGACAGAGTCTGGTGTGGATGAACTGGACTAGCCTGCACAGAGTCCTGACCTGGAACACTTTTTGGGATGAATTAGAGCAGAGACTGAGTGCCAGGCCTTCTCACCAACATCTGTGTGTGACCTCACCAATGCACTTTTGGAAGAATGGTCAAATTCCTATAAACACACTCCTCAACCTTGTGGACAGCCTTCCCAGAAAGATTTGAAGAAGCTGTAATAACAAGAGGATCAACATCATACTAAAGTCTATAGGTTAGGAATAGGATGACACTTCAGTCCATATGCGAGTCAAGGCAGGTAAGTCAATACTTTTGTCAATTTGGTGTATATGCATGTAACCCTGTGATGTAATTTTGAGAGTTTGTTAACTGCGGAAATTTCCTATTCAAGACAAGAAAGAATCGTATTCAAAACACACATGTCAAACATAAATCGAAATGTTGTATTAATAATCTGTCATTTTTTTCTTATTGACAATTATCATTTCCCATAGGCGGCGTGCTCCTTTAGCCCTTGTGTATCCTGTGACCAGCCTTACATTAACGTGTTATCCGTGCCATAACAAAGGTGGATAAAGTGAAGAGGATTTCATGTAATCCATGGACACCAATGAAGATCACAAATCATTGGAGAACAAGGTTCAGTGCACACTGTCTAGTGGGTCTAGATGACCCAACTCCCAATGTTAAGTGCTAGGATATACGAGGGTTACAGTAGGGCGAGAAGCTCGCTCACCCAGAAAAAGCTCGAAGTAGAGTCACTGCAGCTTCACTTAAAGAGGAGACAGTTACAGAGGTAGCTTGGGCATGTGGTCCGGATGCCTACTAGTCGCTTCCCTGGGGACATCTTAAAAACATACACAACTACTCATTATTGTTAAAAACAAACTCTACAGAAATCCCTAATATCATTACTCATTCGTTTAGAGTGAACCAGTATGTTTGAGTAATGCAAGTTGTAGGCGTGTCATTATCTCCTACATTCTGGGTATACAACTATTGTAGTCATTAAAAGAAGTTATAGCGAATTCAAAAAAGATTATAGCAAAATTCAGAAAAAATTAGTGCCAAAACAGAAAACTCAGCAAAGTTGACCACCCTAGCAGTGAGTCCATGTCACCCACAGATTTTGCTGCTTTGTGCCAAATGTTGTCATTGGGATTGATTCACAAGCAAAATAAGTAAACATTTCATACTGGTTAGTATTTAGTACTTCCCCAACGTTTGTTCTGTAATGTTTGTGGATAAGATAAGTAGAAATCAAATCAAGCTTCATTTATATAGCACTTTTCTTCAGGTCCTCTGGCAGACTGTTCCATAAACGAGGGCCATAGTGCTGAAAAGATGCCTCTCCGTTAGTTTTGGTTTTCTCAATGGGAATAGTTAGAAGACCAGTGCCAGAGGATCTAAGGGTCCGGTTCATATTTGACTAAAAGGTCTGATAGATAAATGAAGTGAAAGACTGTTGAGACATTTAAAAACTGTTGTATCTTAAATTCTACAACCAAAGCAGACTGGTGATATCATGTGAGCACATAAACAAAACGGAACATGTTTATGACACAGACACATTGGGGCTTTTCATCTTCTTTATGTAGCTCAGCTTAGTTTTCATGAGCAGATAAGTGCCCAGCCTGTTTGTAGTTCTTTTGCAGTTCATACAAATATTATAAGGAAAATCACAGAAAAGATTTGAACAAAAAGTAGGTGTTTCTTTTTAATATAAGAAAAAAATTACAATGAATTCACCTCCTCTTTTTTTTTGGAATGCAACACGTTTCCATAGTAACACCATCATTACCTGTTTTAAAAAAATTCTCTGACCGACTGGCTTCTGTTGCGTTTGGCAGCCGTCGCTGTTTCTTCCTTTCATGTTGCTCACCAGTCCTTCTCCCATGCTGCTTGGAGCAAAGTCTCCATTTTTAATGTTTCGGTCAGGCTCTTTCAGTAGCCACAGCTGATACTTCTCCTTGAAAAGCCACATCACATAGCAAAGGTGGCGGGGTAACATGAAAAAGAAAGAAAAAAAACACAAGTCCGCAGAAATGGTCATTTTATTAATAATTGCGATAGCTAACTCGTGTTCCCGAACATTTCGAAACTCTATTGGAGCTTAAGTTTCAAAGCAATGTTCCGGGCTCTGATCAACTTACGTCACCAGTTGTTCTGAATCATTCACCATAGAATAATAATTCAATCAAACGGTACAATATGGTCTTGATTTGAAAATGTCATCCATAAATTTCCTTTTTTTTTTCTTTTATAGGACAATAAATACTTGGGTCTTTTCTGATTGGTGGCTGATTATTACAGTTTATTGGCAGTTCAGCTTTGCTGATTTCTTGTGCATTTTTTTGCATTCTTTTTTCTTGTTTTTGCTTTTATCATAACTGATTGCGTTTTGCATCCAGATTGACTATTTCAAACAATTTCTTCAGTGCCGTGTCTCTTTTACAGTGCAGCACATGTTGTGCTCGCAAAAATGGTTTTTGGTTTCATTCTTTAATACTGGATTTATTTTTCTATGCAAGTTTTACCATTGAGAGTTAAACAAGAGAGAAAAGTGTGAGGGGTTGTACTGCCTTAAAATCTGTGTGGTAATTTTGAGCTTCTTGAGGAGACAGTTTATGTTGAGACACCTGAAAAAAAAGCTCAATTGGGTGAGATCAACCTCACCCAATTCTAATTCTAATCATGGTTTGTACATCCTACTGTACTCCACTCCATTAATATTTTATTTGTTCTCTAAGAAACCACATTTGTTTTGAATTAATTATGTTAGCATGTATTTATTGTCATTTATTTGCAATTATATGTGAGATATACAATACAGTGTTTAAGTTGCAGGTCAACATTCCAATTTACTCACTGCCTTTGCATGAATACAGTTTGGTTATAAAAAAAAAATCATCCTTTTATCCAAAACTAACTTTATAAACCAACCTTTGAAGTTAAAAAAAATGAGCCCAAACTCATTAAACATTTACGGTTTACTAAGGTCAACATCGTGAAACAAGTTCTGGCCACTAGATGTCGCTGTGATGAGGTGTTTTGAGCTTTCCACAAGATCAATTTTTTTTAATAGCCAATAATGATAAATGGATTGGATGTCTGCGCTTTTCCAGGCGCTCAAAGCTCTTTGTCGTCCATTATTCATTCACTCCTCATTCATACTTGGTGATGGTAAGCTGTTGATGTGACTCAGCTGCCCTGGGGCAGATTGAAAGACGCGTGGCTGCCAGTACACACCTATGGCCCCTCTGACCATCGCATTCATGCACATTCATACACCAGTAGAGCTACACTGGAGGCAGGGAGGAAGTGTCTTGTCCAAGGACACAGCGACAGTCGGCTGGGGAGCAGGGGATCGAATCGCCCGACCCTTCGATCATTGGACAACCAGCAAAGCCACCTGAGCCTGCCGCCTTTTGGGACGCAATTCGCTCCCAAATGATTCTTTCTCCCATTCATCTCATTTTTGCCATCACCATATTTAACTAAAGAACCATTCATTCATTCATTCATTCATTCATTCATTCATTCATTCATTCATTCATTCATTCATTCGTTCATTCATTCATCTTCTGTTGTTCCCTTTCGGGTCACGGGGCTGCTGGAGCCTATCACAGCCTTATTGGCGAAGGCAGGGAACACCCTGGACAGGTTGCCAGTCTGTGGCAGGGTAACTAAAGATCCAAAGTTTCTTAAAAAGAAATAAGGACATAAGGCATCTGTTATAAAATAGAATAATAGAGCAAAGCAAAAAAAGTATTGAAGGTTGCAGTCCTGACCCCAGATTTACACTGGTCCTTCGTGGTGCGTCTCCCTTGGGTTGCGTGAGCAATCCGTCTCATAACCATCAGTTAGTTTTAAATTGTTTCTGTTTGCAAATCTGGTTTCCAGAGGAGTGGTTTGTCCTGCCACCCCTATATATGTCATCAACATCCAAAACTTTAGCAATCAGGCCCCATCTCCTCTCCTTCCTCACAGAGTCCTTGTAAATGCTTGTTTTGTCATAAAGTATGTTGTGTTTTTGTACTTCCAAAATTAAACGTCCATGTTGAAAAAAGAAAACATTGTTATCTGCGGCGTTAACGTGCTTGATTTTGTGAGAACATCACCTTACATTTAAAATAACATTTTTTACATTTTTAGAAGTATTAATTTAGGAAAACTGGACCATTTTCCTGTTTCTTTGGCTTTTCCCCTGCAAATTTGTCAATGGACTGAAATAGAACTCCTGCGTGAACCTCGCATTGCATTGTGGAGAAACGGACTTCAGACACAGATATAATGAAAGCAATATAAACATTCCAAATGATTATTGAAAATTCTACTTTTGTGTCAAAAGCAACGCAAAAGAGACCCACTGCAGATGGACCAGTGGAACTCAGTCTTGACTGTTTAAGGGTGTGGACAGGTCCTTTACAGATAACCACTTCAAACAGGTGACATTAAAACAGGCAATGAGTGGAGGATAGAAGAACTCCGTAAAGAAGAAGTCTCAGGTCTTTGAGGAACAAAATTCTTGCTTGTTTTTAGCTAAAACCCCATTTTCTGCACCATTATACAAATTATTCATACATACATACAGTGTTATTTTCCTAGATTTTTTTTGTTTTTATTCTGTCTCTCACAATTGAAGTGTAGCATTGATGAACATTATAGATCTATTGTCTTTTTAAGTGGAACAACACAAAATCTGTGATAACTTTAAACTATAAAACTATAAAATGCTCAGCATGAAAAGTGTAAGTCCATTTTCCCCCTTTTTCTCTTAGAACATTCAACCACATCCAAATGGTGTGATTCTGTTTTTAAATAAACATTAGGTTTCTTTTTGTTTAATTATTTGATTGTACCAAAAAAACAAACAGTAAGTAGTTTTAGATATTAATGGATGAACTTAAATCTCTAATAATTTGTATCTAATGTAGGATCAGTATATTAAAAAAATGAATTATTCATTAACTACCAGTTTGTCATAATTAACTTTAAAGAAGTACTTGATTAGTCTCAATCAAAAAATTTAATGAGTTGACTGCCCTACTAATTAGTGCTATCTTAAGTATATTAAGTGGAACATGCCAAGCAGCTATGAATTAATTGACATTAGTATATTGGACACAGAGTAGAATGCTAAAATGGATATTAAGGTAACCTGTGTAATGTTTTCTGATAGGTTCACTAAGATTTCTTTATTTCAGAGAGGCTTCAGTAGAACAGGAGACTGTGTCCTTTCAAACGAAACTTCTGAGAGTTTATAATTAGCAGGAAAAGCATGCTGAGTCTTTATTTTATAATCCAGTTTATATATTTAGATTTACTCACACTATTTTAAATGAAAATCAGATTTTTGCAAGCCTCCACCTTCCTTTTTTTAATTTGAAACAGTACCAGAATCAATGTATGTTCTAAGGACCCCTGTAGGCTGATTTCAAAAGGAAAATATTTCCTATTGATTACTTTGTGTGTCTATGCGAGTTAAATCAGTTTGAATACAATCTAATAAAGTTTATGTGGGTGGACTATATAAACTCCATCCTTACTTTGTTTATTCAATCAGTTCCAAACAATATTTGACGACTCTTATGCTCTCTGTCTACCAGAAAGCTGTTTAATACATGCAGGTGAGTATGACCCCATGCCTAATTTACTCCATCAGTTCATTAGTTCTGAACAACCTGATGTAGCTTCGCTGTTGCAATAAAACCACTGGTTGTTTGTTGTTCAGGCTGGAGATCTTTTCAGTAAAGTGATCCCTCGCTATGGTTTTCACGGTTTACGTACTTCACGGTTGCATGCGTGCATTGTGTTACTGCATTCTGATTGGCTAAAGTCACTCCGCTTCTTCTCCATAATGATCGTATCGCGTTGGCAGTTTCATATGTACCGCGTCACGTAAAGCAGCTTGCCAAATTTAAAATAATGTGATGCAAATTCTCTTTCAGTTCGAGTTTCTCAAAATCCATGAAAAATAGAGCATCAACTGCTATCACTATGTTCTTCTCACAGAACAACCACAGCTTGCACTCTGGGCTTCAAAAGAAAAACACGGCATGGCAGAGTCAGGATGCAGCGGCTCGGACAAGCAGTAAATACACCTGAGTACTATTTGTGCTACTGTACTTTGTATTTTATTTATTAACATTTAAAATTTTCTCCTGTTTAATTCAATTACTCTCGGGTCGCGGTGGGCGGAGCTAATCTCCGCGATTTGAAGCCTTCTGTTCACATTGATAATTAAAATTATTGTTGACAGTACAGTACGAAGTTATTTGTTGAAAAAACATATTTTTTATTAGTGAAACAAATGCTTGAGCCACAACAAATGGTTTGTTCTTTCTTCCCAATGTATAATAGTATTTAATTATATAATTGTTAAAAAAATGAGAGTTTCTACTTCATGATTTTGCCTATCACGGGTTCTTTCTGGAGCGTAACCCCGCTTGAAAAACAAGGGTTTCAGTTCATAATGCATTCCAGCGACCGCCAATGAAGAGTCTATCATAAACATGGATTCGTTTGAGTGCATGTTTAAGAAGCAAGTTTCTCATGAGTTTCTACAGCTATTTTGAAGCTTGCGCACAAAACGTGCGATCTTTGAACCTGTGTTGACAGTTAGCAGGTCAAAATTTTGCCCACATAATGAACTTGGTTGGTAGTGACTAATGGATTGTGTCTTCTGTTTTACCCCAAAACACAAAGGACCAACTGTTTGAAAATTGATTATGAAGGAAATTATTATTTGCAGTTTGTGCGGGCAGAATTATACGACACCAAGTCTTTCATATATTGGAATAAAGCTGTGAAAGAAAAAGCCCGTGGCAATATTGAGGAGACAAGTCTTGGCCTGACGTGGAGTGCAAGGCAAGACAGAGATTTATCTGTATACTTTGAATTCATTACACAAAAGTAATTCAAGGTGCTTCACAAAACGAAAAATGCATTAAATCACAATACATCATAGAAATAATCAACAAATTTAATTTAAAAAGAAAAGAAAAATTTGAAAATTGATTTAAAAATAAAGGGAAGAAAGGAAAAGTGCAGACAGGACCTTTCAGTCGTATACGGCTAAACAAGAAATGTTTAAGTCTAGATTTGAACATGAACACAGTAGAGGCCTGTCTTGCAGCCTTCAGGGAGGCTGTTCAGATTTTTGGCTGCAGAATATATTGAAACCCTGATTCCCCTTGTTTAGTTCTGACTCTGGGAATCAACAGGAGGCGAAGCCCCTGGGGTCCTCGGAAATGCAGAGATGGTTCATATGGCACTAACATGTCAGAGATGTACTTTTGGTGCTCGGCCATGGAGAAGACTTGTACACCAAGCAAAAACTGCTTTGAAGTCCCTATTCTTTGAGGTACAGAGAGCCAGTGCAGAGACCTGAGCACAGGACTAATCGATCATACTTCCTGGTTCTGGTCGGGACACAGAGCAGCAGCATTCTGGATGTACTGAAGCTGTTTTAAAGTGGATTTGGAGAAGGCACGGTGAGCAGGCGTTAAAATAGTCTAAACTACTGGAGACAAATGCATGAATAAGTATCTCCAGGTCTGGCTTTGACATTATGTTTTTGATTTTGGCAATGTTTTTTAGATGGTAAAATGCCGCTGATGTTACTGACTTGATATGGCTGTTAAAGTTTAGAGTCCATGATTACCCCTAGATTTCTGACTTGATTTGAGGGTTTAGAAGGCGAAAATGAGTAGCTGCTGACACTTTCTTTGTTTCTGTGGTAAGAAATAATAACTTGTTTTTGTCTTGTTTGAGTTTAGCTGGAGAAAGTTGTTCTGCATCCACACACTGATCTGTTGGAGGCAGTGGCTGAGTGAATCCACGGCCCATATTCACCTGTTGTCAGTGACACATAGATCTGAGTATCATCTGCATAGTTGTGATAAGATATGTTATTATAGCAGTATTAACTGCCTAATTGGCAACATGTAGGAGTTGAACAGAAGGGGGTCCCAGGATCGATCCTGGGGCCACACTAGTCAGGCCATGTAGCCTGAGACACAACTCCCAATTTCAACAAAATATTTCCCGTCTTTTAGATAAGACTTGAGCCAAGGTAGGACAGATCCAGAGATGCCAACCCAGTCTTGGAGTCTGTGCAAAAGGATCCCAGTAGGATCAACAGTATCAAAGCAAGCACTCAGGTCTAGCAGGATTAAGACAGTGACTTTGCCAGCATCAGTGTTCAGTCAGTTAATGGTTGGTTACGTAGTAAGAGCAGTTTCGTGCTATGATGGGGTCTGACATGAACCTTACTGGAAAACATCAAATGAATTGTTTGATAAGAGAAAGTCAGTGAAGCTGTTGGTGAACAACTTTTTCAAAGGACTTTTCTAAAGCTGGCAGATTACAGATAGGTCTGTAATTATTCAGTACAGTGGGATCAAGACCGCTCTTCTTCAGGAGGGGTTTTAATGACTGCAGTTTTTAAGGCCTCGGGAAATATTCCAGATTGATGAGACATGTTAACTATTTGAGTAATTAATGGCAACACACTGTTCAGGACAGACTTTAGAAATCTAGTGGGTAACACATCAAGGCGGCATGTGGTGACTCAGGCGAATTGATGATCTCTTGGACAGTTTGGTCAGTGACGGGTACAAAGTGAGTCAACCCAGAGTGACTAGGTGGCGTTCGATGGTTATGTGTTGTGGAGTTGATGCCTTTTTAATGCCCTGAACCTTGTCATTAAAATACAGCAAACTCATTACATGTAGGTGTGCAAACCAGTTCTATTGGTAGCTGGGTTGGAGGGTTAGTTAATCTGTTTACTGTTGTGAACAGGACACAGTTTATGCTACCTTCCAATGATTTCAGTACCTGTCCCTTGTTCTGCATAAGATCTGGTTGTGGCATTACAACTCCTATACATTTATGAACGGTGATGAATACTGTACCAAACTCTGAACTATATTTTTAATATCTAACTAGATAAAATATTCCCACCAGAATACTAAAATCTGTGTTTTATGTTTAAACAGCATTCAACGGGATGTTGACAATCAGAGCATTCAGTTGTTTGTTCATGTTATTCCATCAGCATTAGCTGTTGTCAGTTTATGTTTGCAAGCTACAGCCTTTAGTTGTGCTAGCATCTCCACTCAGAACTGCAGCCAGCAGTGGTTTAGGGCAAGCAGTGATAAATGCCCTGTTATCAGTATCAATAGATGTATTGTGAATGTTAGCCTACAGTGGCAGGCCAGGATGCCTCTGTTGTCAGGTGCTAGTGCAATTAAATCAGGTGCCAGGACATTGAGCTCTTTGCATTTGTCATTGACATTGTCAACATGAACATTAAAATCACCTGTATTATTCCCCAGACCATCAAAGTCTGTGCACACAACGAGAGCATTTCCAGTAGAAATCATCAAATGAAACTTTGGCTGTGAGGAGGTTTGTACATTACTATGCAGAGTAAAGGAGGAGTTTGTTTTAACTCAATGCCTTAAAAGGACACATACTCAGATGAGTAATGCAAATGATAGTCTACGGGTTGAAATATTATCTCTAAACAGTGCAAAACGCCTCCACCCTTTTTATTTTTCTCGTATTTCGATTCATGTTTGTAGTTGGAAGTTGATTCGACTAGAACTATGTTTCTGTGTTTTTGTCAGAAGCCATGTTTCAGTTAAAAACATAAAATCAAGATTAAAGTGATAAGATTATTGATTAAAAATGATTTGTTGCATAAAGATCTGACATTGAGTGCAGCAAGTTTGAGATTAGTTTCCTTGGGACTGGTCAAAATTTTTCTTGAAGGGATCTGAACTGAATTTCTTTTGATTGGACAGTCTAACTGCCCTTTTGCATTCCCATTGGTGCAATACGGGTATAGCACCAGAAGGAAGCTGTTCACAGGGCTGGTTTGACATGTAACCTTTCCTAGGACACTGGTGGCCGTTTCATCCTAGCTCTGGGGATATACGTCTAGAGAGCGCGCCGGGAAGTCGAGTTGAGGTAGTTTGGGTGATGGACAGGAGAATATGCCAACAGAAGATAGGCGGGCAAATCATTTTATATATAAACATAGTCAGACCACGCCCATAGTAACTCGAAGCCTGTTGGAGTGTGGCTTAAAGGCAAAGGAGTAACACCGCAGAACAGATTTGCTCTGACATTTTGCACCAAATCTTGCAACTGCCAGTACATGGCTATTATGAGCGACAGTCCAGGTGTGGACGCACATCACATGCCTGGTGTGTTTGTAGCATAAGTGTACCTGCTGCTGTGGCACACAAGGTGTGTTCTAGCTGATTAAATGTTAAGTTCTTTTAAAAATATGACATCGCCTTAAGTGGACCAGGGCTTGATTTTGTATTTGATCAGATGTTGAACTCCTTACCATAACTATCTGCTGTTGTTGGTGTCCAAGTTATCCTCAATCCTTCTACTGTTGTAACCTTTCCTTTCCACTCTTACATGCAAAAAAGTATGTTTAACTTGTCTTTAAACTTCTATTTAGTGCTCCTATTTTGGTTGCATTAAAAAATTTCAAAAAGAATGTTATTTAAAGATTTCTTAAGAAGGTGAAATGAGAAGATCATAGGAATGGTATTGACCTGAATGTAATGTTATTTTCCCTAACAAAACAACCCCAAAATGGTATTTTGATCCATTCGTGGATTTCTGAGTAATTTCTCTTAACCCTTGTGCTATCCGGGGCACTTTAACATTGTGAGTTGGGTCATCTAGACCAAAGCTAGAACAGGAATTCGACAACCCAAAATGTTGAAAGAGCCATTTTTGGACCATGCAAAAAACAAATATGTCTGGATCATAAAATGACCAAAAGCCTATTTAAGCCTTATAATGAAGGCAAAACATGCGATATGTCTATAATGTAGCTATATTAGCCTACTATCAAAATGACAAAGATTGCTACAAATACATAATGAGCATTAAGGATTAAATGTTTGTTGCCTAGCCAGTGCATTCTACGGAGAAACGGCAGCGTCACGTGACTGCTCTGTGGTGCAAGTTTAACTTCATTACAATATCGCGAATTATGCGCTTCATTGCTTGGATAAAGTAAAAAATGCAATAAAAATCCGATTTTTAATATTTTTATTTTGAGGATTGAACAAAAAAGCTCTTTAACAAATGGGCGTGCATGGCGTGCCTCTGGGAACTAAACAGAGTGCAATAAAATGCAACCTGCGTTTATAAAAATAAAACAAGAGCTTTTGAAAGGTAAAGTATAAAAAATCCAATTAATAAAGTTGAGTTTGATTTCTGTGCAAATGTAAGCTCAAGTCAGTGCAAGGCTGTACATCTCTGGCAAATGCAGTCAGCATGGGCTCAAATGACAGAACAGCTTCAAGCATTTGCGGCGCCTGGAGACTTTCATTTAGCTCGTCTAGATGGCTTGTCGAAACGTGCAGCTTTTCGAGACACTCAGTTGGGGTAGTTCGGTCTTTACTTTTTCAGAAAGGAATGTTTTCCGCGTGTTCTAAAACAGGCGACAAAGTGGCGCCAAAGCGTCACCCCTGGACGCTCATTGGACTTTTTGTGTAGCAGAATCAGAATATTACGCTTTCAACTTCATCGAAAGCAATGCACGGAACTGACGGTGGTTCGATTTACGTCAGCCACCTTTCCATAGCGGTCCGCTAAAATAAAAAAATAAAAAAGCCCTGCTGGTAGAAACGTGTGTACTTGAGCTATCCACGCCAAATCTTCGTTGACAGAAATGTTTAAATTTAATATTTATTCTACACATTCTTACAGCATTAGAAAACGCTAAGAATGTTTGTGTCATGTTTTTCCTCCTACAGAAACCATATTAAAACATAAAATATATTTCTCTCCCTCATCTTTTTACATTTTCAAACATTTTTGTAAATACTCCAGGGAGCCACTTGGGCAGCGCTAACGAGCCGAATGCGGCTCCCGAGCGGCGGGTTGCCAACCCCGCACTAGACAGTGCATTAAAACTTTTTCCTTTAATGATTTATGAACCTCACTGGTGTCCATGGGTTACAAGAAATCTTTCCACCTTTATCCACCTTTTTCATGGTAGGGACAACACGTCAATGTAAGGGTGGGGTCATCTAAGATAGCACAAGGGTAAAAATATGCGCTCTGAGCACCAGTCCCTCCCAATCCTCGAAAGCACGTGGGTTCTCACATTTAGTGAGGAACAGCCGTTCCAGGAGGGATTTGTGCCGGCAAAACCACCCTTAGGCCAACACACACACACCCACCGTCTCTGCAGAGTAAATGCTGATCTGCAAAATATGCACAATATGCACATCCACCTTTGCAAACGTTTGGATGTTGTTTGTTTTCGTGGGTGAAACGCTGCCGAGGTTGGCTTAAGCCTCATGTCGTAAAATGGACGGCACCCATAAGGAGCCAATGCCGGTGCCTCAGAAATCGTCTTACTTCTGCAAAAATGACTCATTTAATAAAACTAAATGCATTATTTGGTTTGCCAAAGATGACATACTATCATGTACTGTATTACTCTGAAAGGCTTAAAAAAACAATATAAATGTCCTTTAAATCAGCTTCAGACATGAAGCCACCAGCATGAATTACCTAACATCAGTTGTGAAGAAAATTCTGTCTGGCATGTTTCATTTCATTTTTTGGTTTAATAATGACAAAATAAATGTATAGAACAAAATGTATTTAGTATCTTTTTAGAGCAAAACATATTTACTGTTTTTGGTCGCAAAAAAATGTTGTGGGCCTTTTTATATTCACCTTTTTTCTTCCCATCTGTTCTCATAAGTTCTGTCAGAGGCCGCATAGAAAATGCACTTACAACCCTCTTACTATTACTATTAAAAAACAAAAAACACATTGTTTTTCGTTGTAAACTCTGTTTAAACATCAGATGCATTAAGCAAACATGTTGGGCCCCAAGTCTGACCAATGACCCATCTTGTCTGACCGAGCAAGCTTTTTGTTCACACATTTCACAAGTTGGGACAATAAGATAACACCGCACATGTAATGGCCAGACACTCCTGGAGTGTCAAGGCAAGGCCAGAGGGGATGCAGAGAGGCGTTAAAAAAGCCTCACTGATTTTCAACTTCCAGTCACCATAAGTGTGTCCTTGAATTCTAGTGCTAACAAGAAAGCTGGAATGTGCTTTAGAATGTGCTTTAGATGTGCAACAAAGTCAATAGTCTGAAATTTTTAGTTTTTGGTACTAATAAACAACCCCATAAACAAAAGTAAAGCCGACAACAAAAATGGGTAAAACACATTTCTGTTTTTTACTTTGCAAAATAAATAGATGGATTTTGCAAACAAACAATCTCCCATTTCTAAAACTCTAAACTAAGCAAAAAACTAGATAAGTAATTATTAATATCTACTGGATATATTACTAATACGTCATAATAAATATCTATTATTAGATTGTACTTTGGAATGCTATGTTACATTTTTCAATCACTTAATTTGCTTTACATTCATTCATTCATTTTTTCTTTTCCATTTTGTCCCTTTGAGTCACGAGGGCTGCTGGAGCCTATCCCGGCCACTTGTGAGCGAAGGCAGAGGAGCATCCTGGAAAGGTTGCCAGTCTGTTGCAGGGTACAATATCCACAATCACACATCCATTCACTCTCACACTCACACCTATGGACAATTTAGAGTTGCCAATCAACCTATGAAGCATGTTTTTGGGCCAGTTGGGAGGCTTGAGACTGCGCGCATGCCGCGGGGAGAACATGCAAACTCCACACAGAAAGGTCCCCCAATTTTTGTATGTATGTATGTATGTATAAAATTTATATTATGTATTTATATCATAAGAATAATAAGAATTTATACTAAATATATAAATCCTTAACATGGTTGTGAAACCAGTTAAATACAGATTAATTCGTTAAAAGCATGTAACTTAAAAAAAAGAACCACTTTACAAAAAAAAAAAAAAAACAGTTTTCTGTAGTCACGTCTTTAAACCACATATTTCTTCCCTATAGTCAGAACAGCAAATCATGTTGTGTGGCCTAAATCTTCCTAAAGCTTTGGCAGCTTGAGCACAGATGTTATGTTTTGTGAATGCTTAAAACTGCTACTTTTCCAAAACACTTTCACAATGTTCAATGCTGGACTGTCAAGAGATTCAAAAACAAACAGAAATTAAAATTACCCTCTAATACTCATGGACTTTTTATAACGTTTAATTTAGATGTCTTTATTGGTTAATGCAAAATTAATTTTTTCAGCCCATGGTGTAATTGATGCAACCATCCAAATCATCCTTTGTGACCAAACTTCACTAGACAATCCTTTGCTTTGCCCGTGTCTGTCTCCCTTGGTTACCAAGTCCATGAAGACATAAACATGAAAATGCTTGACTCAGAAGCCAAGACGCGCATTAGCACTTAAATCTAGTTAGCATTTCTGCACTTTTTATCAGCCTGTTCTCATCTCCTGACTCCCCACCTCCGTTGCCCTCTGGCTACACAGATGCTCGGTCTCTTGATTTTCCACCTGTGTACCACCAGCTCCATGCAGCTGCCTCTGCAGTTGTTTGTGTCAAGTGGGAACAATTGATAAAGTCATTACCATAAACCTCATCCAACTGATTTTTACCACAGTTTTGTAAACTGTGTTTCAAGAACCATGCTAAGTTGGGGGCTTTGCAGTGGGTTGTTCTAACAGATTTCACTATAAGAATTACATTTTTGAAAATAAAATGATGCTTTAAGTAGTTATTTTTAGTTTGAAAATTTTAACTGAACTACAATTAAACTGTACAGACCTTTTAATATGAAAGTCAAATTAATGGCATTTTTAAATAATTGGAAAAGATCATGATGTATTTGGACACAAGTTCTGATTCACTTTGAGGTACTGACTAAATCACAAAAAACATACACTATTTTATAAAGTGAAGTGTATACATAGAGATTTACTTCTTTGTTCCCCATGAGCAATGCCATGGCAGAAAACAGTAGAATATCATGGACAAGTGTATTGGAGTTACAGCGCATGAAACCCACAAAAACAGGATTTCAGAAAATGCAAACTGTGGAGAAATCCCCTTTTACTTACTACTAAGACAGAATATATTAAATAATCAAAATGAAGTATTTTTAGGGCCCTATTAACATGCTTTTAAGCCTTTCAGAGCAAACTATAGCCATTTATATGATCAATATTATCTTGAACACTACTACATGAAACGAAGCATCTGAACTTTTGCAAAAATGGATGTGTTTACGTTCACAAGCATTACAGGTCTGGGGCGGAGGTGTGCATTAACATAAGCTTACCTGAACTTTTAGATTTTTATTGAACGTGGAGATGGGAGGTAGGGACCCCAGGTTGGGCCAAAGGAATAAATTAATAGAACAAAACCCAGCCTGGCTATCAAAGCGCTAAAACTAAAACAAGAAAAAGAAAAGCTCACTGCCTTATCTATGAAGTGATGATAAAACATACAAGGGGTGGCACCAACCAACACCTAGTGTGTCTAACAAAAAGCAAGCTGCATGAGGTGTACAGAATTTACCTGTCTTACCAGGAATTAAACACCTCACAATCTCCAACACAGCAAGCTCAACACATTCATCTGGTAGTGATCCCAGAAAAACTCCTCCTCAGTGGTTCACAGGAGCTTATATGCAGGCCACAGTGGCTGGCTTTAGAACCTGATTGTGCAGCTGGTCAGGTCTCCCACCAGGTGTCTTCACTCCCAGCTCTTTAGCTTTTTTATGCAGAGGAAAGAAACAAAAGAAAGAACATGAAAAACCCTGCATGTAGCACCGCACCCATACAAGACCAAACATGTTTGGTACAATGCAGAGGGAAAAAAGAATTCTGCTCATTTCAGGACTGCTCTGGACAAAGCATCAGCCATCACATTTTCAGAGCCACTTTTTATGTTGTATGTCAAGTTGTAGTCTTGACAAATTAGGGACCACCTCATGGAAGGCCGGCTGGTTGTTGTTGTACATTAGGAGAGAAAAGGCTAAAGGGTTGTGTGTAAACACCTTTATCGGTACACAACTAGAGCCTAAATACGCCAGTGTTGGGGCTAACAACAAGTGCAAGTGTCTCCTTTTCTATTGTTGAATAGTGTAGTTGGTGTTTGTTGAACTACGGGAGAAGTATGCAACAGGATGGTCAATGTTGCCTTTCAGGGTTCGAATAGGGTAATCTGTTGCACTTAACTTCTTCTCTAATGTAAGGTCAGAAAACTTGGTAGACAAGGTGATCAAGGTTTGGGCAAAAAAACCAATACCTTGTCACACGCCTCAAATGACACCATGGCCTTATGTCATGTAATGTCGCTTCATCTTCTCCTGAGAGAAAACTAAGTTGTTCCTTGCCAGAGAACAAGCCTGCTGGAGTCTGGCCCTTAGTTTGGCAACATACTCTGGAACGCTCTTAAGTTCCTTTGTCTGAGAAACAAGAGTTTCTTTTAACATTTTAAGTGGACCCCTGACGTCATGTCCAAACACCAACTCTGAAGGACTGAATCAAGAGAGTCTTGTACAGCCTCACGAGCAGCAAACAAAACAAAGGGAATGCTTTCATCCCATGTCTTCTCTGAGTCATAACAGTGCTTCCGTAACATAGCTTTAAGAGTCTGATGAAACCGCTCCAGAGCTCCCTGACTCTCAGGGTGATATGGGCTGGAAGTCACGTGTTTGATCCCAAGACACTCTAATGCTCGGGCAAAGGTTCTTGATTTAAAATTCGTTCCCTGATCAGATTGGATTTCCTGTTGGAGTCCGAACACTGTAAAATTTCACCAAAACTTTAGTGATCACTGAAACTGCTTAATCTTTCTCAAAGGGATGGCCTCCAGGAAACCTAATAACACACATTATAGTTAATAGGAATTGGTTCCCATCTTTGTTTTGGCAATGGCCCACACAATCTATCATTACTCTTCCGAATGCGCTCACTCCTATTGCAGGGATGGGGACAGGTGGAGCAGGTCGTATCACCTGATTTGGTTTACCTGCCACCTGACATTTATGACATGTTTTACAGAACCTTACAACATCTGCCTTGAGGCCAGGCCAGAAAAAATGCCTCAGGATCCTGTTATAGGTCTTGTTAACCCCCAAATTATTGGCAGACCAGGGGTGGTCATGGGCCAAGGACAGAACCTTGTTACGGTAATCTGTGGGCACCACAACCTGATACACATCCCTGCCTCCGCTTTCCAATCCATCTGACCATAAATTAGCATCAGCAGATTGTGTCAGAGTAAGCAGTTGTTTTTCGTAACCTCCTTCAAGACAACAGAAGGCAAACACCTGGAAAGGTTACATCATTTCTTTGAGCCATGACAAAAGAGTCTTTACATTTAGCAGGTTGGATCGAAGCAATGCTGGTGAGAGAGAGCACAGCTTGTTTCACTTCCTTTGTGCGCTCTTCTCCGTCAGACGACTTATCTGTGGCAAGAAATGAGTCAGACAGGTCAATTTCACCCTTCTTGGATCGGGCCCTGGTCACAACGCATGATGGAAAAAGAACATCATCCATCAACTTATCTGGCACATCATCCATGCTAGGGCTGTCGAGTAACTCAGGGACTGGGGTGACTTTCCCCCCAGCCAAATCATTACCTAAAATGAGGTCAACGCCGTCGATAGGCAGAGCTGAAAGAACTGCTACTTTAACCATTCGGTTACAAGAGATGACTTCAGGTAGATGGGTATGCAAAGGGCAAAACAGGTTTGCTTAATTCCTGAATCATGACAAAAGAACCACATGATCCTTTGTTAAGGATAGAACACAGTCACAGATTATAGACTGTGACCCTCCAGTGTCTCTTAAGATTTTTATGGGACAGTGGCCAGCCTCGTCATCAGTAAGGGACACAACACCAGTTGAGACAAGTGGCTTGAAACAGGGTCATGTTGATACCCTCCTGTTGGCCGTGGGAGATCAGAACATGTAGCCGCATTAATCCCATTCCTTTGGTTGACTAGAAGAGGTTGACTTCTTCCAGGGCATAGCAGTCAGCAATAAAGATGTCTTGCTTTTGTGGCAGCAAAAACATGGCGAGGTGACAATGAGTGGCTTTGGTTTATCCTGAGATAGCTAAGGCGAGTTAACAGAGAGGGGATCAGAGTGGCTTTGAGTGAAGTGCCCCAAATACATTTTTGTGTGTCAGCACAAACTTCGTCAACTAGGACAGCCGCCTTAGACAGAAGACACTTTTGTTCATTTAAGAACACCACAAGCTTTTCTGTAAGCTCTCTTGAAGTCTTCTAGCAAGACCAGCTGTAGTGCTTCAAAAGTCATCTTTGGCGTTGCTAAACACACCACTTGTCAAAGAGATTCCCCTTTTCGCGTGCAAACTCCACAAAATTCTGCTCACTGGACTTTTGTGGTTCCTACTCTACTCTCTGCCTGTATGCCTCAGGCACTAGTTCATATGCACGTAGTATAGCTTCTTTGAGGACACTGTAATCCAAGCTTTCCTGTAAAGACAAAGCAGACACAACTTCTTGGGCCTTTCCAACCAATTTGCAATGGAGCAAAATAGGCCACATGTCTTTTGGCCAGTCTAGTGCACTAGCAATCCTTTCAAATGCATTGATACAGTCAACTTCTGACTCCCTGGATACTGGTACAAGTGCAATATTTTTACTGACATCAAAACTGTGCTGATGGCGTCCCTGATTTTTCAGATAGCGAGGGTTGAAACTGTCCTGAGGAAATTTTCATGGCTTCGAGTTCTATCTGGCGGAGCCTGATCTCTTTTTCGGCTTCAATTTCTAATTTTTTCACCTGGAGACGTAGGTCGTACTCTGCTTTCCTCACCCTCTCCTTCTCTTCTGCTTCCAAATGAGGTCGAGTTAGCCGTACTTTAAGTTTGGCTGGAATCAGAAACATGAGGAGAGGGGATCATCAAGCGGGGGCAAGGTGACAGGCATTCTTAGGAACACCCTCTGGTGGGCGAATGGGTGTGAGATGGTCCTTCACATCTGAAACAGAAACACCAGGAGAAACAGCCTCCCCCAGAACAGCATGGCCAGCATCCATAGGCTCTCCCAGAACACCAATCTGAATTAACTTCCCACCGCGTGGTTTTAATTTCTCTTTTCAGGCTTTGCTTAGAAACACTAATGTAAAATGAGCAGAAATAAGCAAAAGATCATCCTTGCGACACAAGTCAACTTTAAGATGACTAGGGTGATCCAGAAAGTCCTGTAAATCAAACATTGTGTGAAAACAAACGTAAATGTCAAACACAGGTTAACAATATCCCGGACGAGCCCCCAATTATGTTACGTTCACAAACGTACAGGTCTAGGCGGAGGTGTATGTAACATAACACACAATGAAGACTTTTAAAGATTTTATTGAGCGTGGAGATGGGAGGTAGGGACTAGGTTAGACCAAGGAATGAAATTAATAGAACAAAACCCAGCCTGGCTATCAAGCGCTAAAATAAAACAAGAAAGAAAGACTCACTGCCTTATCTAAAGTGATGTTAAACATACAAGGGGTGGCATAACCAACACCTAGTGTGTCTAACAAAAAGCAAGCTGTATAGAGGTGTACAGGGTACCCTGTCTTACCTGTCCTAAACCTCCAGAAATCTCCAACACAGCAAGCTCAACACATTCATCTGGTAGTGATCCAGAAGAGCTCCTCCTCCCATTGGTTCTGAGCTTATATGCCAGGCCTGGTGGCTGGCTTTGGGGCCTGTTGCAGCTGGTCAGGTCTCCACCAGGTGTCTTCACTCAGCTCTTTAAGCACAGTAGAGGAAAGAAACAAAGAAAGACATGAAAAACCCTGCATGTAACAGATGTATTATTACCGTATATCTGCCTAAGGAGCCCCGGCTTTATGCCTTCACAGACAGAATGGTGATGGGTGGGTTCATTTTGCTGTGGAATTAGGTCCTGATAGTTCTGATTAGCAAACGTTACTTCACATCAATCTCTCAACCTTCTTATCAAAAATCCTCTTTGCTTTATGCTGGCTCATTTTCTTTGAGACACTCGCGCAATATCACCCATCTACTTAGGCTTGACAAGGCAGAACACAGGACTGGACTCAGATGCAGAGCTTAAGGTTTAATTCTTGGACACAAGAGAAGAGCTAGCTTTGACAGGTGATAGCACATGACAAACAGGTCAGGACAAAGAAACACAGGCTATAAATACATGAAGAGAAACACCAGGTGGGGCCAGTCAGGGATGATGAGGGCAGACTCAGGTGTGAGGAACAGACAGAGCAGGAAGGGAAGGTCTGGAATGAGAGGTAGGTTAGACTTTCAAATAAACAGGAAAACCCACAAGACAACAGGAGCTTGACGAGACATGACAACGCTATTCTCAGATATGTTTAGGATCCACCACTAAATGTCGTGCAGATTCCTCACAGAATGTTCTTTGGCATACACAACCACAAAGTTTAAGCATTTACACCTGAAATGAAGCGTTCTTGGCCCTCACTACACACATTTCACAACATAACTATATCACGGCAGTCTGTCCCCCAATGACTGTCTTTAAGGAGCCTGGCCACTATTGGAGATCGCCGACCGTTCGTTCCACTCATAAAGTGGCTGTGTGTGTGTTAGTATGGGAGAGATGCTGGCAGCGCAGACTCTTCCTGGAAGGATATGTGAGATATGCATACGTCAGCTTGTGTAAACCTGCTCCGTTTCGTGGGTTGGGAGGGGCTGGTGTTCAGAGCGCAGGTTTTTAGAGGAATACAGTGTTGCCCCACTTGTTCGTGTTTCAATATTCGTGGTTTCACTTATCCGCAGATTTTTTTTTTAGTCATGTGACTCGTCTGAGTAGTGGAGCGGAGATGAATAGCCACGCTGGCTTCCTTGCAGGCTGCTAAAGCATATTTCCCAGCGAGGAGAGCTGGTTCTACAGGTTCCTGAATCGCTAACAACCGAAGTTTGTACCCATGCACTGAGAAATGGCATCAGCTGACTCAGAAGCGGCCAGAAAATCTCCTGATACGCTGAAGAAATATAATTGTGGAGAATAAATGTTATCATCCAGAGCAGGTGTTTAATATGGATGAAACCAGCCTCTTCTGAAAGATGCCCTCTTGCACTTAACTGATGAAGGAGGAAGCATGGGCTTAAGGGCACAGAGAGACAGAGTGACTCTCCTTAAGTGTGTTTAAAAAATACGCTATGTTACAGTCTGTTGCTCTGTTGCCCGCTTTGGGGGGGATGGTTCTCCTTATTCGCAGATTATTCACAGGTGTCTCTGGTCCCTAACCCCATGAATCTGGGGGGAATACTGTAGAAATAGTAGTAGGTTTAGAGGCTGCCATCTGGACTTAATTTTTAAAGTTAAGAAGACATTTCACCTTGGAGATTACATGTTAACCCCTCAATGATTTTGATCGTCACTGGTGTCCATGGATTATATGAAATCTTTCCACCTTTATCCACCTTTGTCATGGTAGGAATAACATGTCATTGTAAGGGTGGGGTCATCTGGACCCCACAAGAAAGCGCAAGTGTTAAGGTGTGATGGATAAATAAAGCAAAAGAAAATGACACAACCGTTGTAAAACTGGTATTTTCTAAATATTATAATAAACACAAATCCACCCTGTGTATTATGTGTGTGAAACTTTCAAAAGTCTGTTAACACACATTATTCAGAGCGGGAAGCGATTTATTACGTATTAACTTTTATTTTTGTTTAAGGTCTAAGGCTCTTCTCGGTTTCCTCATTGGCTCTTTTCTCCTGAAAAAAACTTTCCAAACATGTTAAATTGTTTGGTTTTTATTCGCTTTGGGCTCTTATCTCTGCGATCTTAGCAGCTGCTTAAGTCATGTGACACCTCCAAGACGGCAGAGGTAGTGAACGAATCTGGTGCATTAAATAAAACTTTCTTCAGTATCGAAAAAAGCATGCATAGCGATTATTTTCTGTTTGCTGCCCAGCACAAGTGGTCACGGTCCATGTCTGGAGAGTCGGGAACCCCTGTTTCTATAGTATTGAACAGTAGGGGTTTGCAGTTATAGTGAACTCTTGTTCTGCTGATCGGAATTTGCATATATGAGCCTATCTTTCGTGCATTGACGTGTTTTCCAGATGATGGACAGTCCTTTAAAATGTTCCTGACCTTTGTAAGACACAGAGAATAGGACATTTTCAACAGAGGTAAGGGAGGAGGACTTCCTGTCTGCAAGCCAGAGAGCATACTAAATATTTTTGCTACAAAGCAGCATTCTCTCAATAATGGACTTAAAGGTCAAGGATGTTGTCAAAAAGGAGAAAAAGGTCTTTGTTGGAACTTCTTTCCTACTGTGGAATTAGTTTCTGTCCTGTGCTCCAAATTCTGAGGCCATCTTTTGTGCTGGATTTCACAACATTCTATGCAAAAACAAACCAAAAGGGAATGATAGCTGGTCTTCAACCACAGGCCTTACAAATAATTTTTTGAATAGACACAGGAACAATTATTTAAAGACATCAGTCATTTTGGAGAAATTATTTTGAGGAGCATGTAAAAATGAGAGAAACAATGGGCCACAAACAACCCTAAAGGGAACTCCCTCACCACATTGGGTAACACTTGGATGAGTGAGGGCCCATGCTAACACTAAAAGACCTGTCTGTGAGACAAAACCTCATCCACTGGGGGGCTTTGCCAGAAACCTCACTCATCAGTGTTCCAGTCCGCCAATCAGGATCTATTATCTATCTATCTATCTATCTGTCTATCTATCTATCTATCTATCTGTATCTATCTATCTATCTATCTATCTATCTATCTATCTATCTATCTATCTATCTATCTATCTATCTATCTATCTATCATCTATCATCTATCTATCCCTATCTATCTATCTATCTATACATCCATCCATCCATCTATCTGCGTGTGTCAAACTCAAGGCCCGGGGGGCAAACGTAGCCCTCCATGTCATTTTATGTGGCCCTGAAGAGCATAAATTTTAATTTCTTAGAATAAAAATGAAAAATTGGTGTGTATTTATTCATATCTAGGGGGAATCTGACTTAAAATATTGGATTGGGCAACTATACATTAGGACTTAAACACTGTCCATATAACCTAACCTGACAGAATGAAATTTTTAAAAGGAACAAGTAAATATGTTTTCTATGCAAGTGTAGTGTCACTTTAAAACGTTTATAATGTAAATACATAATGGGTTATTTAACATTAAGGGTAGTTACATTTGGTTACATATGTAAGTTATCTCTGGCCCTTTGAGGAAAACCACTATGCTGATGTTGCCCTCAGTGAAAGTGGTTGTTGACACCCTGATCTGCTTGGTACAGACCAAGAATTTTGCTTTATAAATGGGGTTGGGACCATCCTCCTCTCCACCACCTCCAGAGGTCTACTGGACAGACAGATAGAATATGTATGTCCAGGGGGTCCCCTGCCTTTGCCCATAAGTGGCCAGGATAAGCTCCAGCAGCCCCGTGACCTGAAGGGACAAATGGAAGAAGATGAATGAATGAATGAATTTTGTATTATGGCAAGAAAAAAGCAGCTAAATACAGAAAAAGCAGTGGATAAATGTAACTTGAAGAAATGAAGGTCAGTCAGTCCAAAATTGGGAAAACTTTGAAAGTGTCCCCAAGTGCAGTCACTAAAACCATCAAGCACTACAATGAAACTGGCTCACATGTGGACCGCCCAGGAAAGGAAGACCAAGAGTCACCTCTGCTGCTTGAGATAAGTTAGATCCACGACTCACCAGCCTCAGTAGCCGGGTTAACAGCAGCTCAGATTAGAGAGCAGGTCAATGGCGCACATGAACATGAGTTCAGCAGCAGACACATCTCTTCAACAACTGTTAAAGGGACTCTGTGAATCAGGCCTTCATGGTAGAATATCTGCTAGGAAACCACTGCTAAAGAAAGGCAACAAGCAGAAGAGACTTGTTTGGGCTAAAGAACACAGGAATGGACATCAGACCAGTGGAAATCTGTGCTATGGTCTGAGTCGAAATTTAGATTTTTGGTTCCAACCACCATGTCTTTGTGCGATGCAGAAAAGGTAAATGGATGGACTCTACATACCTGGATCTTTAGCGTGAAGCATGGAGGAGGAGGTGTGATGGTGTGGGGGTACTTTGCTGGTGACACTGTTGGGATTTATTCAAAATTGAAGGCATACTGAACCAGCATGGCTACCACAGCATGGACCATCATTTATTTTTCAACAGGACAATGATCCCAAACACATCTCAGGCTGTGTAAGGGCTATTTGACTAAGAAGGAGAGTGATGGGCTTACTGCGCGAGATGACCTGGCCTCATGATCACGGACCTAATTGTCGAGATGGTTTGGGATGAGCTGGACCACAGAGTGAAGGCAAAAGGAGCCAACAGTACTAAGCATCTCTGAGCCCGTGTTAATTCGTTGACTATGAAACGAAAATAGAAAATAAGTCACTGATATAAACTAATACTATGACTAAATTGATTGACATTATAGTCAACAAATAAAAGGGCAGACAAATATAGACTGTGGCGAATCCAATCAGCAGACAGGAGAGATGAACAAAAGAACCAATCGGCAAAACGGAACAGGTGAAAACTGCATGAGAAAAGAGACCAATCACAGCCTGACTTAGTTGACTGAGCTCCCGGGAAGACGGCATTTAAAGAGCGACAAAATGTCCAAAGCTGGGAGAAAAAGAAGGGGAGACTTGTGGGCTCACTTCGCATTTGACGAAGAAGAAGAAAAACAAAGTGTGAAGCATGCGGAGCGATCATTCGTGTAAGATCTGTAATTTAAAGGCATTTGAGCGAACCACCAGTTTTTATCAAAAGTAAATTCACAACGATGTTGTTTTGTTTATTGAGCTAAACAAAATTGGAAGACTGCAGTGGGTAGATGTTGAAGCATTAATATTACGAACTGAAAAGTACTGTAAGATGGCCCCTTCTTAGAGTTAGATGAGAGCACCATACTAATAAGTAATACTATGCTATACAATAGATTGTACTAATGTTCAGTATATTTTTTATAATGTTGTTCTTGTTGACAATACAAAATATTTCTAGATTAGTCTCCCTCTCCTCTAACTATTCCTCCTCTATCCATGCATACTAATCTAGCAATATTGTGGTATTTAAAACATACAATATTGCTGAACAAATTAATACCTTATAAAATCTTTTTATTTTATCACCTAGCTGCCAACATTAAATATTTACTTTTTCACGCTTTTATTCTTTATTGCTTTATTGCTTTAATATTTACTTCTTACAATTAAAAAGTGATTAAAATGAATAAACAATATAAGCATATTTGTTATTTTCCTTTTTATGTCACAGCTACAGAAGTCTCCTGATGAGCGGTGAAACCAAGCACAAAAGAGGCAAAATGTCTAATCAAAACATTGCTGAGCTTGCTGTTAGGTACTACAAAGTACAGTAATGCCGAAGAACAACAAGTAAAGAGAGGCTATAGCAAAATGGATTGGACGGTCAGGGTTACCACTGACTACAGTAGAAGATGAGGACTTTATTCTCATGATAGAAGTATTTCATAAGAAGCTGACAGGAGTGCCAAAGAAAACCAAGATAAACAATCTGATTGAAAAAAAAATATGAGGAGGAATGACAAAGTTTAAGAAACGACTGTGTGGTGCTCGTAAAGTGTCAACTGGAATTGACTTATGGACTAAAGGACTGTCTGCATCATTCCTTGGCATAAGTTGTTTGCTTTTGTGTTGATCAAAACAATCCAGAACACATCCTGCTCGCTCTTGTGAACAGGTTACATCCACACACTGCCCAGTCCATTAAGGCCTGCGTGGATAAGTGCATGCAGGAATGGGGCATTTCAAATGACAAAATTCTGACTGTAATAACAGACAATGGTAGCAATATGGTAGCAGCATTTAAACACTCTACTCAAGAAGAAGAAGAAGCTAACTCAGAGGATCAAGAGGAGTCCCCCCGAGGAGAAAGTGATTCAGAGGAGACTGAAGACCATCAGTAATTCACTTTTATTCATAATTTCATTTGACAGTAAGTTAATGTATTACCTGATATGTATTTACTTTCTTTTTGGCAGCTATCAAAACATGGAGATGGATATGGAAAGGATGCCATGTGTGGTTCACACGCTGCAGCTTGTGGTCCACATGCGAAACAAGAAGTCACGTGTAAAGCGAATCCTTGACAAAGCACGATCAATTGTGAAGCTCTTTCGGAAGTCATCTGTTGCAACACAGAAGATTTTGGATAAGTGTGGTCTAATTGATTTGAATGATTGTCCCACGCGCTGGTCAAGTACATATTACATGATTGCATGACTCCTCAAAGTTAAAGATCCCCTTTGTGAAATAGCAAATGAGATGGGGTGGGACAACTTACTTTCTAGTGAGTGGCAGAAGCTCAGCTCATTGCATGAACTCTTGTTGCCTTTTGCCGAACACACACAGACTCTTCAGAGTGACACAATGTCTATGTCACTGATCGTCCCTGCCCTCTTGGATTTGCATAGCCACCTTACTAATTTTGAAGAAAACACAGGTCATCGGGATTTTGCCACGCTAGCACGACAAATGAAAGTAAATTTAAACCAGCGCTTTGCCTGGGTATTGGATTCATCAGATGAAAAGTTGTCTCCACTTGTTGCCGCTGCTTCTTTCTCAACCCTACTGTGTGTGATACTCTCCTTGATGCCGCTGATGACAGTGTTCAGGAACTTTTTAAGCAGGCAGAGGGGTATGTGTTCCAGTGCACTCAGAGTCAAGAGACTCACCCTGATGATGATGTGGAGGAACTGAATAGACCAGAGCCTGATCCTGAACCACCATCCTCCTCCTCAAGGCAGCCAGTCTTCAGATTTCTGTCCAAATGCCATGCAAAGTCTAAACCGAAGTTATCCACATGTAGCATCAGGCAGCAACTAAGCAAGTATAAGGAGGAGCTCTCACTGCCCATACTTGTGATTCAGGAATCGAGTTTTGGCTTGGGAAATGTGACACATTTTATCACAGCTTGAAACCATTAGAATTAGATCTGTTGGCTATGCCGGCTTCGCAAGCTTTTGCAGAGAGAGTTTTCAGTGTCACAGGTGACCTAACCAGGGGAAAGCGTAACAGAGCAAAAGTCACTTTAGCACGAAGTCCTTTCTTGAAAATGAATAGAGGTAAATAAGTGTTGCTATTCTGTGGTTGAATTGCCAGCATTGTGGTAGCAAGAAGAAAATGTCGTTCAGTGCACTTTAGATTCTAAATTAAAAATCTTTGCAGTTATTGCTCAGCTCAGCTGTAAGCTTTAAGGTCATGGAGCTAACTTTATTTTTCTTTTATTGATGGTGAATTGGCAGCTAGTTATTGTTTAAATTACCATGACAGTGTTTGTTGCTGCATAAAAGCTTTTGATTTGAAATAAAGACACCGTTGTATTGACATAAAGTTGAATTTTTGTTTTATATATTTTGGTTATTTTTTTTTCCTATACCAAACTTTAAAAATATTGTAAAAATTTGTCTAGTAAATCTGTTATTAATGGTAGTCGACTAAAATACCAAGCAAATTTAGCCGACTAAAATACCAAGCAATTTTAGTCGACTAAAATTGAAAGAATCTGAAAAGAAACTGAAAGAAAAAACTTAAGTAAGAATGTTGGAGTAGCCTTTTTTTTTAAAGACACAACAGAAAATTCTAACACGAAGTGTAAAAAATCTATTTTTAATCTCTAACTTTTACTGAACTCACATCCAATAATAAAAAAATATGGGAAAGCATGATGATTTTTGGTCAGCTGTCAGAGCTGATCAATGTTTAGAAATAGTATGTTATATAATCTGGGAGTGCATCCAGATATGGAATTGTCCTGGCTGGTCTGGATTGTGCATGTTTGTTTCTATATTTATTTATTTTTTGTATTGGACATCCTTATGGGATCTGCGAGCGTGGGTGCACTTGTCGTTATATATAAATATCTTGCATAACCTCAGGTGTGTATGAAGCTAATTTTCAGCAGAGTTGCATATAAATCATCCCAATCTTCGCTGACATCTTAACTCCTGGAGCACTAATCAGATGTGCTCTCAAATAAAGCGGAACAGGCAGGAAGACGGCCACTACATGAGGGCTTCATTCACCAACACTGATGTTCTATGTAGTTTGTGTCTTTAAAGGGTATATGTAGGATGAGAGCAGAAGTCCTCATATTTTAGTACTCATATTTGGGGTACTATCCATCCATCCATCCATCCATCTTCCTCCGCTTATCCGGAACTGGGTCGCGGGGGCAGCAGACTGAGCAGAGATGCCCAGACTTCCCTAGCCCCAGCCACTTCCTCCAGCTACTCTGGGGGGACCCCAAGGCGTTCCCAGGCCAGCCGAGAGATGTAATCTCTCTAGCGTACTCCAGACTACAGGTACCCTAAATACTGCTGGAGAGTATTTAGGGTACCTGTGAGCTGAAATAAAAAAAAGAGAATTTGTGGTAGAAGAATTATTATTTCCAAATTTAAACATTTTCCTTTTTGTTAATAATCTAAAAATATATGAATATACATACATTATTTGACTAATTTTAAGTAAAGGTTAAAATAAGTATACAGTAAACCCTTGTTTTTCGCGGGGGTTACGTTCCAAAAAGAACCCATGATAGGCAAAATCCGCGAAGTAGAAACCTTTACTTTTTTAACAATTATTATACAATAAAATACTCTATTATACATTGAAAAGAAAGAACAAACCATTTTACAGGCTCAAGCATTTGTTTCACGAATACAAGTACTTTAGAAATGTTTTTTTCAACAAATAACTTCTGTACTGTCAAATAATAATTTAAATCATCAATGTGAACAGAAAGCTTCAAATTGCGGAGATTAGCCCCGCCCACCGCGACCCGAAGAATTGGATTAAACGGGAGAAAATTTAAAATGATTATGAAAAAAATACAAAGTACAGTCGGACAAACAGTGACTCAGGGGTATCTCACTGCTCTTGAGCCGCTGCATCCTGACTCCGCTCTGCAGTGTTTCCTTCTTTTGAAATCCGCGGTGCAGGTGTGTTTGTTCGGGAGAAGAACACATAGTGATAGGCAGTTGTCGCTCTTTTTTCTATGGGTTTTAGAGAAACTCGAAATTGCAAGAGAATTTGCACGTACGTGTTGTAAATTTGGCAAGCTGTTTTACGTACGTGTGCATGTTAAACTGCAACGTCATTGACGCACAGGTAGAGAAAAAGCAGAGTGACTTTTTAGCCAATCAGAATGCAGAACACAATGCACGATGCAAATCCGTGAAGTAGCGAATCCGTGAAAAGTAAACCGTGTTATAGCAAGGGATCACTGTATAGCATATATTAATTTTCATGTTATTCTTGCGATGTAATTTCAGTGTGATTTAATGATATCTTAAGACTAGCTTTAAAACTACTATGACTGCTGTGGCCAATATAATCCAGTAAAAAAATCGCTCTACTGCATACAGCAGTAATCTTGAATGCATTAGTTTGTTCCAAAGAAGAGTAAAAGTAAAATTTGAAGCTCTGTTTGTACTTAAGCCAAGTCTATTAAAAGTACGCAGTAACTGTGAAAACAGGCTAAAAGATTTTTGTAATGTCCAGATTTTAATTTATAGACCGAACTAGAATAAAAGCAAGTCTGTCTTACTTCTATCCATGACAGACTTTGATGCATCCAGTTGATATTAGTCCTAAAATGACTACCCAGAGCCAGTCTTGTAGCATTTATAGTAGGTTTGTTGTCATGCACATCTCAATCCAACTTTATTATGTTCCTTGGTTGAATAATACGGGCCTCGCCTGGTTTGGGGGTAGGGATGCTATCCACCACCCTTCTGTGCCAACTCATACATCATGGCGACAGCCGCAAACTGGTGAAAATCTGTGGTTAAATCGGGTCATGTAAGAGGTGAGACATAAGAACTATACTCATTAGATCACTAAAAGACATGATATGTACCTAATATTTGTATTGCACATCAAGTTATTACGGAAAATCAAAGATAATGTTATGTTTTGTCTGCAATTTGATTATAAGAACAACTTTCAATGTTCACTCATGACCCATCATGCTCAGCTCCTCTCATTATCCTTTGCTTGAGCACTGAACTTTTGTTCTTGCCCATTATCTTGCATATCTGACATGTATCGTGTCCTGCTTTTGTCATTAACGCTCCAGTCAAGCGACCATTGCTAACCAATTATTCGGTGTCTATAAGTAGTTCAAAGATGCTCAGAATCTTGACTTGTCTTCTCCTCTTTAAAAACAGTCAAACAGAGAAACACAGCAGGAAAATGTGTTAAGCAAAATGCAACAGTAAACATGATAAAATACTTAGAGAAAAAAAAAAACCTTAAGAAAAGGGTAATCTGGGGGTTAGGAACATAATGGGAAAGTTCTTCACTCATTTCCTCTGCACATACGTGGTCTTTAATACCTCACACCTGTCAGATAGCAAAGTGGTTACAGACAATTGCTTTTGTTTAACATTTAAAATATCATTTTTTTAAATATTTTTTTAGCTTTTTTACATTTAATATTACTACAAATACTAAGTAAGACAACAAAGTAAGGACATTTGCTGTTTAAACTGTACTTTGCTTTGTAAAAGAAAAAAAAGAAAGCTCTAAAACTGTGCCACAGCATGAAAAGAAATGACCATTATGGCTGTTTTGCCCACAAACCACAAGAGACGGGGGAAACAAGTTAAGAAAAAAGTGACTTATAAAGCAGCTAAGTTGTTTTATAAGCTGCAGTAACCTGAAACTGAGCTTTTGTCATGAGGGATATCTCAACCAATTGCGCAAGAGGGGTAGAAAGGCAGCAAACAGGACCATGCCAGGCCATGTGTAGCTGGAACATTTGCACAACAAGTGTGCACATCTGTACGCACACACTTCATTTTTTTATTTTTTTTACTTGTCCTGTCCAACAGCTGGGCAAACAGATGAGAACTGAAGGTCTCTTGTGTTGGACATATTTTACTTTAACAACAGGGGCTATTCATCTTCAGACAAACCAGAGGTATGTCTAAATAAACCCCTTTTGTAATTGAGGCCGAATTTTATTAATTTCAATCATGTTTGAAAATCTTTGGTGTTGGACCGGAC
>CM074503.1:10169766-10321266 GCA_037389245.1 Oryzias sinensis | reverse complement strand
TCCAGCACATAACTGCAGGGTGTAAGATGCTGGCAGGTAAAGCATACATGGAGCGCCACAATCAAGTGGCTGGAATAATATACAGGAACATGTGTGCAGAATATGGACTGGAAACCCCAAGGTCAAAATGGGAAACACCCCCGAAGGTGGTAGAGAATGAAAGGGCAAAAATCCTGTGGGACTTCCAGATCCAGACTGATAGGATGGTAATGGCGAACCAACCAGACATTGTAGTGGTGGATAAAGAACAGAGGAAAGCCGTGGCAGTGCCAAGCGATGGGAACATTAGGAAGAAGGAACATGAGAAACTGGAGAAATACCAGGGACTCAGAGAAGAACTGGAGAAAGCCTGGAAAATGAAGGTAACAGTGGTGCCTGTGGTAATTGGAGCACTCGGGGCAGTAACCCCCAAGCTGGAGGAGTGGCTACAACAGATACCTGGAAAGATCTCAGACATCTCAATCCAGAAAAGCGCAGTGCTAGGAACAGCTAAGATACTGCGCAGAACCCTCAAGCTCCCAGGCCTCTGGTAGAGGACCCGAGCTTGAGTGAGAAACCACCCACGAAAGGGTGAAAGGGGCAAGTTTTTTTTTTTTTCATACATACATACATACGTACGTACGTACATATATATATATATATGTATATATATGTATGTATGTAAATATATATATATATATATATGTATGTATGGAATCAACGGACCCTTTCTGTTTGAAATACAAGTGGGAATGGTCACTCATTCCAGTTCTGTTTTAAAGTCAATGGTTCCTACAAATAGAAAACAGAAACTACAGTATATAGATGAAGAAAATTTGAAAGCTAAAAGATAAAGATATAAAAAAGACAAAGAAGTAAAATAAAGTTTAAGTCCTGAGAAAAGGAAACTGAAAGAATAAACTTAAGTAAGAATGTTGGAGTAGCCTTTTTTTTTTCAAAAGACTAAACAGAAAATTCTAACACGAAAGTTTAAAAAATCTATTTTTAATCTCTACCTTTTCCTGAACTCACATCCAATAGTAAAAAAATATGGGAAAGCATGAGGATTTTTTGTCAGCTGTCAGAGCTGATCAATGTTTAGATATAGTATGTTATATTAATCTGGGAGTGCATCCAGATATAAAATTGTCCTGGCTGGTCTGGATTGTGCATGTTTGTTTCTATATTTATTTATTTTTTGTATTGGACATCCTTATGGGATCTGCGAGCGTGGGTGCACTTGTCGTTATATATAAATATCTTGCATAACCTCAGGTGTGTATGAAGCTAATTTTCAGCAGAGTTACATATAAATCATCCCAATCTTCGCTGACATCTCAACTCCTGGAGCACTAATCAGATGTGCTCTCAAACAAAGCGGAACAGGCAGGAAGACGGCCACTACATGAGGGCTTCATTCACCAACACTGATGTTCGATGTAGTTTGTGTGTTTAAAGGGTATATGTGGGATAAGAGCAGAAGTCCTCATATTTAGGAAACCTGTGAGCTGAAATAAAAAACGAGAATTTATGGTAGAAGAATTATTATTTCCAAATTTAAACATTCTCCTTTTTGTTAATAATCAAAAAATATATAAATATAGATACATTATTTGAAAATGTTTAAGTAAAGGTTAAAATAAGTATATAGCATATATTAATTTTCATGTTATTCTTGTTACATAATTTCAGTATGATTTATTGATATTTTAAGACTAGCTTTAAAACTACTAATACTGCTGTGGCCAATATAATCCAGTAAAAAATCGCTCTACTGCATACAGCAGTAATCTTGAATGCATTAGGTTGTTCCAAAGAAGTAAAATTTGAAGCTCTTTTTGTACTAAAGCCAAGCCTATTAAAAGTTGGCAGTAACTGTGAAAACAGGCTAAAAGATTTTTGTAATGTCCAGATTTAATTTACAGACAGAACTAGAATAAAATCAAGTCTGTCTTAGACTTGCATCCATGACAGACTTTGATGCATCCAGTTGATATTAGTCCTAAAATGACTACCCAGAGCCAGTCTTGTAGCATTTATAGTAGGTTTGTTGCCATGCACATCTCAATCCAACTTTATTATGTTCCTTGGCTGACTAATACAGGCCTCGCCTGGTTTGGGGGTAGGGATGCTATCCACCACCCTTCTGTGCCAACTCATATCATGGCGACAGCCGCAAACTGGTGAAAATCTGTGGCTAAATCGGGTCACGTAAGAGGTGAGACATAAGAATTATACTCATTAGATCACTAAAAGACATGATATGTACCTAACATTTATCAAAAGATAATGTTATGTTTTGTCTGCAATTTGATTATAAGAACAACTTTCAATGTTCACTCATGACCCATCATGCTCAGCTCCTCTCATTATCCTTTGCTTGAGCACTGAACTTTTGTTCTTGCCCATTATCCTGCATATCTGACATGTATCGTGTCCTGCTTTTGTCATTAACGCTCCAGTCAAGCGACCATTGCTAACCAATTATTCGGTGTGTATAGGTAGTTCAAAGATGCTCAGAATCTTGACTTGTCTTCTCCTCTTTAAAAACAGTCAAACAAAGAAACACAGCAGGAAGATGTGTTAAGCAAAATGCAACAGTAGACATGATAAAATACTTAGAGAAAAAAAAACCTTAAGAAAGGGGTAATCTGGGGGTTAGGAACATAATGGGAAAGTTCTTCACTCATTTCCTCTGCACATACTTGGTCTTTAATACCTCACACCTGTCAGATAGCAAAGTGGTTACAGACAATTGCTCTTGTTTAACATTTAAAATATAATTTTCAATATTTTTTGAGCTTTTTTACATTTAATATTACTACAAATACTAAGTAGGACAACAAAGTAAGGACATTTGATGTTTAAACTGTACTTTGCTTTGTAAAAGAAAAAAAAAGAAAGCTCTAAAACTGTGCCACAGCATAAAAAGAAATGACCATTATGGCTGTTTTGCCCACAAACCACAAGAGACGGGGGAAACAAGTTAAGAAAAAAGTGACTTATAAAGCAGCTAAGTTGTTTTATAAGCTGCAGTAACCTGAAACTGAGCTTTTGTCATGAGGGATATCTCAACCAATTGTGCAAGAGGGGTAGCAAGGCAGCAAACAGGACCATGCCAGGCCATCTGTAGCTGGAACATTTGCACAACAAGTGTGCACCTCTGTACACACACACTTCATTTTTTTTTTTTTTTGTTTGTTTTTACTTGTCCTGTCCAACAGCTGGGCAAACAGATGAGAACTGAAGGTCTCTTGTGTTGGACATGTTTTACTTTAACAACAGGGGTTATTAATCTTCAGACAAACCAAAGGTATGTCTAAATAAACCCCTTTTGTAATTGAGGCCAAACTTTATTAATTTCAATCATGTTTGAAAATCTTTGGTGTTGGACCGGACAGAAAAGGAGAGGAGGGAAGAAGAAAGAGGGATGTTGGGGGAGGGGGGTAAGAGGGTGATAATAGGAGGGGGGGATAAGACCATGAAGCAGATAGAGCAGAAAGTTTACTGGTTGTTTATCATTACAGTACGGTGTAAACACACACTTCAAATCATACACCCCATGGAATTTCATGAAGGACACACCAAGGCCAGTACAATGGCTAACAATTGAAGAAAAACCCAAATTCTGAGTCTCAGAAAATTTGAATTAAGTGAAAAAGATGATATAAATGGAAGTAACATGTGGTCTTTCACCCTAATCATCTTATTAACACATTTTGTTTCTAGAATAATACAGTCAACACTTCTTTTTGAGGAAAGCAATACACAGGAGTCATTGGTACATAACCTAGTTTTTTTTTAGAGTTAGCCAAACATTCTGTATCAGCAGAAATTTTATCAGGAATGTCAGGCAAAATCAATTTAAGAATTAGTGTAAGCGAATAATGATCAATCCATTACTTGATATCTGAAATGGGTTTTATATGTGTTTTGTAATTTCTTTACTGTGGGATTCCAATACTTTGATTGCTTGAAAAACCCATAAATCAAATCAAGGCTCTGTACTCTGTTCATCAAGGACCACTAAACAGAAAAATAATAAATAAGCTAAAACAAATATCACATATCTCATCGCAAGCCACTTCTGAACCATCAACAACATCAAAAGTGTTGTGGGCAAAAGAATTAGACTGGATATTAGCAAATGTTTATAAAATGCTTAAAAGAATCCATTATTCTATCTGAATCTATTGAAGCCTAATAAATCAATAATTGATCCATAAAAGTAGAAATCAATCCTTTATGCCTTTTCTTTTCCAGTGACTTAACGTGTAACATTAGTGAAGCCAAAGCCTGCTAGCTTGATGCTAACGTATAATAGAATGGAATGGAAAAAAAAGTTTATTTCAAATATATATATATATAAAAAAACACACACGTTTCAAAAAAACAAGAGAAAATAAACAAAACGTTCACACACACAAAAAAAAGTAAAAACATTATAAACACAAACACAAAAAATATGAACGAATAGATTTTAACAATTATACAACTATACATATTCGAAGGAGTGAGAAAAAGTATAAGCTTATATGAACTCACCCCCTTTTCCTCATCAATATTAATTACATTAGCAAGCAGCTTCTTTAATTGAATTTGCCATTGGATGGCTAATGCTAACGCTTGTTCGACCTGAACCTACATTGCTGCACAGGCATGAATTTTTCAAACTCGTAAACCTTGTGCTATCCTAGGCACTTTAACGTTAGGAGTTGGGTCATCTACACCCACTAGACAGTGCGCTGAACCTTTTTTCTTCAATGATTTGTGATCTTCACTGGTGTCCATGGATTACATGAAATCCTCACCTTTGTCATGGTAGGGAGAACATGTCAATGTAAGGGTGGGGTCATCTAAGATAGCACAAGGGTTAAGGAAACATTTTTTAAAGTAACCATTTGTGTTCTAAAGCACCATTTTCTGCTCAAATCTTCAGAAATAAAGCTGAAATGCCCTCCAGGAGAAGCAAAATATAATGATCTGCACATTTCTGTCTACCTTTGAGAAATCATGTAACGCTGTATGGTGTTACAAGCAACAAGCTAAAAAAAAACTTTCAAAAAGTTTAAAAAAAAATTGTGGACGACTTAAAACTGAAGATTGGGATTACTTTTAACAATGACCGCTATGACTTCATCTCTTTTATTGCACATTAGTTGTAAATGGTTTTCTGAGCTTGTTGTTGGGTTGGGATACTTTAAAATACCTATTTGGGAACAGAATTGACTTTTTGTACATTTTTATGTTTTCCTATGGGATCTTGACATGATAAAGTTTTTTCTTTTGTTTTGAATTGTGTTTATGTGTCGGGATGGGACATGAGGGAGATATTTCCCTTGTCTTAGATTTAGTAGATGAAACAAGGACAAAGTGACAGATGGGAAGCAAAAATAAATAAATAAAGGCATATAAAAACAGCTATTTTTTTGCTGCATAGTAATCTAAATTTATGACTCAATTTTAAGGTAATTAACAACATTTACATAACCTAAATATGCACTTTAGTTATTATGACAAGATCTAAAGTTGACAGTGACTCAGGGTCTTACCAACTTGTCATAAAAACTGAAAGTTAATCTAAGATAATACCTAATATATAAATTTAATCTGGGACTATATGAATCATTCTACATTTGTTGGCTAGTTTGCAGACAATCAATTTAACTTTAAGCATGAATCCATATGAATATGAATGACTTTTAAAAGTAACATAATTTGCATATATTTCAGATGCTGCATTTGCCATGTTGATTTCTAAAGTTATTTTTGACGTAGTACTTAAGTAATTTCATCTTTGGCACATGCTTTATTGATACCTTATGATTTTTAATTCTGTCTGATAAAACCTAGGAACCGGATATTGATAAATCATGTAATAAAATGGTTATAGTATAACGGGGTGGGATTATATAAGTTCGCTTCCTTCCACTCCCTTTCAAGCAATTTTTATTAATTATGTCTAATTATCCTAAGTTTGATTAATTACTGTATGAATGTATAACTGATGATTATATTGCTTTTGTGTGTATTACTCCTATTTGATTGCTTGAAATAAACCATTTCAAATCAAATCAAAAAAGCATGAATCCAAGTTTTGGTGTGGAGTTGTGATGCTAACAGTCTACAAGTTCAGAATATGATTTTCTTTTTATTTCTTTTTTTAACCATTTAAAATTTCAAAAGAAGAGCTTTTATGGCAAAAAGAGAAATAAAAAAGGCCAAACATAAAGTTTGTATTAGTAGATGTACACCAACATCTAAATTTAGCTATTTATATAACAAAACAAAAGCTACATAAAAGCAATGCATGGGATGTGATTTAAAGGCTACATGTAGCCAGTAAATGCTAATCAGTAAGAGTGTGATAGGAGGGCTCTTTGGGTTAATTGAAAAGCAAATGCATTGACGCATTCAGGAAAATCTGTATGCAAAGAGACCAGCCAGGAGCACACTGCAGAGGATGAGGTGGGACGGAGCCTTGGCCTAAACCAGCAACTGGGTAGCTGAGTTTACATGGACAAAAGTAATCAAAAAAGAATGCCTGATCGGAAGACAAATGCGTCACGTAAACACGCCGTTCGGAATAGTCTGCCACAATCAGACTCGTTCGGATCAAAATTCCTTTCCGATCGAGATAGGTGGGTTATGCCAATTGTTGATCCAATCGTGTTGCATGTAAACGGTTCATTCCGATCGTGTGTCACTACTGCTCTGGTTTAACGTCATGCATAGACGGATGTTTCGCTCCAGAAAAGGCTTTGGAGCTCAAACAGGACCGACCGCCTGCTCCACGGACGCCCATTGCGAAGCGTGGACGCCTCTGCGCTCCGCCCTTGTCCCATGGGCTCCTTGCTTCTCCCTTCCTATCTTCCCCGACATCCCTTACTAGGGGGGGCGCCAGGGAGGAGCGCTTCTTGCCCCCTGACGTCTGGACCCTGTGCTGTCCGGGTGCCGGTGGATGGAGCGAACCGTGTCTCTCAGCAGAGTAGCCGGACTTAAATTTTTGTGTTTAAGGGGAGGGGAGGATGCTTTGTTACGTGTGGGAGGCTTCGGACTGCCATCCGTCAAGCAGCTCTTTGTGAACGAGCAACCGAATTCAGGAGAACCATGTCTCCCGTCTCTGGGCAGAGCTCGGACTGCCAGCTCACACAGCGCCTTTGGGGCTGTGTGTGGGCTTTTCAAAGCAGAAATGCCACTCAGTCCTTAGAAACCGTTCAAACAATCACATGGATTTGTGTTTCCAGTCGTGTCCCGACAAAATAAAGGCTGATGTTCATCATCATCAGCCTGTCACGCCACTGCTGGCGGATGGCCTCCACATCTTACTCCACTCATCACGGTTTTGGGCACTCTGGGTCCACGTGCTGCCTGCCTTCTGCTTGATGTCATCTCTCCATCTTTTCTTCGGTCTTCCCCTTCCTCTCTTCCTGTCCCACGGAGTCCATTCTGTTCTTTTCTTAGCCCATTCGTGGTTCTTCATTCGGGCTACATGTCCTGCCCACTTGCATTTGGCTTCAATCACTTTCTTGATGACATCCTTCACCCCTGTTCTTGATCTGAAGTCTTCGTTCCTGACCTTATCTCTCCTCGTAACACCCAGCATTGATCATTCCATGCTCCTCTGGGTGATTGCTAGTTTCTCTCTTTGGCGGTTGGTAAGTGACCATGTCTCAGCTCCATACGTCATTGATGGCAGTATGACAGTGTTCATGATCTTCCTTTTGAGACACATGGCCATTTTTTGATCTCTCAGAAACGTGCTGTACTGTCCGAATCTCTTCCAAGCGGATGTTACTCTCTCGTCTATTTCTTTCGCCATCTCATTTCCTGGTGTTAGCAGTCTTCCCAAATACTTATACTCATCCACCTCCTCACCTCCTTGGCTGCACATATTTACGTGCAGCCAAGATGCAGATTGCAGCTTTTCCCGCATAGATTTTATGTTCATCAAAGGCTAAATGTTGTTGTTAGTGCATGTTAGCCTTCACCTAACTGTTCTTCCAGCTTCGTTCTGCCACAAAAAGCCACTGACCACACAGATTAAAAAATAAAAAGATGAGCGAATAGGCACTTCATAGTAACCATGACAATAATACAAGCATGTTTAGAAGATCATCTTGTATATTACAGAGCTGCTAAATAGATGTATGTAGTCGCTCGATTTGTTTACATCGGGACTCCTTTCCGCTTCCAGTATTTTCAACACTACTGTGCATGCCCAAATGATTTATTCCGACCAAAAGTGTGACCATGTGAACGTTTGTTCTAATCGGAAAAAGGTTTTCTGGGCCCACGTACACGATTTAATTCTAATCCGACCATTGATCCGATCAAGATATTTTGCACATGTAACCGCGGCGAAGGCCAACTTCTTCAAATGTTGAGAAATGGAAATATGTATGACATGGAGACGATGGGGAGTTAGTCAAGAAAGTTTGATACGTTCAAAAGTCAAATCTAGAAAATACTGTTAGATGAAAGCACCAATGTGCTCAATTTTGATCAGGTGTTGCAATGCAATGTTGAAATGCAACCTATAGTGAAAAAATGTAAACTCAATTGATTAGGGCAGGTTTACAAATTTATATATTGACTTGAAAGAATTAATTGTATACTAAACATTTCACAACTGTTAAATTACTAGAATGAAGTCATATACTTATTACTTTCTTGTAAGCTCACAGCTCAAAGATGAAAGATGTGGAGCGTTTTATGAAACTTTATTTCCGGATAGTTTTCAAAAACAAAAGAATTCTGAACCTTTTGCCGACTCAAAACTAAATTATTATTAGTTTAGCGGACTTTCATTCAGCTTACCTGTTCAAAGACAGTAACCTGAAAGTAATATAACTTTTCATTTTATAGTTTTCTTCACTGCCTGACAAGGTCTCCACTTTGCGTTAGATGGTTCAGGCTTTCGCATCTTCTGTTAATTTCTGATAATGCACACCACAAAGGTCATTTTTCTTTTTATGCCCTGATCACTTACGAAAAAAAATTATATTGCAATCAATTTATAGTGATTTATTCTTTTTATTTTTTTAGGTTCAATGTTTTTTTTTTTTACAAAATGTTGACTATTTGCTATGTGGTGTGACACATTATGCTACCAGCTAAAGAGCTCAACTGCAGCATCAAATTAAAGCAATATATGCTGATTGTCAGGAAAGCTTAATAAATATAGAATCATTTTAGAGAGAAAGTTCACCTCTTACCGTTTGTTTTTGTCCAGATGACAAAGCAAAAGCTTGTTTCAAAGAAACTAAATCTAAAGTCTAATTATTGAAATTCTTCCTCATATTTTATTTCCTCCTTCTTAGAATCTATTCTTTCTGTTCTCCTTAACAAAACCGGTTAAAGTAAAAAAATAAAATCACTGAGTTTTTCTGCTGTTTTGTTGTTGCAATATACGGTGGAATAAAGTAGACCTATTTTTTTTGCCTTTTTTCATGGGTTTAAAAAAATGTTAACAGTTGGAATACCAATTGCCGTGAAGACAAGCGCAGTGTTATGGAACAACTGTGCAAGGTGACCAGAATTTCTTCAGGTGTACATTCTGTGGTATATCACTTTTTAATCCACACCCTTCAGCCAAACAGAATCGAGTATTCACCCAGACCATGGTATAAACATTTTTTATCCATACAACGGAGACATTTTACTAGACAATCTAAGAAACCAGGCAAGTTGTACAACAAAGCATTCAACAAGACTGTCAAGACTGATCAAACCAATTCCAAAAGCCCTATTGTTGTGTGCCGCATGAGTCAAGGATGCATTGTTTCCTTCTTTTTTTTCATACAGAACAATCATTTTCTGCATTCGCATCTAACTGTTGGTTATTTTACTTCGGAATAGTTGTTTTAATCTCATTTAATTTAATCACAGTTTAATGCAAAGCACACTGACTGAAGGTACCAGACAAGAGACTTGCATGAGAAGCAGGAGTTGAATGCAAATTACCCTTGTCAGTAAATCAACAGGAATTAAGAAGTTCAAAGACGTTGCTAAAGAAAAAGTCATATTAAAATATATCAATATAATCATGTCATGATTTAACTGTTTCTTAGTAATTTCAGCTCCATGTCATCTCTTAATCATTCAAAGGAATACTTCAAACATTTGAACTTAGCTTATATATATAATTTTTTAACTTTGTTGTCCCTGGTGCCATTTTTGTAAAAACATTAATTTGAACAAAATTTTATAAATTACTGTTGAATTCTTTCCACATGAATGTCAAATTAGATTTTTCTCTTTTTTATGTAATCATTTTTGTTAACTTTTTCCTTTTTGTAGCAAAGTTTGTTGAAATCTATACATTGCTTCAAAGCAGTCTAAAGTTATAGGTATTTTACATGCATTACAGTGTGCAAGACTAATAGCACAGCAGAAAGTGTTTCTCCTGACACGGCAGAGTTTGGGGCATGACCTCTGTGTCCATATTTGTGCCACCTCATCATTTATAGACAAATGAAAATGGTAAAGAATCCTTTAAAAGGCTTTTGTTGTACTTGTGCAGGACTTGTTATTGCCACCTTATGGCTTCTCATCACTCCTTTTTAAATATATATGTCAAATGCAATTTCTTTAAGTGCATCTAAAGGTCAAGGGCATAGGCCTCGTATTTGAATGCAGGCCAGTGTTAACACTTCACTTTATATGAAGAAAATAAAACATCAGTGCAAATGATTATGTTATTTTACTAATGCTTGAGAGGTTTTAATTTCTGCTTTATTAAAAAAAACAAAAAAAACAATTGAAGACATTTAAAATTGAATGAGCAAAGAAAAACAGGCCAAATTGCACAGCCTCTATTCCTGTTTTTCAGGTCCTATTCCAATCATCTTTTGATCTACTTTACAAACATTCCAGTGGTCTTGTGAGTGTCCTGTTTCTAGCCAAATAAATCTGTCATTTTCTAGGTCATAGAAAGTCATCTCTGAACTGTGGTTGGGAACCCCCCCTCTATCTCCCATCCTCCATCTATTTACATGCTCTCCTGCTATCTTAAAGCCCCTCACACCCCTAACTAAACTTAAACATTACATGGTGCATAAAAACTGGCGAGCAATATTTGAGCTATCTCGCTGTACAGTTTTGAGCCAGACGGCAGCTCGGAATAGTGAAATGACGACATACATGGATCTAGTCATCTACAATTGACTACAATGGAAGAGCAACCAGGGAGCTTGAGGCTTGTTGTTGTTGCTGTTTTTAACATCAACACCTTAAAGACACAAAAAATAATCAACAATTTTCACCACAGTAGGTTCTTAAAGGACAGATTTGATGACAAAACTTTGTGCTAGACCTGTGAGTAATGTCAGTTTGGCTAACCCATGTGTAAAACAGAGCTACTCCTGATGTAGGAGTATTGGGGTGTATTTAATCTCAACAGTGCTGGCAAAGCTTTGTGTCTAGTTCAGTGTTTGTGGCCCAGCACGCCTCGGTATATGGTGCTGCTGCCTTTCGCATGGTTGTATGTTCTGGGATGGCGTTATTCAACAACACAGCTGAGACCATAAACAATGTGTATGATGTAAACTATATCAGACACAGCGGGCACCAGTTCTTATCGTGCATCATTACACCTGAGCAAGCATTTTTCTGTTGTCCATGAGATGTCCAAAAACATTCCAGGGTGCTGTGGTGCATAAAGCTTACGAAGTCCTATGTGTTGCTAAAGTGAGAGTTGCAGATTTCTTTTAAATTATTATGAACAAATCTGTTAAATGGTTACTTGGGTCAACATTTTTTGTGTTTCATAAATAAATATAAGGAGAAAGATTACATACGATTAACTTGTAACACTAAGTTCATAATATGTTAAAACAAATATATTGTTGTTCCAAGGTGCTTGACATGGAAATAACGAATACAACTATGTACATGTTTGGAGTAAAAGCACAAGAGTGAAACTTTAAACGAAAAGTGTGAATCAGGCTCAGCTTAAAGCAACAAATGAAAACTTAAATGGTTACCCCAAATTAATTTCATAGTCAAAAGATTTAGAGGTAAGAAACTCAGTGTCAAGTGTTTAAGCTGATTTACAGAGAAGAAAAGCTGAAACAGACTTAAGGTTTTGTCACACGCTTTCAACCCTGCGGCTTATTCAAAGATGCTGCTAATTTATGCGTTTTTTCTAACGGCCGCTGGGGGCGCTCGAGCAGAAAAGGAAAGAGTGAGACAGGGGGAATAAGGTATATGTGTCGAGGAAGACACAAGTTTAATTTAAATTCCCGCTTTGTGAATGAACAGCATGAACACACCCTGATCATGGAAAATGCAACAAATGCATATGACACAGCTTTTAAGTTAAAAGGAATCATTAAAAGCAGTGTGCAAAAATCCACCATCACCAACGGGATTGGAAAAACCGATCTGCTGCGTGACGGAGAGGACAGCGCAAGTTTAGGAGCGAATTTACCTCAGGATGAGAGTGAAAAACTGACAGCGACAACTAGGAGACACTGAGAAAGTGTGTGGCGAAGAATATCTGACGGTATTCCAATCCCACAAAAAAAAAAACGGATCCCCCTGAATACCGGTACAATTAATAAATAAAATGCACTATTCTTTATTAGGTCTGCATGGTGACGCAGTGTTTAGCTCTTGCCTCACAGCAAGAAGGCCCCTGGTTCAAGTCCTGGCTGGGGGACCTGAAACAGAACAACAATCGGGGACCTTTCTGTGTGGAGTTTGCATGTTCTCCCTGTGCATTCGTGGGTTTTCTCCGGGGACTCCGGCTTCCTCCCACCATCCAAAAACATGCTTCATAGGTTAATTGGTCAAATTGTCCCTAGGTGTGAATGTGAATGTGAGTGTGCATGGGTATGTGATTTGTGGCCCTGGGACATCCTGGCGACCTGTCCAGGGTGTCCCCTGCCTTCGCCCATAAGTGGCCAGGATAAGCTCCAGCAGCCCCATGACCCCGAAAGAGACAAACGGAAGAAGATGGATGAAAGATGAATGAATGTTATTAATAAATAACAGTAACAACTAACTACTAACTAATGAACTAACTGTATAGGTGTTTTAGAATGAGTGTATGTGTGTCAGCGCGCTGCATGTGTAAGAGAAAGGAGCAGAGCAAGAGTGAGTGGGAGAGGCCCTCCTGCGCTGCACACTCTCTACCCTCTTTACACATGCAGCCCTGGTTTCAGCACACACACATCCTCATTCTACAACACATGTTTCAATGTGGGCACATGCGGCTTATAGACAGGTGCGGCTTATGTATGTACAAATTGTTTTATCCTTTAAAAATTTAATTATAACCAGGTGCGCTCTATAGTCCGGAAATTATGGTAAATTCATTTGGGGTAACCAAATGTGAAATGCATCAAGGGCTGCACAGTGGAGCAGTGGTTAGCGCTCCTGCCTAACGCCGACTGGGGGACCTGAAACAGAACAGCAGTGGGGGACCTTTCTGTGTTGAGTTTGGATGTTCTTTTAATTGGGATTAATTGGTTACTTCAATTGTTCATAGGTGTCAGTGTGAGAGTGCGTGGGTATGTTGATTCCTGCGACAGACTGGGGACATGTCCAGGGTGTCCCCTGCCTTCGCACGCACCCACGAAAGGGAACAAACAGATAAGAAGATGAATGAATGAAAATGAAATGCATCGAAGATGCTTGCTATTTAGTTTTGTTTTGTTTCCTATCTTTTTTCCTGTTTCCATGGCTCCAAGTATCCGAAACAACCATATAAATGCAAAAATATTACAAATCACAATAAGGAATTGAGATCTCCCACCAGAGATTAAATCGACAAACTTTTAAACGTATAACCCACATAATGTAGTGTATTACGTTTTTGTAATGTATTTACTGAAGAATAATGATTTTTTAATTATTTATTTTATTCCAGCTTCATGTTTATATCATTGCAAAACACTAATACAAAACCATTAATATTCCCATAAAACAGGAATATAAAAAGTAAAATGCAACGCTTACTTTTTCCTTCCATTGTTTGTTATTCTCTTTTCCCTCTAAGACTGGGTTTTGTTTTCCTGATCATTTTCTGAGTCTCATCATCTTGGCTAATGCAGTTGGAATGCTGACTAAAGGGTCCGTACAAAATTAGAATAGAAGTAGCCTGCATATTAAACTTATATTGACTTGGTCCAATGCCAGATTTAATGCCTGACTTTTACTTTCAGAGTTAGATTCTTCTCTCAGAGTTCTGGTAAATCGCCTGTCCGTCCTGGGGGAGGATCCCTCCTTCATGTGGGCACCCCTGAGGTTTCTTCGTTTTTTCCGTAATCCGTTTTACCTTACCGCGTGTAACTAAATGTAATGAAAAACAAACGTAACTACTCCCTAATGTTAATAACTCATTTATTTATTTATTATAACTTTTTAAAGTGCCAATAACAGTTGCATAAAAAAACATGTTTGCTTATTACTTTCGCATAAATCCTTTTAAATTTGATTCTGTCAGGTTAGGTTATATGGACAGTGTTCTAATGTATAGTTGCCCAATCCGATATTTCAAGTCCAATCCACCCTAGATATGAGTAAATACACACCAATATTTATTTTTTATTTCAAGAAATGAAAAACTTTTATGCTCTCGCGGGCCACATAAAATGACATGGAGGGATGCCAGTTTAGTTTAGTCAGTTTGTTAGTTCAATTTAGTATTTTCCTATTGAATTCTATGTATTCATGATCCTTCTGATTTTATGTTTTACTTTTTCAATTACTGATACGAAGCCCATCGAGACGACTGTTGTTGGGAATTTGGGCTATACAATTAAAATTGAATTGAATTAACTTAATTGGTGGTCTATTTCTTGGCAACAAAGGTAGACGGATGGCCATGTCTAACTACCTATAAATGAGATCCAATGTGGCCAGATATGTGTATGTTATTTGCAATTTTGTTCAAAATGTTCCAATAACATTGAAAGCCCAGTATCAAAACTTGTGATTTCTGAAAAATTGAAAGCTTATGCTTAGACCCTACTATGTTTCGTATTGTTTTCTGTAGTTCCTTTAGTATGGCAATGGTGCAGAAGTAGAGGTGTCAATCTGTGGTTGTTGGTTTCCTCTTTGCCCACCCGTGTTTGACAAACTGTCTTTGGTCAAAACACTGAACACCACAGTGCTTCCAGTGGCCTGGTTTGCACCATTCATGGCAGATTCTGCCCCAATTAGTCTATGAATATGTAAACATGGGTGAAGAGAGAGTGATTTTTAGAACGTTTTGGTCATCAGGATATACACTTTACCATTTTCTGAGCATTAGGTTTTGTTGATCAAAATGCATGTATGGGAAGAACACGCAAAGTTCATATATTGTAGAAAGGACTTCGTTAAGGTGAGTCTGTTTACACCAGCCTGTCAGATGTGCAAATAAACTTGCCAAAACAGCTTCCACAAACTTGAATGATCATTTACATTGTGCAATCTGAGATGATTTATTACATCTACTCCACACAGTTTTCTGTGTACTTTGCACAAAGTGCCCTAATGAATAGTGTGTAATATTGTGTCTGGTTAACAGATGTAATCCAATTAGTTAACTGAGTGCAGCGTGTTTCTTAATGCTGATGAGTTTGTAAATATTTTATGAACTGGAAATGGTTATTTTCAAGCAGTCAAAACAAAAATAAAACCAAACTAAGCAAAAAGCAGAAATATACATCTATGCACAGATATATCACACTCAGAATAGTTAGCCGTGACATTGATTGGTAAATACGTATAAATACCCATACTCAACCTAATTACACTGATTCACCATAAAAGGAGGAAAGTTGTTTGCTGAAAGTGGAACAAACCACCAGTTCTAGGATCTGGTCATGATCAGGACTGTTTTGCATAGCCACAGGGTAAGGTAAATATAAGAGGATGTTTAAGAAAGTTTATTTTTATACAAAAATATATTTCCTAGGTTCTTTCAGTATTTCCAACCATAGTTATCCAGTTGTTTTGCCATCTCTATCTCACTGATTAATGATAATAATGTTCCTGGTCTGACCCATGTGAAGCTCTAGTATTTCCAAAAGATCTATATCGGTTAAGGTTACAGGCTTAATAACTCAGTAAGTGGGCCTGTCTTGGAAATCTGCAATTTCTGTTTTTTGAGACCATGCTGTTAAATGTCCCAAGATATATTAAATATGGATGATTTCTGTCAAAACAAATTTACTATTCTGTATGTTAAGCTGTTATTGTGAATTTAAGGGAACGCTTTGGATAGGTTTAATTTAGAACTTCCTATATGTGTTTTGCTGGTTTCCGATTCTCAGGCAGGTTGCCAATGCTATGAAGGTCTGTTTGGCAATTTCCAAAGCCTCTAGTTTTTCATGGTAATTTATTGCACATTTCTAATATTCTGATGGCAGGCATACTTTACTCAGAGTTTTTTAATCTTGGCCTCCAGCATTCTTCTCTATGGGGGGCATTGCTTCTCATGTAGTCAAGCATCTCTGCAGTCAGGTAAATTCCCATATTCATCTGTGTGATGGTCCCAGTGGGCAACATTTGCAATGCTCCATTCAAGTCTCCAAGCAGACTTTGACGAGCAACTTTAAAGTCATGAGGTGATTAAAATATGCCTTCGAAATACTATGCTTGGGGGAAAGGTCCAAACCATGACACATAAGAGATGGCTTAGATATCTGACAGGGCCACAAGATAAGCCTCATTAAAAATGATGCCTTTACTATCTTAAACACACTCTATATTGGGTCTGTCAAGCCAAATGTTACATGTTATGCAATACAGTCGTGTGCCAAATGAATTATGCAGACTGAAGTACACATGTCTTCAGTGGCCCTCTCAAAGGTTGTACATGCCAGTAAACACATATGCACACACACATGCACACACATACCCTGGCATGCTGCACCAACCGAATCTGTGGTTATGCATATCTAAAGCTTCCCTCCATGTCTCCTCTGTTGTCTTTAGTCCTGTGTGTAAAAATGTTTGAAGTAAAGGTGCTGGAAGCCATTTTTAATCTTCTCTTTCTGCCCAATATCAAAGCCACAATGCTGGGTTTATTCAACCATGAAAACTCAGACTCTATGTCAGGTTGAATCTCAGACCATGTTTCACTTTTTATCCACTCTCACAATTGTTCATTATTCATAAGCAGGTTATGGGCTTAGGAATAAAGAATAGTGCAAATTTTATATGCACTTTAAAGTAAGTTATATTTTGATATAATAAAGCCCCATCTTTCTTGTCTGTCTTGATAAATGTTTTTGAAATAATGAAATGTCTTAAAAGATTTGAAAAATTTTCCAGATAGAAAACTCAGCCAAATTTGACTTTCTTTCCTTAAAAGGCCAATATCATGCAAAATCAAGCTTTTAAGCTTTTAAGTGTATTAAAATCTGAATTCCTCACAAAAAAACAACCCCAAGGCGGTATCTTGATCCATTCACATATTTCTAAGACATTTTTTAAAAAAAACCTACGCTCTGATCACCAGCCCTTCCCAGTCCATGAAAACAAGTGGGTTCTCACATTTATACATATGAAAGTGAGAAACAGCCACTTCCAGGAAGAGTCTACACTGTCAGCGCTGCCCCGAGGCTAACATACATATTGAGCTACTGGTTAGCCTTGATTGGGAGTTTCGAAGCATCCATTCACTCCACATTCTCTGTATGTAACCTCTCTGAGTGGGATTGCTTGAAAAGTAGCATTCTAACAGAACCTTATTCTCACATCTAACCCATTTACGTCTCCAGTATCCCTCTTTCTATCAGGGTGCTCTGGATCCCCAGCACCTGACGCAGACCTTGTTTGGCCGGGCGACGTCTGAGCCGGCATGACATGTGTTTTGTTGTCTCTCATGGGGGTATGAGGTAGGCGGTAGCGTTAAGGGTCTTGCCAAAGGACCCTCATTGGATAATGTTAAAAGCTCACCATTGTTATGGTAATTGCCCAATTAATGGCTCATTCCACCCCTGAGAATATGTATAAATGTTATGAATGTTTTATATATATATATATATAAATGGCGTATACTTATATAGCGCCTTTCTTCCTACAAGGACAAAGCGCTTTACAGTCACAGACCCATTCACCCAGTCACACACACATTCACACACGCATCACACACGCATTCATACACTGGTGGCGGCTCCGCTGCCAAACACAGGCGCCTGCCTACCACCAGAGGCAAGGTGGGGTTCAGTGTCTTGCTCAAGGACACTTAGACTCAAGGGCGTGCAAGGCGGGAATCGAACCTGCAACCTTACGATCATTACGCGTATATATATATATATATATATATATATATATATATATATATATATATAGCCAGATCTGGCCTGTTTACTGAAGGTTCTAAAAGTTCTCAGGTTCTGTGCAGATTGGTAGGTTCAGTTCTCTATGTGAATGATAAGCAGACTTCTACACTCCCCATTAGGTCACTCAATAAAAAGGGAATGTTTCAGATTTTGGCTTCTTTTTTCCAGAGTCACCTGCTTTTTAATGCTGCGGTTGATGTTCTGTAACGCTTTGCCCCCCATCATATCAAACATGATTGATAAAAAAAAGCAAATAGTGAAAACAGTAGAAAATAAAACATGGCTTCCGTGAAGGAGCCAGCTTTTTGCCATTCACTTCAAAGATTGGTTCATGACTCTGCATCACTACCATCTTCCTTGTGTAACGTGGTGTGTGGAATTTGTGTTGGACTGTATATTGTGGTGTGTGGTATGGGATGTGTGCAATGAAAGGTGCAGTTAAAGCTAGGGAAGGGCACTTTGAGGACATGTATTCTTGAGCTAAATGAACATTCTTGAATGCACTTTTAACATACGGTGTTCACACTCAAGTGTCGCTACCTGATGTAGTCACAGTTTGAAGAGGCTTGGTGCGAAATGTGGAAATGGTGCATATCTTGCAAATATTGCTCCAGTGTTTTCTTTTTACCACTCCATTCTGATAGATAGGAAAGATTTTTATTTCAAGCACAAACTACAATATTTAATTTCTCCTCCCTGATCAATCCTTTCAACAGCTACGCCAGGAGTCGGAAAAAGTTGCTACCACACGTTACTACCAAATCCGAAGCGTCCCTGATTACGTGCGTTACTCTGTTCTAACTATAGACGCTCAATGGCCATAAATTTTCACATAGAGCCCGAAGCAGACCTAAAAACTTTACAGACAACGCATGAACACTAGAGTATTGAAGGCGGGAACCTGAAACATTCATATACGTGTGTGTACGTAGACTTTTCATCGGAATTAGTTGCGTTTCTGAACCTAGTGTGAATGTAGCATAACAGTCGGGCTGCAAGCACGTAACTCACAGCAGGAGCACAAGGAGAGGGAAATCATCACCTGAGCAGCACTAACAAGCCCATTGCACAGTTCACAAGGTTTGGGCTAGTTGAAAAGAGGAAAAATCCCTACGACATGCCTGTGTCTTATACGTCACCCTAACATGTTGTTTGCTGTAAAAGGCTACTCCATTTTATCTAGATTTAAATCCAGTTTTTATATTAGGCATGATTTCTTTACTAAGGCTTGTTTTAATTCGCAAATACTTCCTGTTGGGTGTTACTTCTCAGTACTTACTTTTACATAGATGTTAGTTTTATTTATTTACTTAAGCATCGACATTCTGAATAATATGGTCACCATAGCTGTTCAGTTTTCTTGAAGACGTGCCTATAGTTCACGTTTTGTATATATATTATATATTTAAAGTTGTGAAACGAATGCAAACAACAATATAGACTTTGTTGTTGGTGGTGTCAGTTTAAGAAACCACTCTGTGATACAAAATCTGTTTCAAGTTCAGTTCACTTTGAAGGCACTACAAATAATCTGAACTCTTTGCTGTCAAGCCTCTTCTCACCATGCAGTCCCAAAAGAGCCCAAAGCGAGACATCTTGTCAGTCTAAGTCGCCCTCTCTTGCTCTTTCTGTCTTTCATGTGGCTCTGAGGGAGAGGGATTTAAGCAGACAGATTCCGATGGCTAAGTGAGGATAATACTGCTATTAAAGACAGAAAGAACAGTCAGAAAAGGTCTGGGGTAGAGGGATAAAACAGACCGAAGTCAAAGGTATAAAAGACTAATTAAAAAAGAGCAAAAAACAAAAATGTTTTTCCTCGTTGAAGTCTCAACAAAAGTGCACTTTGTTACATGATACCATGACTACTCATTCACCCCAAATGCTTTTCTTAGTTGTTCAGTTAACCTTTAATACACTAAATGGATGTAACAATTGATGGATTTACAGATGGATAGATTGGCTGGCTGATGGATGAATGGGTAGTTAGGATATGCCTTAAAACGTATACATGTGTATGGATGGATGGATGAAAGGAAGGCAGTTTGGTAGGTTGGTACTGTGTCTCACTTCATGTCTCTAGTTAATTAAATGGTTCTAGCAATCACATGGTAAAGCAATTAAAGCTAAATAAAAGTAAAAGTGCTTTCAAAATATTAGAGCATAACTATCATCAAGCACAATACTAGAGACAATGCAGACATGTAAAATCAAAGCATTTTTATGTAAAGAAATGAAGATTTCATCTGGTTTTGCGTTACAGGCATGAAGTTGAATGTTCCGGCTCTAACCATTTTCTTTCTGGTGTATAAAGATTGTAATTCCCTGACGGAGTCTTGAAAGATATGTTTCACAGGGAGCCTTTGCTTGAGAGAAAGTGTATGTTCTACGAGCATGTGCCTAGTAGTTGAAGGTCAGGGTAAGGAGAAGCAAACACCACAGCACTTGTCAATCAGTGCACGGCCGAGAGAGAACACGAGTGGGAGACGTCAGTTATAGAGACAGAAACGAAGAATAAGAGAAAGAACTTCAGTGGAAAAAATTGGATGCAAACAATGCATAATCTATTTTTGAGCTGACTCTTTGACAACATAGTTGTGGATCCACAACTATCCTGACAAAGTGATGAGAAGAATCTGCCAGTTGTGTCATGGTTATCTGCTCTGAGGAACCACAGGACAACAACACAGACATGCAAAACATTTAGACCAGTGTTTTTCAACCAGTGTGCCGCGAAAGCACTACCTAGTGTGCCGTGGGAGATGGTCAAGTGTGCCGTGGAAAATTGCCCTCATTCACTGATCTAAAAACATTTTCCATCTCCAGGAAATCAGCTCTTTGTTCATCCAAACAGGCCCTGATAAAACACTGAGTATTTAGGAATATGATAGACTGTGAAAAATACTTTTCTTTTGTGCTAATTTCATTCTATTAGACATTTTGATAAGAATGACTGCACCGCGAATTTAGCTTAGCTTATAACTGCGGGTGAAAAGTCCCGCCCCTTTAACTGTCTCCGCCAATCATTCTTGAAGGCTTAATCACATGTCATCAGTCTGACCAATCAGAAGTGCTTAAAGTCTTCACTTCCTTGTTCTGAATTCTGCTGATAAAAGTCGCTTGTTCTAACAAAACACCGGCTAAAAGTTTGTCTTGAAAGCGTTGTTTTCTCCCCACAATTATTACAAATCCAATGGAGATTGGCGGGAAGCCACGATCATCACAGACCATAATTTCTGCATTTTTGGGGATGCTGGTGTGCCGCGATTTTGCCAGGTTAGAGTGTGTCGTGTTCAAAAAAAAAGGTTGAAAAACACTGATTTAGACGCATATGTATTTAAACCTCAATGATAAACTATAAAAAATCTTATACAAGTGTAGCATAATCAAACTTTATTTATAAAAAAGCTTTCATACTTGCGCAACTTAAAGTGTGGATGCTATGCTTTTGAAACAACCTGTCAACAAAAAAAGCCCTGAACGCTGATTCTATTGATACCACAAGCCTATGCCGAAAAAATCAAGCATATGAAAAGACATCTTTTCTTCGGCGAATCAGAGATTTGATCTGCCGCTAGAGCGCAGGCTGGAAGTGAACCCGATTTGACCTGTGGACGAACGAGAGGAGTTGCCTTTTCGCAGTTGCTTAGGGACAGCATGTAAACAAAACAGGTAGTCTTCGCTTTCTCGCGTTTAAATCTGTTAAATCATCAATGCTAAGTCGTTGTGTGGGCAGCTGGATGTAGCAATACATCTAGTGAAAGTGTATCTGTGTATAAATTCAAAACAAGAAACGCCATGAAAAGGGAAAAGATCAAGAAGAAGGTGGATTTGGCGAAGGGATTTTTTCCCTCCAGATCTGCAGGAGAGAAGTCTTGGCGTTGGCGACAAAAACCGGGACAATAAACGAAGAATTTTGAAACGGAGAGTTGGGAGGAGGATCTTTTGTTTCTGAGTCGAGGAAAGGCGGTGAGTTGAAGCGAAGCGAGCTGCTTGGTCGTGTGGACAGGACGGGCGCTGAGTCGGTGAAGGAGGCTGCTAAGTTAGGCTAGTGTGCATCACGATGGATCACATTGAGGCGAAGTAGTCGTTTTGTTGTCCTGATCCAACTGAGTATCAACGACTCAATGTTTCGTGAGAAGCAACAGTTTTGTAAACGCTTTTTTGCTTTTTGAGCTGCACCGTGAAAGTAAACTGAACTGTGTGTAAGCTTGTGTGAGCGTCAGCAAGACGAGAAAAGGTTTCTGAACCGGCTCAAAACAGGTAAAACTGTTAATGCTCTAGAAGTATAATGGTATACAGTGACTTTGTTAACTAAAGAGTAGTAATATCTGGGAAACTTTTATTATTTTGTGACATTTATTTTGTAAATTGGGTTGTTCAAAGGTTTACCTTTTTGTTTAAGAAATAAAAAGGGGACATTTTGAGCATATTTTAGGCAAGTGAGTAATTTAATTTTATACATTTTTTTGGACTTATCAAGTTCAGTTTAATCTTCATGCTGGTTATCGCCATCGGCATCAGTAGACCCACTACTTTCTGCTACACTATGTCCTCCCCACCTCGTAGTGCGGGTTCAATCGACACGGTTGCAAAAGTGACTCATCATCATGATAATCTCCAAGAATCCTTTCCTCTTTCATCTTTCTGTTCATCTGATGATAAATCGCTATCAGAGACGCAGCATCACTCTGTGCTTCGCTATCGGTATAGCCATGTTGTCTGCCTTGTCTTCCCTTTCGTTACGCCACAAACAGGCTTAGGAATTCATGAATGCGTGAAGTCATGTCAGCTCACTAAGAAAGTTTATATTATTACCATTTATTCTTTTTTTTTCCAAAAGACAGCCAATCTCCAAATACGAAATAGAGACTATTTACTATATTTTGGGTTTATTAAAATAGACCATAAGTCACCGCAATAGTTCTTTAAAGCCTTTCAATTAAACAGAATCGACAATAAAAAAAAAGAGAACACAGTAACGTATGCTTCCATGTTTTGATTAGGAGGAGCTGACATAGGAAAATGCTTAACACAATTATCTTTTAATATAAAAAAAAATCATAATAAATTTTTTCTACTTAAGCCGAATCCAAAAATATTATGATCTTCTGCTTTTTTTTTACAAAATGGAACATATTGTCACAAGAACAGCAGGCAGCTGATCCAATGTAGCAGGTTTATTAGCCCAGCTAAAAGTCCACAAAGCTAAATCAGCGTCAGGCAGGCAGGAGTCGATTAGAGGCATGAGATCCTGAGTGAAGACAGGTTGGTAAAATCCAGGTGGTGTCAAGTAGGGGCAGGTGTCAGGCAAAAGAGCCGAAACAGGGTCTCTAAAAAGCCTAGGTCCAAATATAACATTCGCAAAGAAGGCAGTGTGGCACAACACAACGCACTGGGAGCCCAGCCTCAAAGTGCTTACATGCTGGTTAGATTAAGTAAATGGGAAGAGTCAGGAGTGCAAAGCATCCAGGAAGTGTAGTTAGAACTTCAGAGGTTCCCACTCGGTGACCAGAGAGACAAAGTTCTCAACCCCTGACACATGCTGCCAGCGAATGCAACATAGCTGTTCAGGCTGTTATTTAAGGTGGGATCATAATAAAACTTTATTGAAATTGTAGTTCAAATTGAATTATAGCACATTAATGTGTAATACGACTGTAATTGACATGTGTTGTTAAATCAACTCTATAGCATAGAAGTAGTCAAAATAAGCCTTAAGCCTCATTCTTCAATTTATTCGGTCAATATAGAAATGTGAAAAATATAAGTCACCGATTTTATCTGAAAACGTGTTTTCATCAAAGATAAACTGAAATAAGTTAATTTCTCCTTTACGATCACTTTTCAAATAGTTCTCACATCCCTCATATGTCGCTCTCAAATCCGAGTCCCTGATTGGTCAAAGTTCAACTGATTTAACTCTCAAGGCAGTTCAATTGCCCCGAGTTACGAGAGACATGGAGTCCGAAAACAGACAAAAAAACGTGTTTCAGAGCCCTGTGTGAACACAACATCACAGTACGTTTTATTACTAATATACTGATGGCTGCTCTGCTGTCTTACACTGGAGCCAACCTATATATAAGAGGAAAGAATCCTGATATTATATTCTTGTTCATGTTTTATAGTTGCCCTTGCACAGACATTAATTGTTTTTTTTTTTTTTTTATAATTTCCAGTTTTGTAAATGTATCAGTGCAGAATTTTTATTGTGGGGTTACATGTGCAGGTTAATAAACCAGGAAAAACAACTGCTCTAATGAAGGTCGCTCTACAGTTTTAAATCGAAATTGTTTTTGAAAAAGACAAACAATTTGCCCAACGTTTTAGAAATCAGTTTTAGGAAGTCTTTTTGTGCTGCAACTATCATAAGAAAATGTCTGCAAGATACTAGAGGGACTGTCAGGTTTTATAACAGTGAAATCTATTTCGAGAAGTGCAAAATACTTTCTGTTGCTCTAGAGAAAATTGTAGAAATCTGTTTATGTAATCTCGTAAGATTAAGGATTAACTGCAACTCAAAACAAAAACATCTTTGCTTTTAACTCTCTATACCAGCCCAATAAGCTTAAAATGAAAGGCAGCGACTTCATATATATAGAATCCCAAACCTAGTCAGAAAAAAAACTCTTTAAGGGTGTCTTGTATCCTTACAGAGTGTAATAAAATGATAAACCAATATTCTGAAGTGTTATGATAAAAAATAAGGACTTCTTACTCCAAAGATGATGCACCATTCACCTATTGATATGCTAGACCATCACCATGATGTAGTTTTATTGCAAATTCTCTACTCTATAGGAATACATGTTTATGCTGTTACATTAACACACACACAAAAAACATTTAGATGTAAAGTTGTTTTTATCCCAGGAAATATCATTTCCAGATGGCTGCTTTTTGTGTTAAAAGTAAATCCTAAAAAGCAGAAAGAGGAAATAGAGGGGATTTTAAGTTTACACTTAATTTAGAGCATGGCTTTGACAGTGGAGGCCCAAGGTTACCCTGGCTGAGATTTGTACAGGTTCATTTCCAGTCTGTCACATGTCAGTGCTTTTTGACGGAAAAACGCATAAACCCTGAGCTTTGCTGCTCATGGTTTGACCCTCTTGCACCTCAGAACAGTCTTTTACTAGAAACCTCTAATAAATCAATTAAAAACATGCTGACCGCTTCATGCTTGGAGAACGTTGGACTTATTGGGAAAGGGCAAATTTTACTGAGCAATGTGAGATATAAAAGATCCCACAAAAAAAGCATACCGTAATCTTCATTAATCTACCGATCATGTTATTAAGAGTGGCTCTTGTGATTTATGAAAGCAACACAACTGGCTGATGTTGTTTTTTCTTTTTTTTCAAAAAAGTGAAAAAGTGTTAGGTCCACAGGAAACCGTCAAAGCAACACACAGTTCTTGAGTTATAGGGTTTGGCTGCATTGCATTTCAAATATGTCATGTCCACAGCCCTTTTTCCTGAACTCAAACCCAGATTCTCCTTCACATCAAAGTGAACATCAGGGCCAGGGGTGATTTAGTACAGCCGCGTGATTGAATGCCTTTCAGCACAAGTGACTAGGTGACTGATTTCTCTGTGTGTACCATGTAAAGCTGACAGTTCAGATTAATACCTAAGGTAAAAATTTCCTATGGTTTTTCTGTTTTGCTTTGTTTAAAAAAGTATTATTTTAAACCACATAATTGTTTTAAATTGTATTTAAATAATAAACGTTTTTTAAATCTTTATACTTACTCACATTTTCAAATAAATTGTTTAATTTTACATTTAGTAGTCCAAGGCCTTGCAGCAATAGAAAGAATAATGAAGGTCCTTTTGCAATCTCGGTCCAAGATAAGCCCTTGTTGTTCAAACTTTGGGACAATGAATGCATGCTGCAAGTCAGTTACTGAGGGGACGGCTAAGAAGGTTCGCCTGTACGTTTTTTAATGACATAGTCAGTAAAGCAGTATGAGAAGCAATGTGTATCACAATAAAAGTTGTTTTAATGAGCCTGCATTTGTCAATGAGTTATGCCTATCCTTATGGTTGCTACTTTTGTTTATATCCCGTAATGCCGTAATACGGTGGCCATTTTGGTCCAGTTGTTTCGCTCTGAGCATAAAACCTGTTCAGACTGAGGAAACTCAAAGTAAAATTGAAGCTTAATCCAATTGAATATGAACCAAGAGTACCTCGAAGGATGGGGGCAGGAGCAGTTCCTGGTCCCGGACATGGTCTGCTTGGGTGTACTCAGACTAGAAATGTGTTCCACACAATTAGGGGAAACTACCTCTGGTTCATTTTAAGAAAACCAAAGTGTCCAGTCTGATTACATCCTTTTACCCTTGTGCTATCATAGGCACTTTAACATTGGTTAATATCTAGACCCACTACACAGTGCTCTGAACATTTTTTCTTCAATGACTTGTGATCTTTACTGGTGTCCATGGATTACATGAAATCTTTCCACCTTTATCCACCTTTTATTATGTAGTAGGGAGAACAATGAGTGCAAGGGTCATCTAAGATAGCACAAGGGTTAAATGAGCTGTTGTGGCTTGATATCCATCTTTTCACACAACATTTCCACAATGAAATTCAAACTTTCCAAAAACACCAATTCTAAGTACTGTATTTACTGCACAAGAGGGCGAACCCGATGAAATAAAAAAAAAAAAAAAAATCGCCTCCCCACCCTCCTCATGGTGGTTTCTCCTCCAAGTCAGTCCCTTCACCAGAGGTCTGGGAGCTTGAGGGTCCTGCGAGTATATATATATATATATATATATATATATATATATATATATATATATATATATATATATATATATATATATATATATATATATATATATATATATATATATATATATATATATATATATATATATACATATATATATATATATATATATATATATATATATATATATATATATATATATATATATATATATATATATATATATATATATATATATATATATATATATATATATATATATATATATATATATATATATATACATATTTATACTATATATATGTACTATACATATATACATATATATGTACTGTATATGTGACAACATTAGGTTATCAAAAGAGTTTCAGAGATAAGTGTGTCTCGACTCATCGCTATACATTATAAGATCTAATTGTTGTTGTTGTTTTTATTTTTTTAAATAGCTTTTAAGTTTGTTTTTTAGTATGAAACCATTGCATCCTTTGATGTAAGTAATATTTCTTCTGTGCTGTCAGATTGCAGACAAAGACACTTTTAGTAATTTTTGTTAAATTCCATTTAAATATATTTTCACTTGCTTAAGAGCTCAGTTCCTCTAGGTGATGTATGCCTTCCATCTCCCACTCCCAGGTTTGGTGGCCCGCCGTGCACATGTAGCCAGGTTCTCCCCACAGAATTACTGCTCAACAAAAGGATGCTAATGTGAAAAGTCTTCTAGGTTGTGTTGAAATTGCTGTGACCGTGTTTGCTTAACGATGGATAATGCTGTCTGAGTCAATCTACCCCCATGTGTGAGTGCGAGTCACTTCAGTTGTAGTTTGTGCTTGTTTTTCCGAGTTCATGAGAGTACTGATTTTAGGATAAAGGATTCATTTCCATCTGAATTACTGGCGAGTGTTTGTGTTGTGGTGAGTTTGTTTTCTTGTTTTGACTGAAGTAAAAAAATAGTAGATGTCTATGACAAGTGCTGGGCGGATGATTCATGAGCTATTTCAGTGATGGATGCAGTAGGTAAGCAAATTTTCAGTGATTTACTCAAGCAAAAAATAGTAGTAATAAGGTTTAGGTATATTTGAATTTCACCAAGCAGTTGGAGTAAATATTTAAGGCTTTATTAATGTGACGTCGTCACTTACTGTGCTGCTGTTAACTGTCATGAAGGTCAACAAACGCAGTCTGCCTTGTTCTGCTGGGTTTAGATATTCTTGGATTTCTTCTTCTTTTCTTTACTTGGCAATGTTTTACCGATGCCCTTCCTGATCTAACCTTCTCAAAGCAAATCGGGCTTGGGACCGGCATTATAGTGCAGAGTAGGGAACAGGGAGCAGCCCAGATTCAAACCCAGGTTTCACGGACGGAAGGCGCCGCAAACCAGCACGAGCTAAACCGGCTCCCTGTTTGTGGATTGTCATGATTTGAATTTGTTGTCCTTGTTCTGTCTTGTTTCTGTTTCCTGTTTTATTTTGAAAGTCTCCCTGTCTTGTCTGTTTTCTTGAGTTTTACTTCCTTTGGTCCCCATCAGCCCTGATCGTGTCCACCTGTGTCTTGTCTGCCCTGTCTGGTATTTAAGTCTTGTCTCTGCCTCCTGTGTGTTAACCATTAACCCTGTTGTAGGCACTCATTCCTTGTCCATGCACGCCACAGTGAGTTTTTTGTTTTTGGTTTTGTCATCCCGTTTGCAGCGCCTTTTTGTTTCTATTAACCCCTTTGCCCTGAACTGTGTGCCTCTGCCTCTGCATTCTGGGTCCTACCGGCTTTCGAGCCTCCCCTTCACCGTGACATGGATATTCTTGATAAAAGCAGGAAAACAGTTTATTTCTTCTTCAAGTTTGAACAAAGGAATCATTAACTGTCAGAGATTCCAGTGTTTGGTCCAAGCCAGTTTTATGATGCTTAATAAGGTCTGGATTGAAGGACAAATTCATTTTCAAACTTTATTCACACTTAAAAAAACCTGACGTTAAGTCTTAAAAAAAGTGCAACAACAAAGTAAAAGAAACAACATTAATGGCCAACAGACACATTGCAACATCAAATTTTTTGTGCCTCAATTATTACAAAAAATGCATGTAGATGGTGGAGGTTATTCAACTGAATCATTACAGACTACAGACTCTCTTTTTTTTTTTTTTTGGATGCTGGTGTGCCGCAGAATTTTTGTCAAGGGAAAAGTGTACCTCAGCTCAAAAAGGTTGAAAACACTGCTTTATGGCATTGACTTTTCATCAAAGCCCTAATGTTTATTTCTAGTCCTAGCTCATTTATTTACAACTTGAACATTTTTTAAGAAACGATCTTTGTTCAAATCACTACTGTTCAACAGAAGAGTGCAAAAGCAAACTTTTAAATTAATGTAACAAAATCATTATTTTAAAGCATTCTTTAAAAAATATGCATAGAAAAAACATGATGTGAAAAGTTTTGTATTGTGTGTTCTTACAGATCGGAGTTACAATGACATGGAGTAACAAGTGAGTGTGTGTTTGTGGTTAGGTCAGTTTGAGCAAATGCTAGAAATTACCAGTTGGCCTGAATGCAGCAATAGTGAGTTTCTAATCAAAGGGTATAAGTGCTGAAATTCTATGCAGCTCCTGAATGCACCTAGTGCTGCGGCGTATGTGTCTATTGAATAATAAATGTTTGATTCAAATCTGGGATGGATGTTTATGGTAGCAAATGGGCAAGGAGGCAGAGACTTATAAGTCATGGTCGTGAGATTGACCCCCCTGTCAGATATGATGAACAATGCCACCCGCTACCAATGTGGTTTAGTGACATTTTTTTTCTATAAGCAGAGAAAATAAATCAGACAATATAAAAATGAAACGTTAGATAAATGTTTTTACATTTAGAGTGTTTCTTTTTTGATAGGTGCTTTTGTTGGTGATCTGTAATGTTAAAAACTTTCTTAAAATGTTTTTACATCTCAGAACATTAGTAAGTCATTCCGAGGCAGAAACAAAACAAGTATAAGTCACTGCCTGATCAAACTATGCAAAAAACTGCGACTTATGCTCCAAATAATATGGTACTAACAGACTTAAACTTTTGCCAGCTGTGTTATTGAATGATTTATGTGTTATACAGTAAGTTCTAGTCCTTTTACTTTGTTATGCATCATATCCACTGCTTTGTTGTCTGGATATGTCTTCCATAGCACTCGCATGGCTTATTATCAAGCAAGATTGTTTTCATTTATCTCAAATTTATTATGGTGTTCCACTGGGTTCTGTTCTTGGCTCCTTTTTTATTAAGTAAGTCTCTGCTTGCACATTTTGTGTGCAAAATGTAGAATTTAAAGGAAGATTTAGCATGCTCTATAGACTCTACCTGGAAGAATAATGCAGTTGAGATAACATAATGAGTGAAGCTATGAATCGGTGCAGGAACAACTTAAATTATCTGCTTGAAGACAGTTTGACGTCTATTATGCACAACGTACTGTATTGGCTGCTTCCTGTTACATAAACTTTAAAACGGGCCGGTAAAGCTAAGCACCCACTTGTTAACAGGTCAGTCTGAATCTGCGCTGGACACCAACGCCTATCACAAGTGAGATCAAGATGGGGGTTCGCAGTGGGAGCTCTCACGCCAACTGGCTACAAGAGTACAAGTATAATATTGGGTTATCTATGTGGAAAAGATGAAGAGAAAAACAGAAATATCCATTATAAGCAGGGAGAAAAAGGAGAAAATTAAAAGACATAACCAATGTCAGCTTTTAATTAACATGGTTGGTGCTATTACAGCCCTTAATCATCCAAAAAGCACAACGCTGGATATACGATAATCTTCTGCTTAATAATCTTTGCTTCTGGCATTCCAAAGAATTTTAATGAGAGGAAATGTTGGATTTTTGTTCTTTCTTTGTATCGGTTATCTCAATGTCTGTTGTCTCAGTTTGCACCTGTCTTTCAGACGTCCAAAATATCAATGCAAAACAACAACTACAAACCTGTTTGCTGTTATTCAGTTAATTAAGGGGAAAAATAATATGCATTGTATTCGGCCTGTTAAACAGATGCAATCTTAGAGTAAATGACATGCAACTTGTCTATGCTCCGCTAGTATGAATGCTTTAATTGGCTGGACACACCTGAACCAGGTAATCAGTCATGAGTAGGGCTTGGATGTCTGGAAATCATGCAGACACAGCAGGCCTGGAGTTGCCTATCTCTGGTTTAATCTATTTTGTTTTATGACTTATTGTTTTAACTCATGTTTTATATATATTTTATGTCAAACAAAATGTGTCCTAAAGCCTGATGGTGAAAAGTGCAAATAAAGTGATAAATTGATGGATAGAAACCCCAAACAGAGCTGAAAGACCCAGCATACAACTGGCCATTCTCACAGACATAACCTGTCACTTAAATGCTTTGAACCTGCAGCTCCAAGGGAGATGCAAGCTTCCAGGTGATATGATGTGAGCTGTCAGAGCATTTCAAACCAAAAAAAAATTATCTATGGGTATCTATTTGAATTTGACTGCAGCAGGTTCAGTGATTTTAATTAACACAAGGACTTTTTTAACTTCATTGAAAATTCCTACCATCTGAGTGTCCCCCAGCTTGCACCAACCATCACACTGCTCTGTTCTCTCAATGGTACCAGAATTGAAAGTGAAGTCATTGAGATCCAAAGTAATGACATTCTGCAACTTAAACAGGTGTTATTCACTTCTGGAATTTGGTTTCTGAAGCAGACTTACCCTAGTGCAGAAAGTGATGTCCTTTTTTGTCAGCACATACAGATGTGAATCTACCTTTTCCACAATGAACACTATCAAAAGAAGACAGAGGAACAGACTGACCAATCCTCACGCAGAATGTCTTACTCCCATTGCTACAACAAACTACAAATACGACATGAAGAAAGTCAAGGAACTGCATTCTAGATTCTGTGCTTCCCTGCACTAAGGTAAATGCATGCACACACTTTTTGACCGTGTCTTTTGTAAAGCAGTGTTTTTCCTGATTACGTAGTCAAAGTCATAGTTCTCAAGCTGGAAGTGTAAGCCCTTTTCTGCCTTTAGCCACGTTTCTGATATGGCAATTATTTTGAAGGGTTTGTTAAATTGTTGCAAGTATTTTTTCAATAGTTTGGTGGTTCGCGTATAAGCTTCTGTTGTTGAAATGTATGAGTGGTTATTCACAAAGTCAAAGAAATTGGTATCTGGGTTAATGTCTAAGTCCATAGTTGTGTATTTTTTTATTCTTGTTAGAGGACTGTACTTTTGCCGTTTTCTATCCAAATTGATCCAATTTTTCCATTTCTCTGATTGCGATGACTTTTGCCTGTTGAGGTGGGTCTTTTAGTTTAATGAAAACTTTACAGTTTGTTGTCCACGTCGATTGTATATTTTTTTTCAGAGAAACCGTGCTTTCCATGCGATGTCCGCATTTTTCTTGGTTAGACGTTCATTCATGTAAACGTTTGTTCCTTTTAGTTTTCTTCCTTGCTTCATGTGCTCTGGTTTATTTTGTCCAATGCAAAAGTAGCATGAACTGATAGCCATGAATGGAGCAGTCAGTCCCTTTTCTGTCCACAAATCAATCTGAATAGACATCTTTTGAGCAGCAGCCAACCTCCACTGGAATGTTTGTTTAAGATCTTCTGCCGTCCTGCTGCCACTGTCTAATTGTTAGAAACCATACAGAAACCATACATAATGTGGCGATGCCCTCTGATGTTTCACGTGACTTTGCATTCACACAAGTAACCTGAGCACACTGAGGACCACTGTGAGCAACACACCCACACTCATGCGCAGTGGCTCCAGGGCTCTCCTTTTCTCCTTTTTTTGCTGAGGTCTTCACATAAATTGGGTGTGCACAGCTCATATATTTGCATCTGAATAAGAAGGATGGACTTGTTTGAGCAATTTAAGATTGTAACCCTGTTTTTGAAATAAATTGTAAAATCATGTCTGCAAGTAGTATGTGATTTTTCTAGTGGACTGAGAATGTGTGAGCAGCGCGCGATTTCGCAATAGCGCAGGGAACATTGCCCCAGGCTACCGGGCAGCTGGTGGTCAGTGGCACATAAGATGGACGGCTGCCATCCGAAGACAGTTACACATCATCTAGTCAGAGTTGTTGCCCTGTCCGGCTGCCACTGCCCTGTGGCCGACCAGCTGTAGCCTGATTTCATAATGGCGTCCTCTACAGTCATGACCACACCAATCGTTCTTTTTTTAAATTGGGCAGTGGCAGCTAATCTTGAAGATTCTGCTGATGTCTCCCCATCATGCGATTGTATTTGTGACTGTATCATTAATCAATTTAATTGATGAATCAATTTATACCAAAAATCAAATTAGATCAAATCAGGATGTAGACAAGGAGACTTTGAAAAATATAAGTAACGTGATAATGCTTTGCTGTAAATGAGGGGGTTACTTTCTTCAGATCACATCAATTTTTTGGTCCATCTGCGTTAACAGTCACTATACAGGTATAGATATAGGTACACATGGCCTGAGAGCCTTATTTTCAGATGTCTGTTAAAACAAGACCAAGACAAGAAAAATGCAGTTGAACACCCACCAGGTTACTAATGCCAAAGAGAAGTATCTAATCAAATATTTATCATCTTAAGCTATGGAATGGCTTTACTTTTACTATTTTTTTCACTATAATTACATGAAATTGTTTATAATGTTTATAATGTATGCAATTATTTGTGTCATTGATACAAATGAAAACCATCAAAGTTTCATTGGAAATTTTAAAGATATTAGATGCATACAGTATGCATATTCCAAAAAGACTTTATCTAAATCTTGTGGATTGAAAAAGAAAAAAAAGTATATTACGTATAGATGCCCAAAAATATATATTTTACTTTACATTAAAAAGACATCACATTTTAACTTTCACCTAACATCAAATGGCAAACCGTGTTCATTTACTGATGAGTATGTGGATGGTTAATCATTTTTAGTCCCTTTTCTTGTCTCTGTGGCTTGTGAAAGACCAAGCACATGCTTTTCCTCCCTCATACTTTTTTTTCTCTCTGCCTGGCTGTGATACTGCTAATATTAAAATCTATGACCCGTTCAATGTTTTGGCTTTACGAGCTTACCCCCTCAAATGGAGGATTTATCATTCAAAGTGACAGAGACAGCCATGCTATGGGCATACCTAACAATGTTTTAAGACTTGCACATGAAGAAAATGGAAATGTACACATTTAGTGGGGGAAAAAATACCAGGATGCGTGGATGAGAAATGTAAACTCGGTGAAAGAAACAAACAAGTTGACAAAAAGGGGACAGACACAAAGTAAGAGATGCTGTGATGGCTTAGACAACTGATGGGAGGAAAACTGAGAGAAGATAAAGCTGGGGGCAGAGTAAAAAGTGAGTGGGAGGATCATAGCTGAGCTGAAGACAAAGCTCAGCTCTTAAATATCAGGAGACAGCGTTCAGTGAATAAAAGGCTCTTTGTGGACAGGCAAAGTGATTTAGTGGATTATCCCTCTACAAAGGTCAGCGCAGGATTTGAACTACAGCAACCACAACAGAATACAACAGCAGATGAAAACAAAGTCCTGTAAGATAAGCAGATGAAATAACTTTATCATTGAAACATCCAAGAGGGCAAAAACATACATATGCCTCCATATAGCGCCTGGATGGCTCAGTTGGTTGGGTTTAGGAATGGCACATGGAAACCAGGGGCCATGATGAGCTTCTTCCAGTGAGGGTGCTTGGCAAGATCCTTTATGCTACTGCCTAGTTCTGGGCTCACACTGCATCCAGTCCAGCTCCGGTCCAGCCGCCAGAGTCTATACATAACCGGAAATTTGCGAGAGGCACTCACACGGCATCCAGTCCAGTATGGACTTTACGGCGCGCTGAATCTGTTTGGTTGGCTTTAAATTTTGGCCGAACACCAGAGCAAGCCAGAGCCTTTTTTGTGAAGTTGGGGCAAATGAAAAGACCAACTGGAAATCATGCAACCGAGTGTAAAGTGTACTTTTTTCAAAATAAAACCTATTTTCTGCTATACTCGCTACGTTTTCACCGTGGTGTTAATATAATGTTAATTCCACTGACACAGTGTCACAAAGTCTGTGGTGGAGCGTCATTTAACACCATGAATGACGAGAGGCTGATTACACAGGTCCCGAACCACCTGATCCTTTATGATACTGCACATCCTATATAAGGATAACTCCAAAAAGGACAGAGCCTAGGCTGTAGCAGGACTGCAGCCATCCATAGCCAATGTGAGTTATCTCCTGTAGCTATGCCCGCTCCGGAGCTGGACCCAGTGTGAGCCCAGGGTAACTCTATAGTCACAAGGGGCCCAAGTTTGCAGGTCCCTAGCCTGGAAAAAAAAACAGAAGGGCAACCAGTGTAAAAAATCTCTGCCAGAAACCACCTTGGCTGATTAGCTGTGGTGAAGAACAACATGTTGTCATGGTTTGAGTTTGTTTTGTCTTGGTTTTTGCTTTAGTTCTTGTTCTGTCTTGTTTGGTTCTGTTTCCTGTTTTATTTTGAAAAGTTTCCTGTCTTGTCATGTTTTTTGAGTTTTACTTCCTTTGTCCCAATCTGTCCTGATCATGTTCACCTGTGTCATGTCTCCCCTGCCTGTATTTAAGTCTCGTCTCTCCCTTCCTCTTGTGCTGGTCCATTAGCTTTTGTCATGGTGTTCACGTCTTCATGTCATAGCGTCCTTGTTTCATGTCCCTCGCCACGCCACAGTGATTTTTTGTTTTGTTTTTGTCATCCTGCTCTGCAGCGCTTTTTGTTTGTTGGTCATTAAACCCTTTAGTCCTGAACCCGTTGGCCTCCCGTCTCTGCATTTGGGTCCTACCGGCTCTCGAGCCTCCCTCACTGTGACACATGTACCTGTATAAAGCACCGTATTTTTCTACAATTTGGTCTGAATGGAAATTTAATCACTGCCTTTTTAAACCAAAAATTTATAATAAAAAAACAAGAAGCTTTTCACACAATGCTCTTGGATAAATAAATATGCCTGGTATCAATGCAGACAAACTAGTCCCCACCCGATACAACATTCCCATGTGTCAAAGTGTCCTCGGGGAAGACACTGAACCCCACTTTGCCGCTGGTGGAAGGTTGGCAATTTAATTGAGACAATAAAAAATATATATATTTTTTTCCTGTCTCGGGTTAATGCACAAACGGGGCCACAGAAGTAATGTTTAAAATGGCCGCTAACCAGGCGCAGCCTTTTGCTACAGGAGGGAAGTTCGCTGAGAGAGACTCTGGAGGATCTGATGAACCCAGACACGAAAAAACTTTGGCGGTTGCTCTGTGGCCGGGGCGTCCAGGAGTAAATTTGTGCTAATTTTTCTCAGGTCAACCTGATTCATTTTGTCCCGAGAGGAAGGCGAGAGACAAAAAGAGACTATTAGACCTGCACACACATACAGGAATGAGACTTTCAGACTTGCCCAGATGGTGTATCTTTTTTCTTTCGTTTTCTTTTCCTAGAAAGGCTAGGCGCACCAGTGCAACCATGTTTTTTCTTTTTTTTCTTTCATTGACACACCTTTGAAGAATCCATTCACATGCTAGAGCCCTGCCTTAGTCCCATGCACCCATATGGGTCAACCCCCATAAAGATGCTACAGCTTTTTGGGTTAGCCTGTGGCAGGTCGTAGACGCAGCTGAATCTTAAAGGGAGCGCAGGTGTCTTGCAGTTATCTTGAGGCACGGACGACCACTTTAAGGGACATCATGAAAAAGGAATGTACTATTGTGTAGTGTGTGTATTGTGAAATATTTGTAGAGACACACTTATGATCTACGGGGATGCAGTTATACAGTATCTTCACCCAGCACTAGTAATAAGGTGTGAGTACTGGCTCCTCAATGACCACAAACAAATGCATGGGATGTGAAGGTGATCCTTAGGTGCCCGAAAGATGCCCACAAAAACTACACTCTGTCTACTTTTTCTAAAATCTAACAGCCAGGGTTTTTAATGGGAGCTGGGAAGGAGCAGGCACTTATCACTCGAACAGCACTAATGGACTCCTTGCCCAGTTTGCAGAATTTAAGAGAGTTAAAAAAAAAGGTATACAGTTCAAAAATACAGTAGTTGCAAAAAACTTTACTTTCATGTTGGTTTGCCATTTATTTATGAAATGTTTTACCTAGGGTTTTGCTAAACCTCAGGAATGTCATAAGACTTGATTAATGCTGCAACAAATTTTCTTCCCTCGCATAAGTGAAGCAGAAGGTATTTCTGATTTGTTTAAAAATGAAAAAACCTTAGAGACATTTTTGACATTTAACAGAAATTCCCATTTCCCTTTAATGTGGTTTCAAACAAGCATTCCACTTACCAGTTATTTGACTTGCGGCTGAGCTATCTTAACTTCACAAACAATCTTTATAAAATGTGACAATGAGCTAACTGCTGTGGATTCTGACATTTATAATAGGTGACTCATTCTGTTTTCTATTTTTTTTTTCTTAAACAAACACACATGTTCTTACATTAAAAATGCAAATACAATTAAGCTTTGGGGTAAATTCTGCAGTTATACTAACTACCTCCTAATATTAGACATGTATGATAATCTTGATGTTGGGAAATGCTCCAACACTGTTCTGTTAAGAGGAAATTACGTGTTCTGGTGCATTAAGCATCCCCGGAGATGTTTGAAGAGGAGAGTAAATAGAGAAAATCCCAGAGCAGACTGAGGTTACCCTCAGGTTCAGGTGCTGCCAGGCAGCATGCTATCAGCAACTAAAATCAAAGACAACTCAGCAGACTTTGATTGATTTACCTGGAAAAGGTTCTGTTTTACTTTTTCCACAGAGCGAAGGCCCTGCTTTGATTCCACTGAGTTCTGCTGTGGAGAAATGTGGAAGATCACTGATGTGACCTAATCTTCAATAGATGCCTGATAATCTTTACCTCTACAGCTCCCTTTACAATGCTTTGGATGGCGGCCACACGTAATGTGTTGCAAGTGCTGACATATCAGAACCCATATTAGATTACTAGGGAGTCAAGTAATAGCTCTGTGGTTTATCTGAGACTTGGTCATAATGAGGATTTGCTCATTTGATTAAGAGGATAAGACACACAAGACCTGAATTAAAACAGATGTAACACAAAAAAAAAAATTCCAACGGAAAATAGTGGGAGGTTTTTTAGGTTAGGAATAGTTTTAGAATAATTTTACTCTTTAACTGGCTGATCAGCCAAACAAAAAGGCACGTTTAGAAAGCATATATTATTAAAAGCATTGATTATTTGTATTACTTCCCCAAGGCAATAAGCAGCACAATTTCTTTTTAATTATTTTTGTCTTGGTTGGGTAGTTTAAGGGTTAGGAAGACAATATGAGAACGAAAATACTAAAAAAGGATTAGCCATAAAAACACTGCATTTGGAAAAAATAAACACAAAACCTTGGTAGAGTTCAATCTTACACTATTGAATTATCAAGAACTGATATTTAAAAACTAGGGGTACAACAATTAATTGATTAATTGATTTATATTTCTCAGATCCAACCATAGTGAGTTTATTTTATAACATAAAAATGACCAAGTGCCACCACAGCGGACAACACATGCAGCAAAAAAAATGATTATGCAATCATTACAGTCCAATGTATGGAAACACTTTGAATTTTACTAAGACGTGTGACCATATTGAGCCGGTTATGTCATGATGTGTTCGAACATGAACAGACCCAAACGCTGGAACCCAGAAAGAGACGCACGGGTTTCGGTCAAAAGAGACCGGAGATAAGTCAAGACGTGGATGAGCCGGTAAGTCTTTGTTTTTGAGCGATGGATGTGGAAGTCGTAGCTTGGTTGTCTGTGTAGTGGCTTAGGCTGGAATCTTGGCTCGGCTGGAGTCGTGGCTTGGCAGGAGTAGTGACTAGGCAGGGGTAGTGACTTGGCAGGAGTAGTGACTAGGCAGGAGTAGTGACTTGGCAGGAGTAGTGACTAGGCAGGCGTAGTGACTTGGCAGGAGTAGTGACTAGGCAGGAGTAGTGACTTGGCAGGAGTAGTGACTAGGCAGGAGTAGTTACTTGGCAGGAGTCGAGGCTTGGTAAAGCAAAGAACCCAGGTCAGCAGTAGTGTAAGGACCCTGTAGGCAGATCGAAAACTTGGATGAATAACTGGATACATCAGTGTGATACTTTGTCATAGAAAATACGATAGACCAGGTACTGCACCGTTGAGGGCAACGAACTGACGATGAATTCTGGAAGGCGGCCACCTTAAATACTGGAGCAGGAGATGAAGTAACAGCTGACAGCTGGGTTCAAAGGAGAGAATGGAGGGGGGAGGAGAGGACTCCCTGGGATACCATGACAAGTTAACTAGAATCTCACAAGACTCCAGTTTAGAGCTAATGTTAAGGGCCAAAGTTTCGTCTCAGAGGAAGTGCTAAATGATGACAGGCGACACTAAGATGCAGAGAATGAATATGTATTCAGTTTTGATTAACAACAGCAATAAAGAAACACAAAAAAAATAACAGATCAGTGGTGTGTATCTGCTTTCCATCCTCCAAAAGTTCATAGATCCAGCTCCAAGAAGTTCAGCACTAAGTTCATAGCATAAATTCACCTAATTGACAGTTGGAGGTGTAGGTGTATATGCCTCCTACCGCCCAGTCCAATATTGCCAAGTTGTCAGCTTAAGTACACCTGAAATCAACCACAGAGTATGATATGATATGAATCGTACAAATTACACAACTAATACAAACTGATAAAGCCTTGCTTTCAATTAGTAATTTTGACCAATTGCATACAATGTTTGCTTCTAACTTATTGTAAATGTAAAGAACAATAATCAGAAATTTGACATTTTTAAGCAATGTCTTTTGCTATTAGGTTACATGCTAACAGTTGGAGATCCCGGGCACAGATATAAAAGCTGAAGTGGTAGTACATCACCTCAGATCCTGTGTCACTGAGGTGATGTACTACCACACCAGCATCAGGGAGAGAAAAAAACAAAGAGGCCAGTAGAAAGTTACATAATCCAGCCCTAAAAAAGCAGTATATGGCCTCAAAAACTATTAAAGTAATTCAATAGAATGATGTGAACCACTTTTGAATAAGTTTAAAGAGCATGAGTTCTATATAGTGGTCTTGACTCACAGCAAGAAGGCCCCCAGTTCAAGTCCCGGCTGGGGGACCTGAAACAGAAAACCGTTGAGCTTCCTCCTATTGGCCAAAAACATGATTCATAGGTTAATTGGTTACTCTAAATTGTCCCTACGTGACAATGTGAGTATACTGTATATGGGACCTATCCAGGATGTCCTGCCTTCGCCCATGAGTGGCTGGGACAGGCTTCGGCAGCCCCCTGACCTTGCATGGGACAAACAGGAAGACATTTTTGGCTTGGATGGGTGAGGGGTTGATAAACAAATGCTTTTTTGAAATATGTTTAATATGAATTTTACACGTTTGCCGTTTGATGTGAACTGTGTGTTTAGTTGTTGTGTTTTTACATTAATATTTTACTAAAAATATACCACATTTTCCACACTATAGGGGAGACAAAACAGGAAAAATAGCGTATTTACAACGCCTGTAACTCCCAACCTTGTTTGCAACACGTAAAAAAAAACAGACTGATACCACTAGAGCAAACGTGACTATGCTAACTCCCAGCATTGTACATAACATGTAAAAAAAATAAAAATAATCTGACACCTACACGTTTGCTGTGTTTTCACAGTAACCCCCAACCAAATATTTTGACAAACTGTCGTGTATGTCTTAAAATTGCTTTGACATAGTAAGTGCAACCTGAATTAATTAATACTTAAGGCACCACAGATTAAAGGTGCACAATTATTTTTGAAAGAATTAAAACCTTTATTGTGCTGAGAATATGGTTGTTCTTATAAAAGCCATTAGAGTCTATCAGTGTCATTCTATGCACATATTTTGCTTTTTTTAATCCAAGTTTGGTGTGCAAATAACTTATAAAACAGTATTAAACTGAGATAGAGATGCTTTTGGCCATAATTGTCTCATATCTGTGGATCCATTTCTGCAGCTCTGTTACCACCCACAGTTCTACAGTTCATTTGCAGAAAAATATGTGGTATCATATTCTGTCTGTGCACAGTCACTTTAAGGACAGATAAGGTGTGTTTAACTGCAATATGTTCAGTGCAGATGTAGATCAACAAGTGTACAAGTGTAAGAGGGGAGCATTTGTTTCCTGACATGAATTTATCACTGATAAAGTAAAGCTATAGGCAAAAAAAGAAAACGCACACAGACAAAAACACACAGTGTAAAATGAGTCTATTATACTGGCAATGATAACTTTGCTCTAAGCTCTTGGCTTCTGTCCGGGGCCAAGGAACTGTTATTACTGTGTGGGAAATAATAATAGCACACACAGACACACACACATACACACGAAGAGTGGGGAAATGTTGAGGTTTGCAAGATTCAAGCTGCAGTAATAGAATCGCAAGACAAGAAACACCCATGTCTGTTTATTGAGATGGATAAATAGTGCTACACCTGAGTGGTCACCATACTAGTCTGAGAGCTAAAGAGGGTAAATGATAAAACTGAAACTAGTTAGCTCACAAATATAAACTACATTCTGATGATTTCAACTACCGTATTTTTCAGAGTAAAAGTATGTGATTTTTTTGCATAGCTTGGCCAGGAGAGCGACTTATTTTCAGGAGTTCCTTTTAAGTGATTTAAAAAAAACAAAAAAAGCAATGGCTTTTAGATTAATTTTTCCCACTAACAACCAATTGTGCTTGCCGTTTGTTTCCCATGAATAACCGCTAGAAAGAACTTTAGGTGTGTGTATGAGTCTTTCATACTGTAGAGCTTCTGCAGAAGAAGAAGAGGTAGTGGAGAGAAATTTGAATCCATGAATCACATTTGGTGCTTGGCAGAGTTGTTCTGAAGCATTGCACTTTTCTCTCAAAAGTACGAGTTATGCTCCAGTGCAACTTTTATGTGATTTTTTGTCTTCTTTATTATGAATTTTTTGGCTGCTGCAATCTATACTCTGAAGCGATTTATATAGTCTGAAAAATATAGTAACTTGTTGGAAATATGAAGTGACAAGAAACAGACAAGGTAATTGGAATTTTGCTTTAACCCTTGTGCTATCTTAGATGACCCCACCCTTACATTGACGTGTTCTCCCTACCATGACAAAGGTGGATAAAGGTGGAAAGATTTCATGTAATCCATGGACACCAGTGAAGATCACAAATCATTGAAGAAAAAACGTTGAGAGCACTGTCTAGTGGGTTTAAATGACCCAATTCTTAATGTTAAAGTGCCTAGGATAGCACAAGTGTTACATCACTTGGTACCAACAAATTTTTCATGAATCCATGCAAAAATGTTGGCAGAAATGTCAGTAGGCTTTACATCCACAATATATGATAGTTTGATAATTTTTGTTTTCAGTTTGTCACAGCTAAGATTCCTTACCTTCCTAACATCACTGACTGTTAGATACTCTTCAGAACAAATTGAGAGATGATATGTATTGCTAGGCTTCACACACAAGAAGGGTCCTTTGACCAATTGAAATAAAAATTGGTTCATTCCATAGCCACATATTCACTGGACAGATAATCTCTAACAATTAGAAATAGCATTTTGAACAGCTAAAAGTGCTTTATGCTTCAATAATGTTGTTTTGCTTTTCCTCAACTAACTTGAAGTTGTTGTGGCTTTCATATTTTCACTGTAGGATATGGTTGTGATAATACATTCTGCATGTGACTAATTATGCAGTGAGAAGGCTTATTATCTGGAAGACGTTCTGAAGAGTTTCTTAAACTGTGCCAGACAGACGACCATTCTCTCTTCTGCATGAGCGTCTTGCTTTTCATTGACAAGATGATCCCTTTCAAATTAGAATTAATGCAAACAATTTTATTTTGAAAATGTTTTGTCTAAAAATTATCAATGCTTCACAGGGTTCAAATAAAAATGCATTGTAATGGCAGTGTTGGAGGTAACGGACTACGAAGTAACACATTACTGTAATTTCAGTAACAGAGGAAAGTAATGAATTACATTTCAGATATCAGAGATCAAATTACAATTATTGGACTATAGAAACCCTTGTTACTTTATTTCTAAGGTACATGTTGTGTCTCGGAACAAAAAGATTTTCTCTCAGTCTAATGAAACAAAACGGAGATTAATTAAAAAAAAAAAACTGAGTAACTGGTATTGGTAACGTACGACGGAGAATTAGGGCCACCCCAAAAAAAAAAAAATGTAAAATTACGAGATTTTATCTCGTAAATTTAGGAGATAAAAACTCGTAAATTTAGGACATAAAAACTCGTAAATTTATGAAAAAAAAACTCGGCAGTGAATATGCATAGCAGCAGGTGAACGCCGTGCAGACGAACTAAACTTTGAACAGGTGAGCTGAATGTTTATTGATAACGTTCCAAATGTCTGGAAGCTCATTTGTTTGATTTACGATTCAATAAAGTTTTATTTATTGATGGTTGGTTTGCAGGATCTCTGCAGCCCGATGAAGCCATCGGGTCTCCCCGCAGCTGTCCGCTTCTGAATCCTTTCTTCCTCCACCAAAGACAACATCTCTACGTCTGCGTGACGCTTCCGTCACACAAAAGATGGAGCACTTTTTTTTGGCATTTTCAACGTTCTAATGCTAATATAAAAGACAATTTTCATTCCTCTTTTTTTGTTTTATGCTGAAACGGGACATTTCATCTGCAGGAGGGGGCGTATGTAACACTGTATACTTCCGCATTGGTGATCGGATGACAGCTTCATGACATAATCAGACAGATGAACTTCAGGTTATTTGAATGACAAGGAAAATAAAGGCTGCAGCGATCATCTGCACCCAAACGTGTCTCTGAGCTCCTTATTTTACAGATGAAACTAGGCTTTACTGACACTGAACCCCGGAAAGACTGCTACACGGAAAATAATCTGATTTTGAGTCGCCAAAAGGTTCAGAATCTCTTTGTTTTAAACCTATAATATTAATCCGGAAATAAAGCTTCACAAAAGGCTCCACATACTTCATCTTCAAGCTAGGTTCCGATAAACGGACAACTTCAGTGTTTTTTTTCCTTAATCTACGACTTTTTTCTCGTAAATTTATGAGATTTTAAGTCGTAATTTTATTTATTTTTTATCTCCTAAATTTACGACTTAAAATTTCATAATTTAACTTTTTTGTTTTTTTGGTGGCCCTTTTTTTATTTTGAACTTTTTTTTTTTTTGGTGGCCCTAATACTCCGTCGTACTAACGCGCATGCAAGCAAAGCAGAATTGGGAAAGGTCAAAGTCCAGTCATGCCTTCATTGCTGCAATCACATTGCTTAAATTCAGTTCCAATGAGAGAAGGAGATGCAACAAGGATTATTTTTATCTCAAGAGTTTCAGACTCATATCCCCAAGGAGCAGCAGGTGAGCAGCATAGCATAGAGCTACCCCATCACGAATGAAATAGTCCTAAGAGCCGCTCTTTGGTGTGAACGACACGAGCCAGCTCATATGTATTCTTTCACCCTGTTGTCATTGTCAAAAGTAAATATGAGTTTGCACCATTGACTGTAAAGGAGTGACTCATATGTGATTTAAAAAATAAAAAAGTAATGTCTTTTACATTACTTTTGCAACAAGAAGTTGTTTCACTTCAAATTTGTTTAAAAGGGAATAGCTGAAAATATATAAAGTAAAAAGTTGAATTATAAATATTCGATTTTTATTTTTTTAGATTTTATCTGGAGAGAATAAATAACAGCATATCCACGTAACAAATAAAAGCTGCATTGGTAAAGCTATTACTAAAGAAAACCAATTTAGATTCCATGGTTTTTAATAAGTACAGACCAGTGTCCAATTTGCCATTTTTAAGCAAGATTTTAGAAAAACATTCAGCTACAAAGCTTTTTAGCTGAATGAGTTTGTGTTCCAAATAACATATTTGAGATAATCCAGTCTGGCTTTAGAACAAACCACAGTACTGAGACAGTGAATGTCTTCCTGTCTTCTTCATATTCACTTCATGTGATGCTGCTCCGCATGTCGTTACACCCCCCTTCCCCAGCGTCCTCAGCCCAAACACATGTGAATTAACCAATCACATGCGGCCTGAAGAGAAAAAAGAGACAGGCTGAAAGACAGTTTACGGGGAGAAAAAAGAGCACAGCTCCCAGAAAGGTGCCGGCATTTGTCGTTCACTCCAAATAGCCGCTTCACCCCCCCCCCCCCCCATGGAGGAGAAATGAATATTTGTGGAATTATATAGTCTTTCATTTATGGAAATAGAGCATGTGAAAGAAAAAGCCTTGAGCCAGATTTACGAGATTTGTTCCGCTGCAACATTTTGCATCACGACTTTTTGCAACTGTAGGTGTTGGACATGCGCTAATAAACAGAAAGATGAGAAAAAGAATCACCTCACTGCATATGCTAATTGTGCATTCAAGAATGCACTTTTGGCTTTTTTTCTCGTTGTTTCCACATCATCCAAGTCTAGCTTCCCTGATTTGGAGAAGTGGTCACACCTCTGTGCCTTTCTTTAAATCCTCTTCACTGAAGCCAGACGAGTTTCCATTTTGCTCAGTTGGGAACAATAATCAGAGACGGGGAAAGGGGCGCAATAGCGTGAGATGGAAAGGTATAGAAAATTAGATGACTTGTTTGAGATTCAGGTCAGACTGTGGAAAACATTTTCTTAGATATCAGTTACGTTTCCAGGCTTGCCCCGGGCTCAGATGTAGATATAAAAACCTGTGCTCCTTACTGCAGAGTCTGTACTTGGCTGGGGTTGGTCTTATCTTAATGAAATTTATTCTTTCAAATATAAACATTTCTACCCAGTGTTTCTGCATAATTGTTCATCTTCTTGTTACTAATTTGAATCAAAGGCTATGATATAAGTGGCAAAACATTCAGCCGTGATTTAGTGTTTGCATTTTGCCAGGAATGACTAGTATTCATGAAGTGAGTCAATCCGATGAGTGGGAGGAGAATAATATGAGCCTGATACCGATGGAAGTTGTCAGACTACAAGAGAACCACCTGCTTAGTAAAACTGGGACACCAATGGAGCTGAGAGAGATGTGCATGCAAGACGCAGGATGAAGAGAAACAGCAAGGTAATCATCAGAACACAAACCCTGAGGCACTGCAAACAAAGAGCCAGTTGAATATAGGAGATTTACTTGTTAGGATGTGTCACTCATTTGCAAGGACATTAAAAATGTATTGTTATTCCTAAGATCTTATGCTTGCAGCAAATAAGTATTGCTCAGCATAAGCTTAAGAATAAATCTCACAGAAGCTACCAGAAAATCAATACCTGCTTTAAAGACAGAATATTGACAAGAGTTTTACAAAGTGTTCAGTGGACCGAAATAACTACAACTAAGATGGAATTTCTATTTTTGCATACTTAACATGGAGTGACTGAAGGACTGGATCATTGTTAGATAAAAAAAAAAAACTTTTTTGTTTTTTTTAGAATAAAAGTAAAAGAAGTTGTAGGCACTCTCGCCTCACAGCGAGAAAGCCTTGGTTTGATTTCTGGCTGGGTCCTTTCTGTGTGGAGTGTGCATGTTCTCCATGTGCATGTACAGTTTTTGCACTCTGGCTTCTTCCCACAGTCCAAAATCATGCTTCATATATTAATTGGCGATTCTAAACTGCCAATGCAGTTTAGGACAAGTTGCAACAAACTAGCAACTTGTTCAGCGTACACTCCGACTTCCCAACAGCAGGTGGGTTGGCTCCAGCAGTCCCATGACCCTAAAAAGAGATTCAGCAGGTTCTGAAAATGGACGGGATGGATTAAAGCAAACGATAAAAATGGTTCTTGAAAAAATTAACATTCAACACCTGATTTGTTACCATTTGTACCAATTATTTATCCCAACTCCCTAGAAAGCAAAGTTAAAAAAATAATTGTCAAACTACAAATACTAGCTGTTCGGACACAAAAAAAAGAAAAAACTTTGTGCAACTAGAAGATAAACAGTAGCACATGTACTCTCTATATACATTTTCTTAAAATTTACATGTTTTTAGAAAGATATCCATTTAAACAGAAACACTGCAAGTTTTCTTAAGCCTTTCAGAGTAAACTAAATCCATATATGTGATGTGGTGGCCCTGAAGTGCAAATCATAATAACAAATCACTCTATGCAAAAACATTTGAATTATCACAATGAAATTAAGAAAGCGAAACAAATACTACAAAATACAACATTACATTTTAGAAATCAGAACTAATTTCCAGAAACAAAAAATGAAAAAACTTTTCAGAAAAGAAAAGAAAACATAAATAAATCACAATTCAAAAAGCAAAGAAAAAAAGAAATATATAAAAAAACAAAATTTGGATAGCAAAATGAAATATTGGAGAATGAAAAACAAGAAAAAACCGGAAGAGGTAAGTACATTACGACATAGACGGACATCGCTGATTGGATTATGTTTGAGTTTTGACTGACTGTCAATGGTTTTGACGAGGAGGGAAAAGCAGACGGATCATCGAGGATGTTCTGCCTGAAGTGCGGTAAAGAATTTGTTGAGAATCCACCGAACTTTGCAGGCAAGTGTCAGAAGTAAGAAAATGCCTAAGAACACATAAAACCAGTCTAACAGACTAATACATGATGTTAGTCTGCCTAACTGGGTCTTTTAAATGTAACTTGGTTGGTTTAGTATTTCTCAAATAACATGGCACATCAAACGAGTGTTGGTGAAAATGTCGGATTTTTTACATCTCTTTTTTTAATCCTGTCCTTATTTCCTTTTTAACTCAGTTACATGGATTCAATTCAAATTGAGTATCAAAATGTAAAAGATGTCTACTACTTTGTACTGTCCGTTGTCATACAGTGGTAGCTTACTAAGTAGCGTTTTATTTTATTTTTTTAGTCTAGTCACCCAAACATAATTTTCCTGTTCTTCCTTCTAGGACCAAAGACTGTTCAGACTTTCCCTACTGCAACCTTCTGCACTGTCCAAGAATATTGAAAAACAGGAAAAATGAGGAGAGGCTAAAGTTTTCTAAAGGGAAAATGGATTTGAAGAAAACTGTTAAACAAAGTGTATATGTAAGTTGGCTGTGGCCTCAACTGTTCATAATAAACTGCCTAACTGTGTGATGACATCCTCTCATTATTTCTGATGTGTGTGGTATGAAGAATGGTTGTCATTTCAGTACACAGACGGAAAAAAATCAGTAATAAATAATAAAATTAGGTCTCATTTTATCACAGCTCAATCAAACTACGTCAGAAAAGGGATGAAAGGAGACTGGATTGTAGTCTAACATAACCCTTGTGTTATTCTAGGCACTTTAACGTTGGGAATTGGGTCATCTAGACCAGTGTTTTTCAACCAGTGTGCCGTGGCACACTAGTGTGCCGTGGGAGATGGTCTAGTGTGCCGTGGGAAATTGCCCTCATTAACTGATCTAAAAACATTTCCCATCTACAAGATTTCAGCTCTCTGTTCATCCAAACAGGCCCTGATAAAACACTGAGGAGTTAGGAATATAAACGATCGTAAAATACTTTTTCTTTGCGTTTATTTTATTTTATTAAAGATATTTTGATAAGAATGACGTACCGCGATTCAGCTGCAGCTCCGGCTGTATTTTGGAAAAGTCCCGCCCCTTTAACTGTCTCCACCAATCATTCTTGGGGAGCTTAATCACATGTCATCAGTCTGACCAATCAGAAGTGGTTAAAGTCTTCATTTCCTTGTCCCGATTTAGCTCGTAAAGTCGCTCAGTTCTAACAAAAATACCAGCTAAAGCTCGTCTTTAGCGGTGTAGCTTTCCACAGAATCCGGTATCAGACCGTGGAACAAGTGAACAAAACAATGAGGCTCCGAAAAGCGATCTCCGCCAGCCGTTTAATTCACTACATCTCCCATGATGCATTGGGATGTGAGAGTGACAGCGCACAAGATCTGTTGTTAAACGTCTTGAAACCAACGAACACACATCAAACTGTTTTTAAATCTTCTAACTTAACTTTTATTGCATCTTTTAGAAAGAAACAGCTGCAGTTTCCAGCTTTTTCTGCAACAATTATCTCAAAAATGCATGTGCAATTGTGGAGGGGCTGTAGATCAGTACAGACTATGAGTTTCTCTGTTTTGTTTTGTTTTTATTTTTGGATCCTGGTGTGCCGCGGGATTTTTTTTAAGGTTAAAGTGTGCTGTGGCTCAGAAAAGGTTGAAAAACACTGATCTAGACCCACTAGACAGTGCAATGAACCTTTTTTCTTCAATGATTTGTGATCTCCACTGGTGTCCATGGATTACATGAAATCTTTCCACCATTATCCCCCTTTGTCATGGTAGGGAGAACACATCAAAGTAAGGGTGGGGTCATCTAAGAAAGCACAAGGGTTATACATGTGCACTGTAGTGAACACATTAGAATCTAATGTGTCCAATGAATCTAACTTTTATCTAATGATTAGATAAAAGTGTTACAGGAAAGAGGGCTCTTAAAACCTTCTTAATTCAGTACCAGCTTAGTTAAAACTGCAGTGGGTCTCACCACTCCGCTCCATTCTGATACATCCACTTAAAGACAAATCTATGAACGCCTTTGTTTTCCTCGTCTGAACTGGTATCTTGCTCAAAACTGGATAGCTCCAATATTTTTGGCAATTTATGTTTCACTGCTAATGGGCTTGTGAGGGGCTCTGTGCTAGCAGGGGAGAGTGGATAAAAAAGGGATGATGGGGAATCACATAACTTCCACGCCAGCACCTCGTCCACAACTCTGAGGCGGCTTTCTAATGAACCACTACTGTTCAGCAATTATATCCCAGAATACCAGAATGTTTTTGATGTTGCCTAAGAACTTCATAATCATAATTATTGTACTATCTTAGATGACCCCACCCTTGTGCACACAGGCATGAATTACGTGGTAACAAATTAAAAGACGTGAAAAAAAATGTAACAGTCTAAAGTCAAAAGTGTAACTTTTGATTTTAGACTGGCTAATCAGAATTTTTCCTTCTGATTAGCCATTGTAAAACTTAATTACAGGTTAGCTATATATAGCTGATTAGCCTTGTATAGAGCATATTTCTAATTATAAATGGGATCCACTTCTAAGAGAGTGACAGCGAATTGAAGAAAAGGAATCTATTGCAATAAATTAGCTGTAAAAAGATTACCTTTTGTCTTTAGCTCAAAAAAAATGCTAATCTTGTTTAAATGTAAATGGCACACTATTGAAGTGTTCATTTCCTAATCTGCCACAAGTGTCTGGAGTTTTGATTTTTACCAACTTACTTTATTTTACCTTGAAAGGGTTAAGCAAGTAGGTTTACCTCAATTCATGCATTAATGCTGTCCAGCTGAGAGAGCTGTGGTTTTTGAAAAGAGAAAGGAAGTTAAGGACACTGCAGAAAACTAAAATCTCTAACAAGGCTTAATGAGAGAAATTAAACACAAAGTGGATATCACTAACATTTGTACTTCACAGTGGCAATGGTAAAGTCTAATTGAAAATAAAGAAGAGTAAAGAGGAAAACAACAACCAATATATTCAGACTTCTGCAGATAGAATCCATGCATACTTTAATTCTCCGGTCTTTGAATCCTTAAAAGGTCCCTGCAGTAGCAGCAGAACCTTGGTTTATTATGCACATTGGATTCTTAGATTTGATGTCCCAAGGACTGTGTGAGAACGTTCAAAGACTTTGAGCACAAGGACAGTTAAAAGGCTTTTTTTTAAATATCTTATTTTAATTCCACTTAATGCAACCATGATGTGATTTACTGAGAAAGCGAAATAAAAAAATGGCAAAGTTTAAGAATATTATTTCTGCAGAAGGGTCAATGAAATAACTCAGAGACATAACTTTTATAGCTCAAACAAAAAATTGCATATACCCGCTTTAGTGCTTATGTCTTTACATTTGACACCATTAAAGTGATATTAAAAAAAAAGGAAATCAGGCTTTATTGTGAGTGTCGGATATGAATGTTTGTGTTTAACCAAAAGCTTATCAAGCTATAGTCTTTTACAATCAGCTGTCTGCCGCACGGTGGCATTTGTGATCGGGAGGCGGCAGTTGCATTTTTGCATAGCGTGCGGTGGCTGCTAAGGTTTATACGGAAAATGACACAGCGACTATACATTTTCCTGGCATTGGCCGTCCAGGCACTTTGGAGAAGGCGAGGTGGCAGGAAAGCAGCAGTGCAATAATTGACTGATGATGAGAGGAGCTCCAAGTTCCCCAAAATCCTCTGATGATTGGCAGACATCCGACTGCTACCCCCCGCTCCTGTCAGATTGTTAGAAATCTTACAGTATACTAGCTGCCTGGGCACTACAGGATGGCTATTGAGATGGGCCAGGGTCCCGACAATGACCGAACGACAATCTGCCGATCCCAACCCTCATCATGGCAATATTAGTGCCACAGCGACTCCAAGATCTGTGACTTGATGAATTGTGGTTGATTCTGAAAAAGAATACAAATAAGAGAGAAGATTGTGCTTCCTTCAAATCAAATCAAATATTTTATTTATACTAAAAAGCGCTTCTTGTACATTGCACAACTCGAAGCTTTTTAACATTTAAAACAAAATAACAAAACAAACTATATTACAATAGAAATCCAACCCACCCTTCACCCTTTCCCTTCCGTTAAAACATACAGCCCATGACCCCACACACAATGAATACTGATAATAGCTATTTTTAAAAATACTTGCAGATCGTCACGTGTGCTGGTGTCCTGCTGTCCGGCTGTGATGAGTTTGTCGAGTTCAGGATCATGTACCAGGTTAAAGTCTTTTCCTATAAGGTCCTTTCCTATAAAGGAAGATTTGTCAACATTTGGATCATACAGAAGTTATTATTCTGAGCTAATATGTTAAAGACTACAAATCTGTCTTTTGGGTCAGAAACCTGATTCTTATGTGTAAACTTGATATTTTTATTTATTAAAACATCAAGTCCTCTTGAGTTGTAACTAGCGGAGTACATTAAGGGAAATCTTCAGCCTCTTTGCTTCAGAGCAAATCCCACAGACATTCCAGCTGATAATGTTAAGACTTTACACGACTACATTGACTGAGTATAAAGCTAAATAGTGAGTTTGTTTCTTCTGTGTTTCTTCCTGGCTGTGTGATCTGCCTGCTGTGTGTTCCTGTCTGAGCCCATGTGAGTTTTTTGCCCATCCCAGCAATTTGACCTCTTCAACTAACATTCATAATGTTAATTACTAACATTAAATTGCATTTTACACAATTTTTTAAACACATGTAGGTATTAAGATGAAAGAAAGAACCAAATAATAAGTTTTAGCCTCCATACTTCAGAATTATAGACATCAGTGATCGGAAAGCAATTTAATTTTTTATTTATTTTTTTTATTTTTGTGCATTTGAGTTTTAATCACATGAGTGTAAAAAAATAAAAATACTTTATACACTTTTAATATTGTCATTATAATTCCTCCTACTATTAATCTTTTTAACACTGGTTACTGTAAAAGCCGTTAACACCACCGACTTATCAATTACGTTTAGATATGTAGAATATAAAAAGAACATAAACCAAATACTTCTTAATTTAAAAAAAATGATAATAATTTTTAGTTCAGGATATTTGACCACCGATGTCCCAATGCCATCTGGCAACATTTTTGTCAAAAGTCACAAAAAACTAAAAAAGAATTAATTAAAAACACACACATTTATGCATCAATCTCCTGCTTCAGCAATTTTCAAAGGCCCAAAAGTGTTTTCATTGACTTTTTCTAAATGTGGGTCTTTGGGTTAAAAAAGCCAACTTAGTATTTTCTCTTTGAAAAGATTTACATTTTTATATGATAACTGCACATTTTAACCTTCTGATCTGGTTGTAAGGGCTTTTTAGTTGCCATGTTTCCATAATATTTTGACACTATTTTTTAAATTTAAAAAGAGAGGTTTTGTAAAAGGTGGGATATAAGCACCCCATAACCAAGTTTCAACCCCCAACCAAGTACTTGACAAGCAAAGCAGATTCTGCAGGGCTCTACTTAGCAGTCAGAACAATGACTGGGCCTTGTAGGGTGTGTGATGTTGTCAGCCGCTTCTTGGTCACACAGTGAGGCTCAGTGTGACACTAAAACATTGTAGAAATGTGTCTGTCTGGCAGCTTTCTGATAGTACTTTTTACTGAGCACTGCTTCACTTCCCTGCATGGCTGTCAGTCTCTGTCTCAGTGGTCTGTCGTTGTGTGCTCATGAAACATTTCTGTTTTGTTCTCTGAAAATGGTGTTCCTTTCTGACAGTGTTCCCTTCCCAAAGTTCTCTCCTTCCTGTTTTTCTCAAATAAACGCTGTCGGTCACGTCATGACCGTTGTACCAGGTCAGCTACTTTTTTTGTGCATAGAAAATGGAAACTATGTCCATGGTGCCTGAAAATGACGTAAACTGGATCTTAAAGGATTTTACCTCTTCCTGACCCATGTAAGCATCAGAACAATTTATATGTCTGCTAATAAATCTTTGGAAAGAAATGTCTCTTTTTATTTGATATGTCAGGTTCTCCCCAAGGTTATAATAGTTTCGGATTTTTTATTAGTTTTAGTTTTTATTTCGTTTTGATTTTTTGTTTTTAAATTTATTTAGTTTTAATTAGTTTTTAGAGGCTGCTTTACTAGTTTTTATTAGTTTTTATTTTTTGAAATTGCTTCGTTTTAGTTTAGTTTTTATTAGTTTTAGTGTTAGTTTTTTTTTTTTTTTTTGTAAATTAGGATATTTGTCAGGTGCATGATTCAAAATCACCAGAATAAGTATTGTATGATAAAAACTCAATCACAGATACATTTTGAAACACTTATTATTCAGAGGACACAAGGACAACCATCCTTAAATTAAAATACAACAGCCGATAACAGCATTACGTTATCTGCTCTCGCTTCTTTTTCTGGGGAGGGCGGGCGACAGGCTAGCTTGTCTAGGTACTGTTGATTTGCGTTGTTGTGTGCGCTTTTCAAATGTACTTTTAGATTCGTAGGGTTTTTCCCTTTGAGGAGCGTTCCACAAATTTTGTCTCCTGCTTCGACTACAAGGCACTTACTTTTGTTTTCGACGCTGTTATATTCAAAAAAGTCCCAAATAGGACTCTCCCGCTTTCTCCCAACTTTTAATGCAGCCATCGCGCTCATGTAAATGTCTATGACCACGCTAGCCGGCAGTGTCTGACAGACATCATGTGACGTCACAGACTACGTGATGCCGTAAGGTTCAGATACACAGTAAAACTAGCAGGGTGAAGTAAATAGACTTTATTTCAACCCAAAAGACTTATGTATTAACAAAGACGAAAACAAAGTATTTTTTGGGGTTAATATTAGTTAGTTTCAGTTCGTTTTATACACACAACAAACAGTTTTAGTTAGTTTTCGTTTTTTAAAAACTCTCGTTTTTATTTTTATTTCAGTTAACGAAAATGTTTTTTCAGTTCTAGTTTTAGTTTTTTTGTTCGTTTTCGTTAACTATAATAACCTTGGTTCTCCCGAAGCAACAAAGCTGTAACTGTGTTTGACCGTAAGAATTCATCAAATTCCTCTCTTTGTTGTTCTACCGTGCATGTGTCAGACATCATCGTCCTCATCGGTTGGTTTATATATCATATATACTGTCATGTTCCGATAACGTGGCAGACCCAGATGCTGTAACCCGGAAGGAGGAGACAGGTAAGTGGTTAGGTGAGTAAATAAGATTTATTGTTCTGATCCAATGAAGTCTGGGAGTTTGGCGTGGTCGTCGGTTCTGACGAGGCTTTGTTCCGAGGCGAGGCCGGAGGTCCAGGTGAGGTTCAAAGTTCGTGGCGGAACGTGGGGTCTTGGCGAGTTCTTGGTGAGCGGCGTGGATTCTTCTTGGGATTCAGGACGATAGCTGCTGCTCGTGGTGACGTCTGACTCAGGCGACTCTCGTGGCATGAGGTTCCTGAGCCGACAACAAAACAATATTAGTGAGAGTACAAGGCAAGGGGACCAGACGTGAGTCTAAGGAAGACTAGGCACCATCAGAGTTAACGAACTGGCGAAGAATGCTGGAGCTGGGTCTCCTTATGTAGAACTGGGTCTTGATGAGTTAAGCAGTCACAGCTGGTGAGACAGGAGCAGAGCAGAGCTGGGAGGGGGAGGAGAACCGATAGAGGCACCATGACATATACACTACGAAAGTGTACAAGTTAAAAAAACAAACACCAAATATACCATTTTCTATCATAGTGGGTCTTCAAACTGTTTTTTTTATTTTTTATCATTGTAGGCCAAAATACAATAGATTGTCTGTCTGTTTTCACGTCAAAAGAAAAAGATACCTGAATTTTGGTAAATGATTACAAAGTCATGTTGGAACAGCGAGAGGATTAATCATTTTTTATCACTGAAAGTTCTGAAGAAAGCATAGATAAGCTCAGAGAACATTGTACAATAATTATAATTAGGCTAGACAAAGACAATAAAAGCCATTTGTCACTGTCAGGTTCTGATGAAAGGCAGACAGTGAATTGCTTTATTTTTGTTTTGTAACACTTTAGCAGAGTTGGCTACCTTCCATAGCAGATCTCTGGACAGAATATCTTTTTCTGCACAGGGAAAGGGGGAAAAATACACTTTTTGAGAAGACTGAATTTTTGACATCAATAAAAATGATTGCGGGTCTTCAAAGTGTATTTGATGGCCAGTGTTCTAATCTACATTGTTGTCAGAGATACTTTAATAAGAACAATGACTTTTGAGATAATATTAATCATTAGGAAGGCAGTCAGGAAGATGTCTTTACAAATTCAGTTTGTTTTTAGTTATTCCTCCTCCAGTATTGTTAAATATTTTGTGTCTTTGGCTTTAAATATCCTTCCAGTAACTAAAATAGTCATTTTGCAGACTGACTCATATCCCTTAATGATCTCAAACAGTTTCTAATTGTGATACAAATTGACCTCATATAAAATACTCTTACAAAGTGAGTTTTTGCTGTAGTAATACTGAGTAATATTTCAGTAATGTCAGGACTAGTTAGCTCTTTGGTTGTCACTTCCTGTTTTATTTTGTAGTCCTGTTTTCCTTTCCAGTTCCTGTGATATTCTTCCTCCCTAAAGTGCTCCACCTGTGTCTCATTGTCTTCCCTATATAAGCAGTGTTTCTACTCAACCCAGTGCCAGATTGTCTTTCTTTCATTGTGAGCAAGCCAGCCCTTAATTCTCCAGAGTTCCTAGTGCTTTAGTTCCTGCTTTTATTCCCATTTTTGGATGGCCTCCTGGACCTGAACCTTTGACCTGATTTATATTAAAGGCTCTGATTCTGCCAATCCCTGACTCCACCATTGTGTCTGCCTGAGCTGCACCTGATAAGTAATAGTCTTTTAAATTTTTGTCCCTTAAAGTTAGAATTGAAATAATTCCAAAATTATTAATTAAAAAAACTCAATGTTCAAATGCTGAAACTAACATCACACTTGTATTTTTGCAAGAGTATATTCATTTTATCTTGTTACCTATTCTTTGCGCATTATATTTGTCCGTTTTTCTTAAAGTTCCACCCAAAGTATTCCTGGTCTTTTTGTTATGATTATGCCATTTTGCAGCCAAAATTTTTAAAAATCTGTTGTTTTCTAGGACATAATTCTGCAGGGCAGCAAGAGTTACTTAGAAATTTACCTCTGAGTTTTGGGTGTGGACTTCTGGCATAGAGTAAGCCCACCCCTACTTCCCATCATCTCTCTGTTAACACTGTCCCACAAGCTTATAGCTCCTCACATTCCCAACCTAACATTCCTGGTGCAACAAAAGTAGCTTGACAGAAATTAGGAAAGTAGACAATCAAATCATAGTTTGTGTAAGCAACCTAGAGGCATCCTACAGGCGTTTGCGTATATCCTGCACACCCCGTGTGTGCAGCACTTGCGTGCGGTCAATAAGTACCCAGGACGCGCACCTCACTTACATCTAGAGTGCGGTGTTAGGGGCTATAGCATCACCCATATGTCATAAGTTTGCAACTTATGTTTGCTTTACAAATACTTTACAAAACAATTACCACACACAAAATTATAACACATTCCACTTTTATGATAAAGGTGATTCTACAAGCTTCAAGGAAACTGCAAGATACACCTGCAATCTTTTTTAAGTACAGCTCCTCCTTTATATGACCCTTTACAGCCCCAGACAATCTCAAAACCTGAATTTGAAAGTGTCACACAACTACTACGCACATTTTGCGCATATTGTACCGTTGAAAATCTGTCATACATGAATATGCATGGAAAAAGGGAGAGTAGGTATGGTTCTTTACATGAAACTTTCGCGGATGTATCATGTTAAAACCATGGAAGAAGTATGAGTAAACCATGCAAAAAACCACATAAGCCGGTGCTTCATTAAGTTTCTTTGTCTTGACATTCAAAGCACTGAGCAAAAATCACGTTGCATTAGCACCCGTCGCAGGCACTTGCGATGCATTGTTTTAACCCTTGTGCTATCTTAGATGACCCCACCCTTACTTTGACGTGTTCTCCCTACCATGACAAAGGTGGAAAGATTTCATGTAATCATGGACACCAGTGAAGATCACAAATCATTGAAGAAAAAAGGTTCAGCGCACTGTCTAGTGGGTCTAGATGACCCAACTCCCAATGTTAAAGTGCCTAGGATAGCACAAGGGTTATTAGAACATTCGGATTCCCTTGGTCTAAACCAGATCTAAGTCAGCTGCTAGGCTCTGTAGCCAAGGAAAGGACCCCCAGCAGGAGCCACAGCTAGGGAGATTCACGGGAAGGGCCCGGCGCACGTACAGATTCGTATCCACGCCAACCATATTTTGAATTCATGCGTGTAGAGCCGTTGGCTGAAACATGGACATCTGCGCAAATTGACGAATCCCAACTGCAAGACACACTTTTAATTATGTATATCACGCATTTTTACCAAAGACTTTATTGATATTGGAAAATGCGCAAAATGTATGTAGTGGCTGTGTGACATGGCCTTTAGGACGATGCAATCTGAAACAGCAACGATTATCATTAGGAAGAAAACATGGCTGGAACACTGTTTCCTCTAAATATTTTGATACCTTCAGTTCAATTTCTTTATTTCAAACACAAATATAAGTTAAAAACAGATAAAAATGAATTGAAAATAAATCTTGGATGACCCCCCCCCCTTTTTTTATAACATCTAATGTTGTGTGTATTTCTATCACAATTTTTTTCCTTTTAACAAAAAAACATTCAGATTACCTTCTGCATAGCACCAATGCAGACGTGACATTTATTGTTCTTATTTATCATTTCTTGCCTTGTACAGTTCCATCAGTGACATCTTGTAGGATTTTTGGAATACATGTAAATTTTAGCTTTGTTTTAAACCTTCATCCAATCCACACCATGCATTGATATGCACATTTTCTTTTTTTTGTAGTACGAATGCACTGCTTTTTGAAGCTCAGCTGGTTTCTTAACTCATAACCCTCATTTCTTTCCTTAAACATTTCCTGTATGTTTTATTGGAAGTAAGTTATTTCTGGCTATAACAAACATTTTTTTTGTTGCTTTTTTTAATCTATACTCTGAATTTTATGCTTTTTTACAGCTAAAACTTCTCTTCTTATTTCATTTCTCAGTTAGTTAAACTATTACTTTTTAAGTCGAAATCATAAACTTCAAATACGATAAACTGCTCTTGGTAACTCCGTGACTGTCGTATTTGGCAGCCTTCCTAATAAATGTTGAAGCCTTCCCTGAGGAGTTAGTCCTCACCCTCATAATATTAAATCCGCATTCGTTGCGAGTTAAATTAACTGCAGTGGATTCATCCTCTCTATTTAGATTGTTTAGTTATAAATGGCAGTGTAATACCAGATGATCTTGCAGAACGGAGGAAAAGAGAGGAGAAGGTAGTTTTTAAAGAGCTCTGTTTTATTAATGTTAACACGGTGACTGGGCAAAATGATCAGCCTCATTCAAGCATGCATAATTACTCTGGCGCCAGGGAAAGAAGGAGATAGAGAGCTGAGGAGGAGATGCAGAGAGGTCGAGACAGGTGCAGTGAGGTGAACCGCACAGGGGAAACGAGGCTCCATTAAATTTGTTGTCATCAATATGCCTCCTGAGGTCACCGCAGAAGATGACACTATTTTTTCCCCCTCCTTCTCATGCTCTCTCCATGTTCTCTTCTAGCCTAATTGCTTGCATCTTCCCATTTTATATCGCAACCCCCTCCCCCCCCCCCCCCCCCGTTTGCATCATTTCTGTACTTGAAAGTCTCTCTTTCTCACGGCCAATTAAAGTTGAATGGGGCTTGTGCTCAGCCTTTCACATATTCTTCCCTATCTTTTTTGGCTTAATATGCAGAGCTTTAACCATTGAGGTAAAAGACATTGCACTGCAGCTTGTCAATCTCCCAAAGAATAGGGAATGATGCATAATTAGGTCTCTTGTAGGTGAAAATTTATAAAAAGGAATGTGATAATGTAAAGGAAAAAAGGTATCAGAGCCAAATCCGGGTGTAGGTAGCCTACAATACCAGTACTAGATGTTAGAAGTGAAATCTGAAACAATGAGGAAAACTGTAGGGGATGAGAAACGTATGTAACCTCAAACAAGCTAGTTATAGGATAAATGCCCCATCCCCAGTCAGAAAAGGCTTACTGAAATGTGAAGGGAATTTAGTCACAGTAGAGTGAAAACAGAGATGCACAGTTTGTTTTAATTTGCAGAGTTGTTTATGTTGGATGTATGTACTTTATTTTCTGTATTATCATTCTAGCTGGTGTTTTTAAGAAATCTGTTGACCTACACATTGAAGCCTGCTGTGCTGGGACTTTTTCTTCTTCTCCACATGCCATCTGGAGGAAGGAGACTGAGAAAGCAGAGGGAGTTTGGGAGACAAACTAATAAGCAGGAACTGTGAACCAACACTCCCATATCTGCAGCAAGATATTTGAACAAGTGTATTGTTAACTACTGACCCTGCAACTATTAGATTCATTATTCTTTTCTATAACCAAGACAACCAATTCTAAATAAAATGGGAGGTCGGACAGGCAGCCGCAGAGCTGTTGGAGGCAGAGGTGTTGGATGGTTGTCTGTTTCCGGCTCTCATCGCGAGAAATGTCTGTTTTTTAATAGGCTTGTGTTTTCAGAAATTACTCTGACAGTTTATCTAAAACCAACTTCCTCTATATACTCAGAGGAAAGAGATGAAAAATGAAAGGCAACAATGAGAAAGCTAAAGCGGAAATGATGAGACTGATCTACAGAAAAATTATAAAAAAGTAGGGATTTTGATAAAACATCCTTAGTTATGCATCCCCCCAGGTTTCTATTAATATAATAAAAAAATATTTTTTTTCACAGTCAAGGTTTCAGTTTCACATGATAACAGGTTTGGTTTCAGCACAAAATCTTGTAAAATAGGGTAAACATTCCAACTTTAGTTGCTGAAAACAATAAGCTGAAGTTCAGTTTTACTGGAAATAATGCAAAACCCTTTTTTTTTTCTAAATCAACTTTAAAAGTCAAACTTTTCACTTCAAAGCCTGGGAAATACTTATGGCAGCTGCTTCAGAGCTCTACACCAGTGGTCTTTAACTAAAATCTAAAGAGGTCCAGTTAGAAAAAATTTCTTGAATTTAAGGTCCGGAACTTTTTGTTTTCTCTAAATACTTTTTTTTTTTTTGTATGTAGCCGAGGATTGGTGGCACATCTGTATGTAACTAATATCTAACTTTAGATAAAATGTGAACTCCAACATCACCATAAAACTAGATGCAAGGAGGAACCACTAGCCCTCATTAGCTTCTTCCACAAATCAAACCCCTACCCAGAAGAATCTACCTTTGAACAAATGTTTGAAGTTTTTCAATCTATGAGGTTGCATATAAAAATTGGAAAATCCCTGCTTATTTTCAGCCTTTCTGTAGGAAAAATTCCTAAATGTCCTTTTACAAGTTCCCTCAGTTCAGAAACATTTCTTTCAGCAGGTTGGCAACTTTATATGATTGAACATTCATTCTCTGTAAAATATTTGCGGCTGGTTTAAACTTAGACTTTGTGATATTTTCCACTAATGTCAAAGTGGAGGCTATCAGGATGCTAACTTCAGCTGCGCCCCTTTGTTAAGGTGTGACGGATAAAAAAAGCAAAATAAAAAAACACAACCATAAATACAATAATAAATCTATCGTGTGCTTTTTCATTATTGTGAGATAATGTGAAACATTCAAGAGTCAATATTACAGGGTGACACGGTACATGGAAAGAACTGACTTCTGGTTTTGTCTTTAAACAGCAGCTTTATGTTTCTTTAAAGTTATAGACTCCAACTTCATTTTCCTCACTGGCTCTTTTCTCCCCAAACAAATTTTCCAGACACGTCTTTTTGTTTGGCTTTTGTTAACTTTTAGCTTTGGGCTTCTGACTTAGCTAGCGCTCCGAGTGAGCAGCCGCTTTATATTACGCAACACAGCAAGACAGGCGGATGTGGTGAACAGAATCTGTCGGTTTTTCAAAATAAAACTTCCTTCTGAAATAGAAAATTTATAAAAGCAGTGAAAGAATCAAAGTTAGCAGATGCATTTTTTTTCCTCTCTGCAGCTTGGGGGTTGGGGACCCCTGATTTAATGGGAACAGGCAGCACGTTGAAACACAATGAGTTGGGGACACCCAAAATGTCAAAAAGAGACATGGAGGGGGCCCTAAAAGTACGTCCATATATGACGAGTTGGTAGTGAGACCATTTAAAATAGAGGCGCTCACCATATTGATTTTGCGTCGGTTGCAGGTCTCCCAACATTGGTTGCAACACGTAAAAACATACTGATACTGCTAAAACAAATGGTACTAAACGAACTCCCTACCTTTTTTAGTAACGCGTAAAAAAAACACAATCCAACATCGCTACACAGTAAATGCGTTGATGTATTTACAACAACACCCAACCTTGTTTGCAACACAAAAAAAACAAACTGACATTTTTGACATTTAGATGATTCATGAAAACATGATGGCTGTTGGCACGAATGATCTGTTAGTCAATTATAGATTATGGTTAATGGCGTGTAATTGTATAGCGCTTTTCTACCTTCTTAAAGGCCCATTCACACACACTTTCACACACACATTCACACCCTGGTGGCTGCTCCACTGCCGAACACTTGCACCGACCTTCCACCAGAGGCAAGGCGGGGTTTAGTGTCTTGCGACACTGACTCATGGGTTGGCAAGGCGGGAATTGAATTGAACGATTGGAGGTCGACCGCCCTACCACTGCACCACGGCCGCCCGAATAGAATACAGTTGATAGATTTCTATTGTACCTATGACCTTGGTTGGATAACAGAAGTTGATAATTAAACTGAAATGAATGAGTTGATGTTTTTAGTGTACTGTACATCTCCAAAATGGAGAAACTTGAACCCCAGAGAGGAATGAAAAACAAATGAAATGAGGAAAGTTTTTAGTAGATTGTAATGCTGTGGAGGATAGTGACAACATAGAGCAACGAGTGAGGCAGATGAAGCACAAAATAATTATCAATAGAAAAAGATTCTTAATTGCTGTGCGAAGTTAGGAACTCACTCTGCAAAGCGATGAGCTGTGGAGGGCGGTGAGCATTTCTTCAAGAGGATGCGTTTACACATTTATTCTTTAGTCCCAACAGATTCATGTCCTGCCAGCTGAAATTAGTTTTCCTTTTTGTTTCATGTAGACATAAATCTTTGTGTGAAAGACATGGGCCATTTCTGAACCTCCTTCCACAACACTTTTAAATATTTCTCAAGTAAACCCCACATTGTACAGGAAAAGAGCCAGGTTGGATTTACTCAAAGTCACAATCTCTTTGCTGGTTCTTTGCACCACTGTGACTCAGAGAAGCACCAGCCATACATTGCATTTATTTATAGATTTATTTTTGTTCTTTCATTCCCAAAAAACTCTATTGGGGTTTGGATTTGAGAGGAGGTTGCCATAGAGATGAAAACCTACTGAAAGGGAAATAATGGACAGATTCAGTGTCACCTGAGAAAGTAACTCCTTCTCCAGGCTACTGAAAACTACATTTTTATGAACTGTGCAAGGATATTACAGAAACTTAATTAAATACATAAGAGCAAAATGTATATTGTAAACCCTTAGATAATACAGTAATTTTCTATAAAAGTCATGAAAGAGCTTAGAGGTTTGACACCATTTAGCAATCAATATAATTTTCATCATAGCTACTAAACATAGATATGTAGCTCATTAGCTGGATGTTTAGCTAACCTTAACCAAGTCACAAAAAAAGCCCATAAAAATAAATGTGTAATCTACGTTTACACCACCTTCAGCAAGGTGTGTTTGAGCACAGAATGAAAAGTCTATGTAAACGCGGATATAAACAAGTTATGAGCTTGTGTGCTCAGTTCTCTTGCGTTCTGCATAGCTACGCAAGTTTCTTTGACCATTTTCGGCCATAAGTACAAAGCAGAGTTTGTTTATGTTGGATATATATACTTTATATACACCATAGGGACACGGACACTCCCAGGCTCAGATGTGTTGTGCTTTGTATTTACTTAATGGTTATTGTACAGTAACTGAGAAAAGATTGTTGTGTCACTTACCGTAATTTCCAGACTATAAGCCACTACTTTTGTTCTGCACTCACAGCCCTGCGGCTCATTCAGTGACGCGGCTAATTTATGGATTTAATTGAAGGCCGCCATGAACCTTCCTTGCGGAGTCAGAGCATGGGTTGAATACTGTATCCAACTCACTTCACTTCAGGTCTTAGACATTCAGTCATGGTTCAACAAAACGAAACACGCATGCCCGGCCGCATCCCAGAATCCTTTGGTGCTATTAGACCCAACGTGCATGTGATCGCCACCACAATATGATGCAGCTTTCAAGTTAAAAGCAATCGTTAAAAGCAGCGTGAAAAAATCCACCATCACCAACAGGTTTGGAAAAGCCGCTCTGCTGCGTGACGGAGAAAACAGGGCATGCTCAGGAGTGAATTTAACTCTGATTCATAGTGACACTAGTCCATCTATTAGCAGTTCCGTAATTTACGAGATGATCTTTTAAACGTACGTTTATTATTGTTATGTTATGGTTATTATGAAGCGCCTGTTCGCTCATTTTATTTTTAATCTGTGCGGTCAGTGTTTTTTTCTGCCAGAACGAAGCCAGAAGTATGGTAAGGTGAAGGCTAACATGCACTAACAACATTTAGCCTGGATGAACATGAATCGATGCGGGAAAAGCTGCAATCTGCAGCTTGGCTGAACGTAAATATGTGGGAATAACATCAGCCTTTATTTTGTCGGGACACGACTGGAAACACAAATCTACGTGATCGTTTTTAAGTGTTTCTAAGGACTGAGCAGAATTTTTCATTGAAAAGCTCACAGCCTCCGTGTGAGCTGGAGAGATGTTCTCCTGCTGCTCGTTCACATAGAGATGGCAGTATGGCAGTCTGAAGGCTCCTACACGTAACAACGCATCCGCCCCTCATCCACAAAACGTACAGTATTAAATCAGATTGCTCTGCGCAGACACGATTCGCTCCGTCCACCGGCGCAATGGGGACGAAGTGCTGCTCCCTGGAGCCGCCCTGGCAAGGGATGTCGGAGAAGATAGTAAGGGGAGACAAAGAGCGCGCTTGGTGAGCGCGGAGCGCAGAGGCGTCTGCGGAGCAACAGTGTTTGTTGCGGAAGTAAACTTCTGATGCACGCGCCGCGCTAAGGCGCGCGCTTTTCAGTCGCCGCTGCTTTATTTTACTGCTGTGTTTTTTAACCAGCCCCGTTACCACCATAATGCTGCTGCAACACAAGTGGAAGGAGAGATGCTCTCCCCCTCCATCCACTGCTGGTCATTCTTTAAACACTGACAACGGTGTGGCGAGCCGGGGGTTAGACCCGCCTTTAGCTCCTAAGACTCATGGGAAATGGGGAATCGCGGATGTAAATTTCCTCATCATAACTGAGGGATGTAATGTTGATTATATGGTTACTTTAATTTTATGTATGATACCGAGATTGTCAATAAGTAAAAAAAAAACAAAAAAAAATAAAATAAAAAAAAACATAACTGAGGAACTTGTGAACAGAATAGAGGTCCATGCTGTTTGGCGGATGTGGGTGTATTCAAACACACGAGCTGATGCAATGCTGTCTGCTCCAACAGTGTGCTAATTAACTTTACTAGGTCTGAATGCGCTGAATATTTTTTTGAGTTTGCTCTTTAAGTTTCCAAATCAGTTAGGGAGAAGCAAAATTCAGCAGCCGGTTTTTGGTTTGGTCTTTCTTATTTGGCAAATTTTAACTCTGGTCACAAGTTATTTCAGAGGACTGTATATCTCCCAATAGTGAGTCTGTCTAAAAGATACCGGTCTCCAATAAATCAATAAAGGCCGGGTGTAACCTGTGTTCATTACTTTAGAAACATTGGCTAATCATAAAATCATAATAATAACATGTTGTCTTCATTTCTTGATGAAATGAACCTATCAGCCATCACCATTCTCTCTTATTCTGAGGCCATCAGAGGCTGTCCTGGCTAGTTTGACGTCCTGGGCGAAACACTGGACGGCACTCATTCCAGGTTGCAAAACTGGGACACAGCTTTGTGGTTTGTCACTACACTGGGAAGTAAAGAGTTAAATCTATGACAGAGACTGCTCTCCTCTTACCTTCCTTTGACTCTTTGGTGCAACACTTTGCTCCTCCATCAGCCCACTGAGTTGTTTACCACTTTAAAATGTCACTCAACCTGAGAAAAGTCTGAGTCCACCAATCTGTGCCTGCTGTGAGACTGTTAAGTAAGTTCATCCTCCAGACACACACATGCAGAGTGGAAAACCCTGAAATAAGAAAGACTGGTTTAGACAGAGATGACCCTTTAAGAAGCTGAAAAGCAGACTGAAGATGAACCTGTAGCAATAGTGAGACCAGCTGTCTGACGTGAGACAACATGATGTAAAGCATGGCTAACTCTAATTCCCCCTGGAGAAAAGCCTTTCACTTCATTTAACCTCACAACCAGGTCATGACCAAATAACTACATGTTCTTCTAGCATTTAATGCTTGAGGTTTCTTACTTAATTATTTTAACCTGACAAACCACAAGAACTGCTTTGCCCAAAGCCGTTTAATCATTGTGCAAGGAAAACAGGCCTCAGTGGACAAGCCAGAAACATATTGCACTGAGGCAACACTGACATCCACAACATTAATATAAAAAGATTTAAAACATGACTCACTTTTTCTATTGATTACTTTGTAAGGTAAATCTAAATTCATGTGAAACAATGGAATCATGTTTTGTTGTGTCCTCAACTGAAAACCATGAAAGACTTATAAATAAAAGCAAAAACAGTCAAGGATAATTTCCATTCTTTCAAGTAGACTCATGCTTCAGGGACCCACAAGGAGGACCATGTGGATTTTGCCGGAGTGTGAGAGAGGCCTTAGGCTAATTAAAGGTAATGATGTTAATTCATTTCCTAACCTCGGTAACCCTACAATCTGCCAGTGCAGAATTAACCTCATGTATCCTAGCTTTATCACACTATCCCGCACTGGTTGTGTGTGCAGACAGAGTGGTTCCTTCAAGTTAAGCCAGCAGTGCTGTAAATACACTAGTCAGGTGACTTTCTCATAAGATGGCAGTGTGAGGTCATTTGACCTTAACCTGAGCTCTGTGGCCATTTGATAGTTCTCCACTATGTGGGGGAAAGTAAATCTGCTAAATTTACCCTCAGGCTTTAGTGTCTTATATCTATTACTGCACAATTTAAAAATTTTGCCATCTGCTAACAATTCATAGAAAACTATTTTTGAACTAGAGTTAATTTAAAATATGGGTTAGGCCTCAGTCACATTCACCAGTACGGGGGTTGATCTGTTCAGATTTTTGGGTTGTCCAGGAGAGGAGCAGCCGCATTTTGAGCCTCAGTCACAACTGAGTAGATACAGGCTGTCTGTTGGTGAAAAATAGGCAAATCTGTGCAGGACACGCATGACCCACACAAACTTTTAAGATCATAGACAACCCGGTGAGCCTGTGAGGAAAAAATGTTCATGCACAATTCTTCCATGGGAGTCCTGCGGGCGTCAGGTAGTAGGGAACACTTGCACAACATGTAAGTAAGGTAAGTGAGTTGCAGACATACAGTATGGTACAGATTTTTTCAACCCCCGTGAACCTTGTGCAGTGCGCAGGGAGCCTGTTAAGGGTGTTTAAGTGAAATGTGCATGCAAGAAGCGAAAATATGACAATGTAGTTTGTGTGGGTCTCCAATAGGCATCTTACTGGCACTTATCTGTCACATGGACACCATTTTTTGCTCAATTCACTCAAGTCATGAAACACATATAAATGTAGTTTTTAGTATCATTTCATTTGGTTGAAAGTCTGCCTTAAGGTCCCTCAGTCTTAATCCTTTTGTTTAAATCTGTGCAGCATGAATTACTTGACCAGGCTTGTCATGAAGCCACTTCATTGTTTATTTGGCTGTGAAGGGATTGTCTAATTGTCTGTATGCTTTTTTTTTTCTTCATTGCCTTTGACATGAGCTTTGAGGCATGACAATGCTTCTATGGCTGAAAAGTTTCCAAAGTGTTTTTGATCGCTAAAAGTTGACCTGGAAACTTAGCGGGTGACCTTTTTAAAAAATGTTTAAAGGGTCAAATGTATGGTCATTTCATCCAAAGCAGTCTGTGAGGGACTTTTTATTTGTCCGACCCAATTATATTGGTGATTCATGTTAAAACAGTCTTCTTTGTTGATGTGGGTGGGCATTTTTACATGTTGTTCACGGATTAGCGTTGAGATATTTTTGAGATACATTGAGATATATTTTTATCAGCGTAAATTATAATTAATGCTGATATTTAGCTCAACACACTTTTGACACATTTTCGTTTTAGTCATATATATTTAATATAAAAGTTTTTCATCCATTGCCTCTGAATTCTGAGGTATATTGTTTTATTGATCTGTCCTTGACAAACCACCTCTAAGAGGCAATGCTTTGTAGTGAACTAAGCTGATTTTTGTGAATTGCTTTCAGTTAAATGCACTTAATTTGAAAAAGAACCACATTCTTTTTTGCCTTTCAACCGCGGCCTATAAAATGTATTTAGTCATCCATCCATCAATTTTCTAAACCCACCTAATCCCTTTCGGGGTCACATGGATGTTGGAGCCTATCCCAGCCACTGTTGGGTGAAGACGGGGTAAGGGGAAGCCACCAGCCTGTCCCAGGGCCACACAACCTCATATGCACCAGGGGTCGGCAACCCAAAATGTTGAAAGAGCCATATCGGACCAAAAAACAAATATGTCTGGAGCCGCAAAATATTGAAAGCCTTATCTAAACTTTATAATGAAGGCAACACATGCGATATGTATCTATATTAGCCTACTATCAAAATGACTAAGTTGCTACAAATACATTATGAGCATTCATGACTAATGTTCATTTGCCCTGCAGTACATTCTGCGGAGAAAATGCACCATGTGACTGCTCTGTGGTACAAGATTTACTTCATTACAAAATTATGAATTATGTTTCATTGCTTTGATAAAATTACAGAAATGCAAAAAAGAAATCCGATTTTTGATGTCATCTTTATTTTAAGGATTTGAAAAAAACAACTACAAAATGGAACGTGCATAACGTGTCCCTCTCTGGGAACTAAACAGAGTGAAATATAAAAATAAAACAGATGCCTTTTCCGAAAGAGAGTGTATCTAAAATCAAATTATACAGTTTAAGTTTGATTTCTGTGCAAATGCCAATGAAGTCAGTGCAAGGGTAAAACGCAGCAGCATCCTCTTCTCTTTTGACATGGAACCAACTCAGCTGTCGTCAAACACAAACACATCCCTAAAGTGTCATTCCAAATATATATTGACAAAAATCAGAAATCACTATAAATCAGCTACTTTGTTACTGTGCCTATAACAGGATTGTGTTCTTACCCGTTTAATGTGATTTCCGTTTTCGAACATCGCTGTTTGACACAGCAGCCGTTTTTTTACAACAGCCACATGCCTAGCATCTCTCACTACTGATAGAAACGTGTCGCAGGCTATGAAGCAAATCTTTATTGACAGAAATGTTGAAATTTCATATTTATTTTACACATTCTTACAGCATTGGAAAATGTTAAGAATGTTTGTGTCATGTCTGTCCTCCTACAGAAACCATATTAAAAAAAAAAATTCTCTCCCCCATCTTTTTACATTTTCAAAATTTTTTGAAAATGCTCCAGGGAGCCACTAGCGCAGCGCTAAAGAGCCGCATGCGGCTCATTTCTAGCATGATCTCATTCTTTGATTTTGATTTGATTTGAAATGTTTTATTTTCAAGCAATCAAATAGGACTAATACACAAAAACAATACAATCATCAGTTATACATTCATACAATGACGTATCAAACTGAGGATCAATAGACATATTAATAAATATTGCTTTAAAGCAGGCGTGTCAAATATACGGCCCAGGTGGTTAAGCCTGGCCCACACATGAAGAATAAAAATCATAAGGATGTTTAAAAAAGAAAGCAATTTTCTAGTCCATTCCTGTGGCGAGTTATGATTTTTTGAAGAAATAACCAAAATGCGCAATTCCACCACTAGAGGGAGTAAAGGATAAGCAAAACAGATGAAACAGCATAACTCTGCACGTGCCAAAAGCAAAACCTGACAGCTCTCCGTCTGGGTAAGATCTAGTTTGGTTCCCTATGAGCCTCAGCTCTGTTATCTTGCTATAAGGATCATCAGTAGTGACACCCTATGACCAAAAGGTTGTCAAAAAGTGAAGTGAAGTGGAGTAAAGAGCTTTCCAGGAAGAACCTGGAGTTTCTCTTTTTCCGCAAAGCTGAACACAAAACCTGCATGCTTGGTTTGTCATCAACAGGTTGCAGTGTTCAAAGAATATAACATTCAGCACCACTATGAGACCCATCCTAAAGAAAAGTTTCAGTATTTGCAGTAAAGAAAAGAGAAGATTTACCAACTATTAGCTGGACTGAAAAACAACCATCTGCATTCACTGCAGCATTGACATCAGTGATGGAGCAGTGACAGCTACCTTATTGTAAACACGTTGGTGCAAACATCCAAACCATTTTCAGAGGTAAACTTGTGCCTCAAAAAGCAGTCGACCTTTGCCAACATGAGTTTGTCTAGGATTACGATTACAGATCCACCATCTCTAAGGAGACTTGGACGCCAAATGAAGGAATCCAGTCATTTATTGCATTTTCAGTTGCTATTTATGAAAACACCAACATCACAGAAATATACAGCTGTGTATATTTATTAGAGATGTTAGAGAGACCATCACAGCTGAGTTTCTGGAGTTGATGGACAGAACAACAGCTGATGACATAGTCAGCTCTCTAGTTACTGCGCCAGACGATGTTGGAGTGAACTGGTCACTTGATGTCAGTCTGGTCACTGATGGCATCCTATCAAAGGTCAGAAATAAGGCAGCATTTGCCACAAAATTCAGGCATCAAACCAGGAAAAGATTCTTGGACATTTCATTGTGTTTTGCACACTTGAATGACAGTAAATGTGTTTCTGCACAGAATCTGAATCCTGATTTTGACAGTTGGGTAAAGTTCAAGGAGAGAAAGGAGGGTAAATGATTTTGTTCACAGTTGTTAGCAGGTTTAATTTAGTTTAACTTTTAATGGTTTTGACTTTTACATATAAGGCACTGTGTCGTTTTTTTGTGTTGCAGCCCCTTTTGAGTTTATTATCGGGATTGTTTCAGTGTCAGATGTTAAATCTTCAGTCTGTGTAAAATTGAATAGACCAACTTTTTTTGAAGTAAAATGAATTTTATTTGAGATCCATTGGCCCCATTAGGCTACTATGTTAGTAGAGTCATTTTCCCCAACTGAGTAATAAAACTAAAACAAAGCTGTTATTTTGTTTTTATGTTACTGGTCCGGCCCACTTGAGATCAGACGGGCTGAATGTGGTCCCCGAACCAAAATGAGTTTGATACCCCTGCTTTAAAGGGAGTGGAAGGAAGCGAATTTATATAATCCCACCCGGTTATACCGTAACCATTTTATTACATGATTTATCATTATCCGGTTCATGGCTTTTATCAGACAGAATTAAGAATCATTAGGTATCAATAAAGCACATGACAAAGATGAATTACTTTTTTATTATGTAAAAATAACTATTTTAGCAATCAAAATGGCAAATTCCGATCCATTATTCAAAATATATCCAGATGTTGTCCAGATCATGACACTCCCCAAGTTGGGGATCTGGAGATTAAACCCAGGAAGGGCTGTAGCAGCCAGAGAACAACTGACGCTCAACTCCGTGGTAACCAGAGTGGGGGAACAGGGAGTGTGCGGAGCCATCAATCTGCTGCTAGTGTGCTCTCGCTACATGGCCCAACAGCAACAATGCTTTATGGAAAATACATAAGGTTCTACTTTCAGTGAAACACAGCCTACCCACTTATGAAGACGCCTGACCTGCAATCCAAGCTTGCATGCGGAATCTGCACATTCACCGCCACAGCAAAGTATCAATCATAAGGACGCACTCGGCATGCCCTTTACATACGTGCCCCAGTAACCTGTGTGATGGCTCAGAATTCTCCTTGCCATGTGCATTTACTGCTAAAAAAAATTATGTTGGTGTAATTTGTTTTAGTAAAATAAAATCTACTTTCACCCATAAATAGAAAAGTTAAAATATAAAAGCAGCTCAAATATGACTATAGAAATTAAGATGGGTTAATGCATAAACAGTCTAAAACACCTAGAATAAAAATTAGAGTTAGTTAAGATGTAAAAAAGTACAATTTGACTAAAAAGCAGAGTTACACTCCTGGGCCCTCAGTAGTGCTACGTCTGAATAACTCAACCCCTCATTAACCGTTTTATGATGCAGAAACGAGCTTTGCATTGCATATTGGAAATTCCTGTAGCCACAATAAATGCCTCTAAATACATTGAATATACAAAAAAGTAAACTAATCTCGCTATGCAACTACAGCCAGCAGAAAACATTGAAAATAATTATTTGAAGACAATATCAATTATCCCCTCTTTCCTCTAAAACATTTTGATCACCCTGTCATGTAGATTATAGCACTTTAGTTCCGTCAAGAAGTCCTTTTCTTTTGCCATCAAGGCCAGTCCTGAGAGCCGAGTCTGTCCAGTTGTGTTTCTACGTAAGTTTTAATACACTTTAGACCCAAAAATGTCTGCTCGACAGACACAGTGGACACGGGGATGGTCCGCGCAAAACACACAAATCTGTACAGCTGCTCATGATCTCACTCAGGATTTTCTAATGAAGGAAGTCAAGGAGATCAGTGGGACATTTCAGTCAGCTCTTTTTTTTAACAGATCAAGATAAGACAGATCAAAAAGTGCTCCGTGGCTCTGTGTCAAACTGGGTAAGGCTGAATGTGTCTTCCTGGAACTTCTGTCCAATCAGAATGTCTGAATAATGTGACATTGCCCAAGCCTGCTAGAAGGCCCTGCTCTAATTGGTTGAAATAAATGAATGGCCAGCATTAATTTTGCATTAGAAGGCCTTCGGAACTCATGGTGCATGCCCTCACCCCACCTGCCAACAAAGGACAGCTGAAATGCGATTGGTTAAATGCTCCAATATGGAAATACGGCTCTCTGGAAGCAGCATAACCATCATTAACACAATAAAATGTAAGGCTGTCAGAGAAGGCTTTAAAGGCCCCAACGGCCCACCACTGCTAAAAAGCATTAAACAAATAAATACGTAATACAATATATTTTTTAAATGTAAGAGTAAAATTCTAGATCCACATACGAGATCTACTTAAAAGCTTAATTAAATAGGTGTCTTAATTTATTTTTAAAAAACCTCAACGGTGGATGAGCCCATCAAATCCTCAGGATTTCTAAATAACTGCCAAAACCATTTAAGAACATTTTAATTTTATTAGTATCTTGCCGTTTTCTGAAATTATGGCCTGTGTGTCAGAATCTCACAACAGTAATACCCATTACCTGACTGGTTTAGCAGAACTTGGATAGTCACCTGGAGTGTAGGGATGCAATACAGACCAGCCAGATGGATGCTGTCTCTGTAGCTTTAACTATCTCAGCAGAAATGTTGGAAGCTTGTTCTGAAGAACCAACTGCAAAGGAAGAGAAATATCAAACAAGTTGTTGTAAGAAGCCGGCTGTATGGATCAAAAATTGCTGACAGCAGATTAGTGAATGACCATATATTGAGAACCTGGAGCTGGGCAGAGAGCTTGGAGCTGTGAGGAGTGCTCGGAGCCGGACAGAGAGGCAGGCAGATCAAACAACGGTTTCTGGAGCCAAAATATCCAAATGGCTGAGCTGGAGTCGGTTAGAGGACAATCTGGCACTAGTGTCTGTCCACAGAAGAGAAACATTTATTTAAAAACATTTCTTAAGTTAAAGAAAATCTGCCTCTGTCCATTATGGGCAAGGTAGCCACGGTTAAAATGAAAATCTTACCCAAAGTTAATTATCTCTTCTCAATGATTCCCACACAACCGCCAGTAAAATGGTTAAAAAACATTAGACTCATCCATATCAAGCTTTCTATGGAACAATAAACCTGCAAGAATTGGTCTAAAAACTTTAAAATCTGCAAAAAGCTGTGGAGGATTAGAATTACCTAATTTCCACAAATATTTTCTTGCAAATAGATTACAATACATCTTAAAATGGTTAAAAAATAATCCAGAAACCAACTCATGGTTAGACTTGGAACAGGCGTTATGTGGAAAGATCAACCTGTCAGAGCTACCACTTATTAGCCAAACAATTAAAAAACAGGATTGTTTCAAAACTATTAATATAAACGCCACTTTAACAGCCTGGTGGGAATTTCTCAAAATATCAAAATCATCAATTCAACCGTGCAAAATGACACCCATCTGGAACAACCCGGACATCCTCATAAACATAAAAATGATTCACTTCCCAGCTTGGCAAGCAGGGGGCATAAAACAACTAGAGCACATAATTATTGATAGAAGATTCATAACTCCCCAGGAACTTCAAGACAAACATGGAATAAATAACTTCTTGGAATATCAGCAACTTAAATCAAGTATTCCTAAAAAGTATAGATATAAAGACGACGATTTAAAGCTACCAGATGTAGTTACCACTTTGATTAATTTTTCAATGAATAGAACTCTCTCCAAAATATACAAACTTTTATGTAATTTAGATAACAATATTGCCCTACCAACAACAAAATGGGATGCAGATTTGAGCATCAGCACAGATGAAAGCTTCTGGTCAGAACTCTGTCTAAACACCTTTAAACTGACAAAAAGTCCAAACTTGCAGCTAATCCATCTCAAAACTCTTCACAGAAGACTGGACAGAGGATGTTCAAGATGGGTCTCAGTAACTCAGACATTTGCGAGCACTGTGATAGTAATCTACCCGACAGCTACCTCCACGCACTGTGGTTCTGCACACCTGTCCAGGCTCTCTGGCAGCAGGTATGTGCCGATTTATCAGTCTGGCTTAAGGTTTCAATCACGGCCTCACCGTCACTTTGTGAGCTTGGTGACATGAGTGCCATCGATATAGAAGAAGGATTAGCATCTATCATTTTCATAAGTCTTTGTATTGCCAAAAAAACTATTTTAATAAATTGGAAAAACAAGAAAAATATAAACATAAGTCAACACAGAAATCTGCTGTTTGATCATATCAGCTTGGAAAAAATGTGTAACGCTTCCAAGATTATGTGACTAGACGCAATAATCAGAATTCGTCTCAGGGAGCCCAAGGTATGTAAATGAAAACAAGACAGCGATGAAAGTAAAATGCAATCGATTGTATTAACAGAAAATAGACATTTAAACAATACTGGGAGCCGGTTTAGCTCGTGCTGGTTTGCGGCGCCTTCCGTCCGTGAAACCTGGGTTCGAATCCGGGCTGCTCCCTGTTCCCTTCTCTACTTCTCTGCCGGTCCCAAGCCCGGTTGCCTTGAGAAGGTTGCGTCAGGAAGGGCATCCGGCGTAAAACATTGCCAAGTAAACCATGCGACTTGTTCGCTGTGGCGACCCCCGATGGGGAAAAAGCCAAAAGAGAAAGAAGACATTTAAACAATACAAAAAAACAACAACAAAAGGAACCGGGATATGGGTCTGAGTCCTATTGAGTGGTTTCCAAAAGTCTATTGGTTGGGATGTAGTTGAGGTTTGCTGAAGCTGAGGAGTTGTTATTGAGGGTGGACACGGACAGGCCCCAGGCCTCTTCCAACTGTAGATGGCAGACATGTGTTAGTAAACAGTAGCAAAAGAAGAGTCCCTGAACACCATATGCTACATGCACATTCAAGAACATGTTTTGAAGGCGTTCATAACCCTTGTGCTATCTTAGATGACCCCACCCTTACATTGACGTGTTCTCCCTACCATGATAAAGGTGGAAAGATTTCATGTGATCCATGGACACCAGTGAGGTTCACAAATCTTTGAAAAAAAAGGTTTAGCGCACTGTCTAGTGGGTCTAGATGACCCAACTCCCAATGTTAAAGTGCCTAGGATAGCACAAGGGTTACATGCGTGTCACATGCCCCGTCTGTAAGTAGCATCATGACTTGAGGTTTCTGTGACATTACCAAAGGGTCAAAGAAAGAAAGGAACAAAGTATGGCAGTTCATTACAGTCAGAACACATCCCCCCAAAAAAGTTCATCAAAAGAAAGTCATGCATCTGTTTGCGTTTAATTATTTAGTCACTTCATACTTCACTCCCAAAGTTCTGTAAGAAAAAAATAACTTCCACCTGGGATACTGCATATTGTTTGTCCATAGACAAAGAAATAACAATGTATACCAATAAATCACTGAATGATTTGCTACGGTAGCAGAAGGTGTGCAAAACCTGTTCTGAGCGCAGAGGAATAACTGTTGGTTGTTCTCCGTACATTTCCGGCATTTGACTTTCTCCCCGACTTATCTGCAACTTATCTCAGCTGCTCCCAAAAATAGACATGACTCATATTTATTTTAACAGAGGGGAGTGCTGAGCGGCTTTGTTGTCTGATGGAATCACAAGCATTGTCTGCAGAGCCCACAATCCAGTCTCTCAGCTGAGCCATGACCAAAACATAACACAGCTTCATCTTTCACTAGAATCCAAGTGAGAGATGTGCAGCCATGTATTTTTAAAGACACAGCATCAAGTATAAAAATGATAAAGACTGGAATATTTTGGTATATGACTCAATTAGTATAACAGACACAAAAAAATAAAGACTTTGCGCCACATGGTAGAAAGGTTTAGTTTTAAATATACATTTTTTCTTTGCTATGACTTTTGTAAGTATTCCAGTATTTCTCATTTTTGGAGGGCAGGGCTTATTTGGATTTGAAAAGCTTATCAAAAGAAAGAAAACATGAAAAAACGAGATTCATGCGCTTTCATGTGGCCAAGTATATGTGTTTTCCTGGATGACTATGTAAGCAGTGAGCATGTTTAATGTGGGCAGTGTGTCTTGGGCCACAGACCAAGCTGAGTTTATGTGGCATGTATTGCCCAAAGCAACAGACAGCTGAGCCAATGCTTCACTGTGATAATCTTGTCAAGAGATACTGAGAAGGGCTTATTCTTTCATTTTTTCTTGGAGAACTATTAATTTGTGCATTCAGCTTGCTTGGCAGACCTTTATCACTGCGTTTTATCATGTTACTAAACAGCTGCTCAAATTAAAGCAAAACAATGAACCACAGACTAAAGACTGGAAGCTGGAGGTTGTCATGGTATTGTTGATTTTTCTTCCAAAGTCTATGTAAGATCTCTCCCATTGACTGTAAAGAAAAACTGGACTAAGTGAGTGTGACATCACCCATAGGAAATGGCTTACTTCCAGCTCCAACCAAACAAAGTCAATTCCATCACTATTTTTCGCAATAAGGGCACCGCCACATTGGAGCCAGACAACGTTAGTAAGCACTGATTGGTCCAAGTTGATCTGAGTCAATGTTTTGACGACAACCATTCTTGCCTGTCAGAAATGAGCTTGGTGGAAGGCCACACTGAGCTTGGGAGAATCTGTCAAACAAACATTCTGAAAACTGTTCTTGGGGGCCACCAGTCATCACCTAATTTTATTGTGGCATCTGATTGGTCTGTTTATGATTTGATAAACTTGCAATAAAGAACATAATATCAAGAATGGTTATTCTGACAAATATGACTGAGTAATAGCTGTTTATTTCTCAATAGAAGTCTGAGATTTTGGCTTTTTTGAGCAGGTGGAAACTTCCTATTTGGAATGCGAGGGGGTAGGGGTCACTTAGTCCAGTTTTCATAAACAGTCAATGGTCACTCCTTAAGAACACACCAAAGAACCTCATCCATTTTGAATATGGAGGATGTCAGATGGACTCATATCAAACTGGTCAGTTACAGTTACAGTTTTGACAACATCCAGATGGGAACAAAGGCCCGTAAATGTAGAAGCCAACTTTCAGCTCCTATTTGCAGATGCAGATCAGTTTTGGAAAGTCAAATCTATTGGCCCTTCAGGGATTGAGTGTATTTTTCTTGTGAGATTAAATTTCTTGGAATTCCACTATTAAAAAAAGGACCATTTGGGGTTTTCTTCAGGTGTAGGGGGAGACTGATGAGCTGAAATGTGGGCAGAGCCAGATCCTAACACAAAAGGAGTATATATACCGACTGACCACATGTAACAACGAGAGCCCCATAGATGGCAATGGAAAAGAGATGTGGGCGTGTCATTTCATTGCTGGTCCACTCGCTGGGATCCTTGGAACCATGAATTCACAAACTGGCCTCCAGGTGCTGGTGAAGCTATTGACATGGTCTGCTCTATACCTATAAAATATGACTGGCACTTTCTGCACCAATCTACACTGCAAGAACAGGCCCCTTGTTAATAGGTGAACAATTCGTAACCCTTTGACAGATTTTCTTTAAGTAAGCAAAGCAAAAGAGAAAAAAAAGACAAATAAATCTGCTTATGAGGTAAGAAAAGTGGTCCTACCAAAAAATCTTATTTTAAGACTACATTTCTAGTCACTAAATTATGTTTTCTCAAACTAAGATTAATTTCCTAATAAAAACTTTGAAAGAGGGCTCCTTTTTTACTTTCTGAGCATTCAGTTATAGTTGCGTTGTCGGACCATTGTCTGCCCAATACTAACATCACTCACGAGGTTCTAAGCACATATGCCACACCACATGCAGTGGGTGGCGGTATACACTCTTTGTTGGTTAATCAACCACTAATATGCTGTCTGTTTTGTGAAGCTTACTGTTGTTTAGAATTTGGCTTAAGCTGAATTGTTTTGAGCAACCAACAAAAGCATGTAATTGCTGTCATATCATTGGAGATAGTGGAGTAAACAATTAATTCAAGCAACAATTAATGATAAAATTGACACTTTGAGCCTCCTCACAGCAGACATCTGTAATAGGCAAGAACATACTCGCTTTAAAATAGTGTTTTTTTAGTTGAACAATATAGAGCATTTGAAGAGACATATTGAAATACATACACTATTAAATTAATAAATGACTTTTTCATTAAGGATTTAAAGTTGTCATTGAAATGAAATTAGAAATCAATAAATACATGTTTAACTATATATGGCATTAAAATATTAAAATAGTAAATAAAAAGCACATTTAAGACCAACCAATTCGTACACCTAGTAGAAATTTTTCTTCTCAAATTTATTGAAAATTCCATGTCCAAGAAGAAACTCTTTTCTCTCTGTTATGCACAACGGCATCGAACCCACTCACAAGTGAGAAATCTAACTATCGTTCGGAGGCAGATTTGGGGATTGAACTTGATGTCGAAACTTGGTCAAACGCTTTTGTGTCTCCACAAAAAACATTTACATTCAACAAACTTAGGAAAAAGCAGAATTGAATGTTACACGGGACTCGATAAACTCCAAAGGTTTTACATAGGATCCAACCACAGTGCTCACCTCTCTGTATAAAATTTAGAAAAACGCTGTAGGACTTACTACGACTGGCAGTGTCAGTTCATCTCCAGATTTTGGCAAAATGTTGCCAAGGAGCTCAGCTCAATTTTTCATAGATCTTTTGCCCTGGACCCTATTTTGTTTCTGTAAGGCCAGTCAGGGAGGTTGTGTTACCTGGACAGATGAGGTTGCTCCAAAAACTTTTACTCCTGACTAGGAGATGTATACTACTACAATGGATACGAATGAAACCTCCATCAGTTACACAGCTGTACAGAGAGACTTTGAAAGTTTTTCCAATGGAACCCCTCAGTGCTCTGTCAAAGGGTAACTCCGACATTTTCAACAAGACGTGGCAGCCTTATCTGGATGACCTTCCTCGAGAATTATCTGACATACTTTGTAAAGGAGGCTCACATTTTGTATTTCAAAGTATTTAGTAACTGTTTTAATTATGAAAACATCCCAACATGCTGGTGTAACCTTTATTGTGTGTGCATCTTTTACTATTAGATATCTGCTGTGCTGTACTGGTTTATGTTGTTCTTTCCTTGAAAAGTTCATTACAAAAAAAGCACATTTAAATATTTTACGACATATTTTTTTGTTCCATGGTCCTATGTGGGCTGGAGAGGATAGATTCAAATATATATATATATGGCTTCTTTCTCTTTCAGCTTCTCCCATCAGGGGTCGCCACAGCAAAACAACCAGTCTTTCGAGGATGTGTCGCACGGTTAACTTGGCAATGTTTTACGCCGGATGCCCTTCCTGACGCAACCCTCTCAATTTATCTGGGCTTGGGACCGGCACAGATGTAGAGAAGGGAAAAGGGAGCAACCCGGATTCGAACTCTGGTTTCACGGACAGAAGGCCCCGCAAACCAGCACGAGCTAAACCAGCTCCCTCAAAAAAAGAAAAAAATATATAAATATATATTAGGAAATTTATAAAATGGATAATAAATAAATAAATAAATATAGCAAAAGCTCTCAACTTACTGAACGATCTTCGTTCCAATAATCACCTATGGCAGGGGTCGGCAGCCTGTACCTCTCAAAGAGCCATTTGGATCAGTTTCCTACTGAGCACACGAAGCTCCAACAGAAGGGGTGTTAGAAAAAAGGGTTTTGCAGATATATCACGATTGTTCACATGGCAATACTTGTCTTGATTCAAAATGCTGTCAGGATATTTATTTAATTATTTCTTTTTATTATTTTTATTCTTTATGTGCGTGATATTTCTTTTGATCTTTTGTCCGTTTCCACAACCTTGAATAGACTTTTCCGTCTGTCAAAACAAATTCGCTTTGATGCAGACTCGTTTCTATCTTTAAATCCAGTAAACCCAATAAATTATATTAATTTTAAGGATGACAACCACTTTTTATTATAGAAGCAGCTGCTAGTTTGTTGCAGGGTCTGGAATCACAAGTGGTGAGTCTAAGCCACGCCCCCGCCTCTCTACCTATTCATTGTTTTCCCCCATGTGTACGCTGGAGAGGGGCTTTGACGTGTTCTACACATTGTAGCAGCAAGGTGACAGGATAATAGGGGCGCCGTATGTGCCATGTAATTGAACTTACAATTCCTGCATGAGAAAGAGGACACAGCACACCTGCCTTAACCAGTAGACCACTGACAATGTATTCAAACATTATGGCATTTTCAATGCACATACGTGACACGGCAAAACAGCGCTTTGGACACGCGCTTTTCAACGCACTAGAACTGCATTTTGGACACAATAAGACACAGCTTTTTACCCTCGATTTTAGACAATACAAAACGTTTGTTTTGTATGTTAGTGCTCTTTTTTGCGCTTTTCCCTGGAGATTTGTGAATCCTTTCACTTGGAGGCAAGTAGATGGCGCTGCGTAGTTCCCAGGAACGTGGACGGAGAAAGTGCTTTAACCAAGAAACCCTCACAAAAGTTCTACATTTCACCAAAACAATGTTTACAGTGTGTATGTATGTGAGGTCCAGACAAAAGCTAAATACTCTAATTAATTCCTAAGTTTCATAAGATCAGCGATCCTGCTTTCCCATTCTCTTTACATCGCAAAAACAGATCACAAAGGTCCCTGTGACTAAAGCCAAAATAATAAGGTTTGCACCAAGTCAGAGTAATAGAGTAGGGATGATCTCAGTTATCCCGCCCACTGAGTTTGATGGGACACTTTGACAGATCACAAATCAATGAAATGCTCCAAACCGGACCATGAAATTATTAATTAAAACATGAAATTATTAAATAAAACATTAAATAAATACATGTTTTTAAATCACTTGAAATTTTATTTTATTTAAATATTGACACAGTTAATGACACTTTAAAAATGTTATTTCCATTTTTTTATAATTAATGACACATTTATTTAATAATTACATAATGCATCTATTTATTTCAAGTTCTCCCTTTAGTACTGTGGCCTTGAAGTGCAAATAATTTAACAAATCACTCGATACAAAAACATTTTTAAGATCACAACGACAACAGCAATCTTAAAATCCGGTATTACATTTTAGAAAACAAGAAATTTCCGAAACCAAAACTTAAAAAACAAAAATGAAAAGACATTTCAGAAAACAAAATTAATTTCCAGAAAAGAAAATGAAATGTTAAAAATTGAAACCCTTTTCAGAAACCAAAAGAGGTAGGTACTGTGGGACAAAATGGAGCAAATGGTTAATGACGGTTTAAATTGATGTTTTAATATTTCACCATACACACAAGAGTCACCCAGAAGTAGTTTGTCTGTGCAGCTCTTGCTATCAATTATCGTCATTATCCAGGTAAGAATTATTTCTATTCAATTTTATTTGGTTAGCCCAAATTCACAACAACAGTCGTCTCAATGGGCTTTGTTCGGTAATTGAAAAAGTAAAACATAAAATCAAAAGGATCATGAATACATAAAATTCAATAGAACAATACTAAATTGAACTAACAAACTGTCTAAACTAAACTGGCATAGACCCTCCTTAGACCCTCCTTCACGGTAAGGAAAAACTCTGGAAAAAACAAAGAAACCTCAGGGGTGCCCACATGAAGGAGGGATCCTCCCCCAGGACGGACAGGCGCTTTACCAGAACTCATCGAGAGGAATTAACTTTTTTAACTCTAAAACTACATATTTAAAGTCCAGCAGATGAGCTTCATCCAGCCGGAGTTGGGGGGACAGTCGGGGGCGCGAGTTGAGCCAGAGGCAGGATCCACAGCCAGGTGTAGGAGCAGGAGCAGAGACGAGGTACTTCTGTGATGCTTTCTTTTTTCAGTCACATGTCTCTAAGATAATTGTCTCTTTCCATTTTAAAACCGCATTCGCAATTGGAACCCGATGGAGACTTGAACTGTCTTGACATGAATAGCTGTTCCCCATTCCCGTGTCAGAGCCAGCCTGGATGATTCTGTGATTTATGCAGTCATTATATGGCATCAGGGTTGCTAAAATATACTTAAGATTAAAATAAGTAAACAATGTATTATGTGAAACAATGTCATTATAGTGTTTTGTATTTTTGAACCATATACATAAACTGACACTAGCATTTGTTCTGACCATTGAAATGCACCGTTATGTTCACAGATGTGTCAGACTGAAAGGTCTATTAAAGTGTTTGTACAATCTGTTGTTCAATTTATTTGCAGGTAAAACTAGTTCTGCAAATTTGTTGGAATAAGAGCCATTTCCTATTACTTTGTACTTAGTAATATTTTTTTCATAAGTATTTAAAAAAAAATTGAATATCGGTATCGGCTGCAAGAGGCAGTAAAATATTGGGTATCGTTTGTAAAAAGTCATTATTGTGCATCACTAGTTTTTTTAATGGCTATTTTAATGTTTTGATGCCATTTGTAATGACACATTTACTAATAGATTTCTTATTTTACTTTTTCAATGACAATTTTAATAATTATTGATACATTTATTTAATAATTTAATGGTGTATATATTTATTTTGATTTGTCTTTTAGGGTCCTCCATAGAACAAACCCATTCATTCTTTTAAAATAATCATAAGTAGAATGCTTTTTCCCCAGAATGTTTCAATATTTACCTGTGATGAATTTTGATTAACCAATTCCTAAAACTTTCATCAATTTACCATAAAACATTCATAAAAATACATACAAAATCTAAATTACCACTGCAAAATGTGTGTATGGAGGAATTAGAACTGTATACTACTCAGAAATGTCATGTCCCTCCGCACATTTTGAGTTAAGAGAATTTTATCTATCTATCTATCTATCTATCTATCTATCTATCTATCTATCTATCTGTCTATCTATCTATCTATCTATCTATCTATCTATCTATCTATCTATCTATCTATCTATCTGTCTCCATATCAGTTAATCAATATTCGATTGTCATCTTGGCTTTTCTATCCTTTGGACTTCTCTGGATTCCCCTTTGCTCTCCTTAAATTGCATCTTCCTGCTGCTGAAGGTGGGCTCTCTTTATCTCAAGAGCAAATCAATTTGGAGTTGCCGTCTCTCCAAGTTGCCATTTCTTCTCTCCATAGCTGTCGTGTTTTACAGCAGAGAGGATCTAGATGACTGATTAGATAAATACCATTTTCTCTGTGCTTTCTGACAGGAGAGATGTGAAGCCCTGATAGCTTGTGTTCAGCCATTTTAATGACAGATACCTGGAACAAGGCAGGGAACAGAAATGGATTCTGATGTGAGCTTCTAGCGTTGTGTTTCTTGTTGGGTCTCAGAAATACACATTTTATTGCTCAAATCCTGCTGTGTTATGCTAAGTACACACTGGTGTTAAATGTCACAGAGGTGAAAATCTTGCAAGTCTTGCTCCAGGTTTTTTCTTTCAGCCGGCCACAAACAGCAAATATTAAATACACTTCCGTTTATTGTAAAACACGTGGATCATACGTCACAATCAAATCGGAGTCCCTGATTCGTCAACGTTTAAATAGTTTAACTTTCAACATGCATTCAAATGGCCTCTGCTTTTGTACACAGAGCTTGAAACCAGACTTAAAAACCTGCGTAGTGATGTATAAATGTGACAGTTTTGAACAGAGAAGCCCAAAGTGTGCGGTGATTAGCGTTTACATAGACTTTTCATTGGAAGTGGCTGCTTGAACGCGAGTTCAGTGTAAAAGTAGCATTGTAGTTCTGATTCTAGTTCAACTAACTAGAAAATTGTGGTCAAAAATGTATTTTATAGTTTTAACTATAAACATATTAAATGTAAAATGGATGTTCAGGTTCATTTAACTTTAATGCAGTCTAACAGATAATAAGCAGAATTATCAAAATAAATACATTCTTATGTTTAAATGTGTAAAAAGTATGAATACCTTGAAAAGTAATTAAATTGAAAAAATTTAAGTAGATAAAGAATATTTTTATTTAGAAATAAATGTAAATCTTTTCTGATATTTTCTTTCTACTTTTATGTATTTATATTTTTATAAGTTTTCAAATCTGTAAAAATTGTACTCTTGAAAAAAAATTAACATTTGGTGGAATTTCAAATTATGTTGTACGTCATATGAACTGGGCCCTTTAAGGGGAATCCAAAAGAAGTCAGCCAAAGATTCACATAAACCGCTCTGCCAGTAATATTTTATCATCTCTCTGTATACACATTTATTTCCAATCATTAAAAAGATCTATTTTTCTAAATTTTTCTGGTCTTCTGAATAAAAATACTTTTATAAAAACAAAAATACAATTGAGAATTGCATTTAAATCCATACATTATATATGTAGTACCATATAAGAAAGTTTGTTTATCAATTGAGTTGTTTACTTGAATCCACATCATCTGCCCAATGTGTCTGTAGCCTCAATGGAAGAAACAGTATCATTTATTTAAGATAAAGTGAGTGTGGGAAAATCAAAGACAAGCCAATTGAAAAATGTGCCCAACTCGTGTCTTAATTGTGTCTTGGTCATGTAAAGGATTGACACAGCTAGCTCCTGCTTTGATTTGGTATGTTAGTTTCAAAACTGAACTCTGTAGTAAACGGCAGCAGAATGCACACAACTGTGAAAAAAACCAAAGGTGTCTTGGCTTCAGTGGAGTCTGAACACTATGTGAGTGGGCAGTTTTACGAGTCCTCTAAAAAACAAAGTAGTTCTAAAAGGGATTTTTACTCCCTCAAACGTACCGTATGCATATGCTAACATACCGCGATTTAGCCGTAGCTTCAACTGTTTCCTGAAAAGTCCCGCCCCTTTAACTGTCTCCACCAATCATTCTTGGAGGCTTAATCACGTGTCATCAGTCTGACCAATCAGAAGTGGTTAAAGTCTTAACTTCCTTGTTCCAATTTAGCTCAAAAAGTCGCTCAGTTCCAACAAAAATACCAGCCAAAGCTCGTCTTTAGTGGTGTAGCTTTCCACAGAATCAGACCGTGGAACAAGTGAACAAAACAATGAAGCTCAGAGACGCTAGTCTTTCTGCCCTTTTGCGGGAGTTTTCACTCTACATCTCCCATGATGCATTGGGTTAAAGTGACAGCGCCTCAGCGTACAATGAATTGTCCTTGTTAAACGTCTTGAAACCACAACGAAACAGACTATGGTGTGCTGCAGGATTTTTGTCGAGGTTAAAGTGTGCCGTGGCTCAAAAAAGGTTGAAAAACACTGGTTTAGCCGATAAGGACCTTCAATGACAGGCTGGTTGGAAAACAATTAGGACACTGACCCTCAAGGCCTGGATTCGGGCATCCCTGGTGTACAGTGATGCACAGTTTACGCAGAAGTGATGTAGATCTTCCTTATTGAAATTGCACCAAAGCTTCACTTGTCAAGGCATTTATGACTTCAAGATCAAAAATTTCCACTGATTGACTATTTTGTAATCAACAGGACATAGTTGACTCCTTTTTATTTTAGTCACTGACACCTTCAAGCAGTTTAGATTCTTTTGAATGACTCAGGTTATCACCCCCTGAGTGATGAAAAAAGGGAACTCAAATGTTGGAGTCAGGTACAGCGAGCCTAAATTAAAAAAAAAAAAAATTACAGAGAAGGCATTGAAAAGCAGATGTTTCAACAAACTGAGGCCATGATTAAATGAGGGACAGCTGTGGCAGTTAACAAACAGGTGTGAGCAATCAGCAATGAGCATTGGTGAACAGACCAAGCTTTGAAAAAATCAAACTAGCAAACTACCTAAATTCAGACACACAAGATTATGGGCTCTAATATCAAGACCACATAAGTCTCAGGTTTGACAGGTGATGAAAGTTAACGAAAAATCTAATAATATTTAAACTTCTTGCACTATTTATGGGTAAATTAGACTGGTATAACTAGCTGTGTTTCCATTGACTATGAAATTGCGCAAATTGGATTTGCAATAAAACATTTTACTCAATGGAAACATGTAAAAAAACTTGCATTTCTGGAAAAGTCTTTTTGGGTGGTTTTTGCAGTGTATGGTAATTAAAATATTTCACAAAACTGTAATGGAAAATTTTTTTTTAATGAAATGAGTCACGTGACCAGCAACCTTTACAGTGGGAGTGAAGCTCATCACACTGGGACAGACTCTGAATGATCTCATGAACCCAGACATAGAGACGTGATTACCGATAAATTTTGTAGATGATTTTTTTTTAAACCCAAATTTTCCTTTAAACACCCACACTTTGAATGGAGACTGAGGGGTTAATATGGCTTTTAAAACTTCCGAACCAATTTTCTGAATCAGTGACACGGCATGGCCGGGCAGCGAGGCTTTGGACATCCTCAGTTTTAGTTCCTCCTCTATATGAAGCAAGTCTTTATAAGGAAATAGCAGGAACGCCCCTTCCCCTATTGGCACACACCTTGATACGGATTGTCATATCCCTTGATTTGACAGCCAGCTTACTTCCGGCTCCAACAACTTAATTCAATTCAGTCAACCCTTTTTTACAGTAGGGACATCACTGTGTTGGAACCATAACTCGACCGTAAGTAGTAATTGGTCCAAGTTAGTCTGAGTGCATGTTTTTCTGACAACCACTTACGTCATTTAGGAGTGAGCTTGTTGGAAGTCCACAGCCCTATCCCTTGAAAGTGGGCTGCACGACATCTGTCAATAACATTTTGAATGCTCGACATGAGACCACATGCTTTTTTTCAGGCATCTGATTGGCCGGTTTATAGCTTGGATAACTTGCACTACAGAAAAAAAATATAAGGAAAATACAATTTGAACTGCATTTCCAGAAGAAAATGCAGGGTTGAATGTTACATTGCTGGATGAAAATAAAACTTAAAGGGTGTTAATTAACGAAAAAATAAAGAAAGAAATGATCAAAGTTGAACATAAAGTAAAAACAGCATAATAACAAAAAATATATTTTTGTGAAAAATGCCAGCGCCGGGTCTCAAACCATCAAGATTCTGCACCAAGGATTTTCTATGTATTTCAATAGAGGCAAAAATCCTGGAGTATCATGAATTTTTCAAGAATTTAAAGGACCAAAAGTTATAGCCGGTAAAAGCTGAACATTTTAATAGTTGAATGATTAAAACAGCTGAAAAATTGTAAGAGTTAAGCAACAAAAATGGCAGAAGATACTATAATAGATAAAGAGAAACAGAAAAGCAATGAGTTAAATGCTTTATATCATTCAACCATTTAGAATTTGTTAAAAGCAGATAGCAGAGCAAGAATAGATTCTGACAAATATGACTGAGTAATACCTGTTTTTCTCTAAATAGAAGTCTATGGGATTTAGGCTTTTTGAAACCAGTGGGTACTTCCTGTTTGGAACACAAGGTGAGAGGGGTCGCTCACTCCAGATCTGATTTACAGTCAATGGTGAAATCACTAGTATTAGTATTTTGTATATTTATATCAGCTATTGAACACTATTTCACCTTTACAAAGGTGCAAAACAGCTAAGTCTTATAGTTTAGCTGTAATCCCTGAATTAGCCAAACTCAAAGCAAATATGAAAAAGCATGTAATGCAATAACATATATTTAGGCCTATACATATTGACTCTAAAAAAACAGTATGCAGTATTTTAATAAAAGTAATTCAAGATGCATTACATTTTGCTAGACCTTTTGTTTATAACTGCTACTGACTAAAAGAAAGAAGGATCTGTGACTTGGGAGAGCATTATGTAAAATTACCATTCATGCTGCTTGGACTGCAAGTTGTGAACACTCAAGCAAAGAATATTCCTGGAGTCACGGATAGAGACAATTACCAGTCTGAAAGTGCCTTGGACGAAAAATGTGCTTAGAAAAAAAGCTGCTAAGGAGCAAAGCCATACTAGCAGCTGCAAAGCATGGACTGTACTGCCACTTTTTTTTGGTAATAATTAGCTTTAATTACAGTAAGTGTTGCTAGTAAAAACCCTAGGCTCCAGTTCTTTTGTATTATGCTATTAATAAATTTGAAAAAGCTTTTAAGTGAAAATACAAAATAATTATTGATGTGGTTTTTAGGCCTCTTTTTTGACAGACACTATTCAAGCAGTGTCAAATCTATTTTTGGGCCAAAAGAAGCATCACGCAACTCTTATATACAGAGCTACGTGGTCATCTGCAGATGACATTTGTATGTTTTTATAAGAAATTTGGGGAGAAAAATTATTTTTAATGCGACATTATGACAACAATCATTTTGTGGGGTATTTGAACAAGTTTCCCCTTTCTTTTGTATCTCATTCTGGAAGATACTTTATTTCTTAAAATCGTCATATCTCACTTTATAAGAGGAGGCTGCAACAAAAAGTGGAGTTATTAAGATGTGATTTCACAAAACTCATAAAAGCTGAAAACATAGAAATGTGCTTAATCTGTTAAGCATGAAATAAAATACTTAATCACCTGAAGTCCAATTTAAAGACTGAACAACTGCAAACTAGTAAATAAGTAGTTTCCTTTCCAGTATTTATAGATTAATTTTTCTGAGACTTGATGGCAAGTCATAATAGACTCACACAAATATAAATGTAAAATTAAAAGCTCAAGGAATTGCTCAGTTATATCTCTGCAAAACTACTAGTGTTCATTAGCAAAGTGGCAGCTTTCCCATCCATGTGCTGATGATGTTTGAAAGTCTTTCTGACAGCATTTTTTACTGACTGGTTGCTTTAAAGATTATTCCTTATCTAAAAGATGAATAATGTCTATGACTGACATGTTCATTAAATATCATAAGATTCGACAGGGAGTTTGAATCTCCTTTAATATCCTATCTTCTCACTTTAAAGAATAACAAATGGGAACTGTTCATTGGTTTCATGTAGAGGATAGTGTAAAATGGCACGTCCAAACACAGCGTTTGCATATCTGAGATATCATCTCTAGAAACAGACATTTCCTCTCCTTTGTTTAGGTTTTGTGGTCTGCTTTAAAAAACAATTTATATACCTCACATCACTACCATCTGATGACGACAACGAATCATGTCGGGTATGTGAAAAAACACACCTGTGTCTGACAACAGAAGAACCTAAGAAGTCTGCTTTAAACTGTCTGAACTTGTTTTTATTTTGCATGATTTATGGAACATAGAAGATGAGGGTTCATTTTTATTTTTTCATTTTCTCCTGTTGCTTTGAAAAATAAGATAATGTGATATAAAAGGTATTCTGTCTCCATGGTGATGATGCAAAGCTGTCTCTTCCTATGAATTTAATCTGTTCTTCTCAAAGCTGACTATATAATGATTGAACTTGAGTAATATGTTGCTTTAAAACGTAAAAAGGTCTATTTAAGATGTTATGAGTAAGATGAAACAGTATTTTCACAAACCGTTTCTACCATTAGTCTGTTTTAGCCTTTTATGGCATCAGCAGATGATGCAAAATTACCCTGCAAAGGTTTAAACACACTTGTTTACTGATTTCAGCTGCTCTTTCTGGAAAAATGTAGCCTATACCTTCAGTGTCTTACCCAAGAACACTTCAGACAGGTCGGGACTTGAACCTGCAATCATCTGATCTGAGGTTGACTGGCTTAACGCTGTATCAAGCCACCCTAGAATTTGTTTGTAACACGCAGCATGTTAGTCACATTCCATGTGTTAGCGTATTTACAATACCTGTAACTCCTAAGCTCATGTGCAACACGTTAAAAAACTGATACCGCTAAAACAAATGTTACTGTGACTACACTAACTCACTACCTTGTTAGTAACTACCTTGTTTAAAAAAAATACACAGTTCGCCACCGCTGTCATGACTTCAGAACGACAGAGACCCAGATGCTGGAACCCGGAAAGAGACTCAGAGCAAAGATGACTTGGCGAGAAAATGAATTTAATGAGATAGCGAGACAGGTAGGTTGCGGTTCCTGGAGGTCCAGAGAGAGAGAGAAGCTGCGGCTCGTGGCATCAATGGTGGATGTGTTCGTAGAGTCCTGGAGCCGGCAGCGTGGATCCGTCTCGTGAGGATGGTAGTTTGGCAGAGGCTTGTGGTGATGTCGGAGGGAACAGACAAGATGAGGATTCCAAATAACGGCTGATTTGAGCGACCACTCGTGGCTGAGGTTTCCTGGAGACAGGTAAGACAACGTACGTTAACTGTTGGCTTGAAATAAGGAAGCAAAACATGAACTAGACGTGAAGGCCAAATATGCACCATCAGGGGCAATGGACTGGCGTTGAATGATGATCCTGGAGCTCCTTATGAAGGCAGGTGAGGCGATGAGGTAAGTGGTCGCAGCAGGGATGAATCAGGAACCAAGCAAAGAGGAGAGGAGGAGGAGTCTGACAGAGGCACCATGACAACCGCAACACTTTAGCCACGTTATAATATTCACGACAAGGCCCAATTAAACATTTTGACAGAGCTCCGTCTCAAAATGCTACATCAGTGAACACAACCAGAAATAATAATCCACTCTGGATTGTACGCCGCATTGTTATTAAAAAAAAAAAAAACACTTGTAAGTGCACCTTATAGAGCGGCAAATACAGTAATCAATTTTCAAAAATTAAACGACACATTTATCAAAAATAAACTGTATGTATGCACTTCAATAACGCATTGAATTTTTTCTTTTTTTTTACTTCGCAATATAAAAAGTTTAAAAAGTTAAGGTAAGCCATTTGTTGTCAGGCTGTGTACCATCTAGTCATCCTTCTTGCTTTTTTTAAGCCCCAAATATAAATTGAGCTCTTTGATTTTTTTTTTTTTTTTTTAGGTTTTTGGCAGGCTTTGTGATATCATTATAAATCAAAGAACTGGTTGTGGTCCTTCACATGCTAGCAGAGAACATTGTAGCCTTAAATGCGTCTTCCTCCATTGTGTCACAGTCTGGCGTCTCCAGCTTTAATGCTTTAGAGTTTTCCGCCTGCAGCTTCATGTTGTCAGGTACAGTGATTACTTTTAAATTCACAGTCACGGAGGTGCATTAAAAAGAAATAAGTCAAAGAAAGTTTTCAAGACACAAGATTGCTATATAAAAGATATAAGGATTTGCAAGAAAGAGAGGAATGCTGGGAGATTAAAATCAATATATCGACCTGACCTGAAGAAAACAACAATATATTGTGTCAAGAGGCAAAAACAAGACACAATGCTGCTTGTTCTGTATTGCAAAGAATAAATTCTGAAGTTTTTTTCAAAAGAGCAATGAGTGTTGTTAAAAGTTATTAATTATGGTAAGGTTTTGTGTCCAGTTGCGAATTTGATAAAACTTTGAAACAACAAATATCATTATATTGATTAAATTATGTCTCTTAAGACCCTGTGTAAAAAAATCAATAAAAACATTTGACACTGAGCCAACATTAAAATATTCTGTTTAATAAAATTAAATTAAATAATACATTGTGGTTTAGTTCTTATGACAGAGTTTTAGTGCCAGTTTACAAACTACTTGTTTTCATGCACCTTTCATGAAACATAACCTCAAAGTGCTGCAACAGTTGCAGTAGTCCAACCTCGAGGAGAAAAAGGCATAGACAAGTGTTTCTGCGTCGGGAAATAATAGAAGGGGCCGGAGTTTGGACATGTTGGAATGGGGTCTTGTATATATCCTTAATTTGGTTATTGAAGTTTAGCTGAGGGTCAAACTGTACTCCTAGGTTGGTGATTGATGAGGAGACAGTGATGACCTGACTGTAGAATGTGAACTGGGATATTGATGAGGAAGGAATCTGCTGGGGGGTACCAACAAGGAGTGCTTCTGTTTTACTGCTGTTTAGCTGTAGGCAATTGCTGTTCATCCATGCCTTCATCTGCTTAAGGCGGGGGTCGGCAACCCGCGGCTCTTTAGCGCTGCCCTAGTGGCTCCCTGGAGCATTTTCAAAAACGTTTGAAAATGTAAAAAGATGGGGGAGAGAAATATATTTTTGGTTTTAATATGGTTACTGTAGGAGGACAAACATGACACAAACATTCTTAACGTTTTCCAATGCTGTAAGAATGTGTAGAATAAATATTAAATTTTAACATTTCTGTCAACGAAGATTTGCATCATTGAGATCGATCTATCCTCTTTGAGCACAATTCCAGGAGTAAATGAAGCTGACCTTGAAATGGAAATGGCTGATATAGCCGACAAAGATTTATGGGTGTCTAAATTCAAACGTCTGACAGCCGAGCTTGAAGACGTCACTCGCCAGAAAGCCCAGCTTGGCCAAAACCACAAGTGGAGTGAAACTGAAAGCCTCCCAACACCCGAGAAACTTGTCTATGACACGTGGAATGCTCTTCCTGACAGCTATAGGAACATGAAGACATATGCATTGGGGTATGGATTGACATACCTGTGCGAGCAGATATTTTCAAACATGAACTACATCAAATCAAAGTATCGCACCTGCCTCACAGATGACAGCTTGCAGTCCTGCGTCAAGATTAAAGTTACATCTTACATGCCCGATGATGAGTAGCTGACCAGTGATGTCCGAAAACAGAAGTCACATTAAATGGGTAAGAACATAATTGATGACCGAGTACCTCGTCTCTGCTCCTGCTCCTTCACCTGGCTGTGGTTCCTGTCTCCGGCTCGACTCGCGCCTTTTGACCCACAACCACGACTGGATGAAGCTCGTCTGCTGGACTTTAAATATGTATTTGTAGATTTAGATAAGTTAATTCTTCTCTAAGAGTTCTGGTAAATCGCCTGTCCGTCCTGGGGGAGGATCCCTCCTTCATGTGGGCACCCCTGAGGTTTCTTTGTTTTTTCCAGAATCCGTTTTTTTTGGGAGTTTTTCCTCACCGCGAAGGGGGGTCTAAGGGCAGGGATGCCAGTATAGCTTAGTCAGTTTGTTAGTTCATTTTTGTATTTTCCTATTGAACTCTTTGTATTCATGATCCTTTTGAGTTCATGTTTTACTTCGAAGCCCATCGAGACGACTGTTGTTGTGATTTTGGGCTATACAAATAAAATTGAATTGAAAAATTAAAATTGAATAATCCTGTCATAGGCATATATTCTGTAACAAAGTAGCTGCTTTTATATAGTGATGTCTGATTTTTGTCAGTATATATTTGGAATGACACTTAGACCTGAGCAACAAAACACAATAATATCCCTGAGGACATCTGCGGTGGTTGCGTGTCAAAAGAGAAGAGGGGGCTCCTGCGTTTTACCGTGCACTGACTTGCTTGGCACAGAAATCAAACTTAACTGTATGAATTAGATTTTTTATACTTTACCTTTTCAAAAGGCTGCTGTTTTATATATTTAAAGGCCGGCTGCGTTTTATTGCACTTTGTTTAGTTCCCAGAGAAGGGGCATGTTATGCACGTTCCACTTTGTTGTTGTTTTTTCAAATCATCAAAATAAAAATGACATAAAAAATCGGATTTCTTTATTGGATTTTTTTTTAATTTTATCAAAGGAATGAAACATAATTCATTAATATTGTAATCAAGTTAAACTCGTAAAGCAGTCACGTGGCGCATCATTCTCCGCAGAACAAAACAACATTTAATCATGAATGCTAATTATGTATTTGTAGCCAACTTAGTGATTTTGATAGTAGACTAATATAGATACATATCGCATGTGTTGCCTTCATTATAAGGCTTATATAAGCTTTTAATTTTTTGCGGCTCCAGACATATGTTTTTTGTTTTTTTGGTCCAATATGGCTCTTTCAACATTTTGGGTTGCCAACCCCTGGCTTAAGGCATGTGGTGAGATGGGATAGAGCTGCAGTGGAGTTTGAAGCGGTTTTTATGTACAGTCAATCTGTGTGTCAAAAGCATGACAATGGAAGGACAACCCATGTTTACTGATGACACGTCCAAGGGGAAGCATATAAATTATAAAAAGAATAGGGCCAAGAACTGACCCCTGCAAGAACTAAACCATAACTGTCTAAGTGGAAGCTCAAAAAGTGAACGCCAACTTCAGCCTTGTCTGTCTTTTAAGGTATGAGGGCTAAAAACCAACAACAAAAAAAGCTCAATAAAACTGGTATTTTCTAAATACAGGAATAAATGCAAATCCATCATGTGGACAACTTTATGAAGCATCCTCATAAAATTATGCAGTTGGTTGTTGAATATTCTGCATTACCGTATTTTCACAATAAGGCACATTGGGTTATGGGACGCAGTCTCAGTTATGGGTGATTTTTCGGTATTTGACACATACAAAAGGCGCACCGGGTGTTAGGGCACAGGCATGTTAAAACACACCGGTAAAACATACATGCTAGTGTTTGTTTAAAAAAGGAACCAGGAGCAAAACTGAGTTAGTTGAGATGTATTTTTCATTTTTTCAGTCATCAATCAGTATCCAAAAATCCATCAAAGTTCTCATCTTCTGCATCTGAAATGAACAGCCGTCATCGTCAGAGTCTGTCTGGTTGCTGTGCGGTTCCTCGTGAATGATGCCGGCTTCTCTGCACCTCAGAAGCAATACAAGCAGACACGTTAGCCCTAGCTTCTACAATCCATTCACAATTTGTGGCATATCTCGCTCGGCGCTGCCTCCCACAACAATGAAAGCCGTGCCCAATTGTGCGTATTGCTACCGTGCTGCTCCTGTTCTTCTCCACACTGTGACTCACCGGGATGTCAAAAATCTGCGGCAACTCGTCCATGTTGGTGATGTGGCTGGGATGGAGGTGTTTGTCGGCAAACTTTTTACTGCAGTATGAGCGGAAGAAGAACAGCTTTTCATTGTAATCCGCTGGAAGTTGCTGCGGCACCATACTCCTCGCCCAGATAGAAAGATGACGGCGTTTTATAGAACAAAAGCAAAAGCTTCCTCCGTAAGTGTCACTGCCCTCAAATGGGGAGACTCCAGAGAAGCTTCTCCAAGCTGATCACTGATCCTAAAATCCATCTCTGGAGTCGCCTTTTTCCGCAGCAAATCAGCTGTGTCTTTTTTACTGTTGGAGTTCGTTTTCCAGCTTCCTCCATTTGTGAACCATGGCTTTATTCATCTTGAGTTATCTTGCAGCTGCTCCAATGTTCCTCCTTGTAGCTGATTGCTGCAGTTTAAACTGTGCTACAGCCATGTTGTAAGCAATATTGTTCTGTTCAGACCCACACTTCCCTCCCCCGTTCTCATGCCATCTTCTTTTACGTCCCACAACAACACATTAGGCGGCCGCCTCATAGGGCGCCCCCTACATTTTGGAGAAATGTAAGACTTTTAAATGCGCCTTATGGCTGTGAAAATACGGTATTATTATTGTGGTCTGTGGGAACAACTGGCACAATAAATCCATATTTGAAGTAAAGACTCCTGGTTTTTGTCTGTTAAATGCAGATTTCTTTTCTTTTGAAGTTGAAGGTTCTTCTCAGTTTTCACAGTGGCTTTTTTTCTCCAAAGACAAATTTTCCAAATATGTATGTTTTGGGGGGGTTTCAATTTAGTAGCCGGCACAGCCACTTTAAGAAGATAGCAAATGTATATTGGACACCTGAAGTGACTTATCATGTGTCAAGTATGAGTCGGATGTGATGGGGGAAATCCAGTAGTTTTCCAAAAAAAAAAAAACTTCCTTCAGAATCAGATTATAAACAGAAAACATCTAGGTTTCTTTTCTCTGCAGCCCAGTACCAACAGTGCTTTTGGACCACTGATTTAAGACATGTAAATGTATATATTCTGTTTCTCTAGAGTCAGTAGCTACCTTCATTCTCTGTCTCTTAAACCCTCAAATCAAGTCAGAAATCTAGGGGTAATCATGGACTCTGACCTAAACTTTAACAGCCATATCAAGTCAGTAACATCAGCAGCATTTTACCATCTGAAAAACATTACCAAAATCAAAAACATAGTGTCAAAACCAGATTTTAATGCATTTTTCTGTTTTGTGAAGCACCTTGAATTACTTTGTGTACGAATTGTGCTATACAAATAAACTTGCCTTGCCTTGCCTCTATTCATAGTTTAGAACGTATTTAACTGCATTTTTAGGGGGCTTGTCCCTGTTTTTTTTTTTTGCTCTTGCATAATTTACTCTTTAAAAATAAAAACCTGGTTTTCATCATGAAGTCTTTCACCAAAAGTGTGAAAACGTTCTCAAGTAAGAACTTTGATGCTTATGTCTGATTAAAGCTATGATGACGACTGCAAAATGGGCTAAAGTTTGAATGATTGAACACTTCCACCAGGTTGATGAAGTCGTTAATATTACTTAGGTCAAGACTAAAAGGGCTGAAGTCAATAAAATTATTCACTTGGGTCGATTTTGTCAAAGTATTTCAACAAAGTTAGCAAGATGATGCAGTATACTGAGCCTGAACTTAAACTTTGGGGTAACAATTTATGGTAAGGTTGCTTAAAAACTACTTAATAACTACTACTTAATAACTCATGAATAAACTACTACTAACTTTACTAATAAACTAGTAGTTTATTCATGAGCAGTTTATTTAAACTTGTTAGACACCTGCAAAAGCTAATAAATATCTTTATAAGCAGCTCAATACCACATTACTAATGCTTGTAAATGTCGTAGTTTAAGGAGTCTTTTTATATCTTTATAAGCAGTTAATTTAAATGTGTAAGTCCTTTGCAAGATATTTTATAAATACAAATTAATGTATAGCTTAATACCACATTAGCAATCCTCTACCAATGTATTATAAGTAGTTTATTAAGTAAACTTATTATAAAGCATAACCAAAATAGGAATCTTTTTTGAACATAGGTTATGAAGATTTATATATTTTTTCCCTTGTAATTCTACTGTCCTCTCATTTGTTGACTTTTCTCTTCTTTGTTTTCTTCTAATGGGAAGCATCTATCAGATAATATTGTTGCTGCTGTGCTACAAAGTGTAAAAGCTCCCCGGTGGCACAGACCAGTGTGAACAATGTGCACTTGTGAGTCCACCATTTCCTTTGTGTAATTTCTGCCACTGTGTGTTTCTTAGCTGTCAGTGCATTCTGAACCGTGAGCAATGAGCTGCGCTGCGGCTTCATTTAAGACACACATTCTTACAGGCTGCCATGCACAGTGCATACCCATAAACACAGCTTCATGACTGTATTGGGCTGAGTATATTGTGATGAATGAGATGACTTTGTCAATTGTTTGCCTTTAGGGCTGCAATTATCTTTTACATGATTCACCCAGAGTGGGCACATGGATATAATGGTGTATCAAACACAGAAGAAGTAATGAGGTTGATTGTGTATTCAGGTTTTCCTTTTTGTTTACAGGTTTTCCCTTTTCACTATCCTCACATAAACCACAGTTTTCATGTGAAATAACATTTCGAATTCAGATACCTTGTGGAAGAGACTATTTAAGGATTTTTTCCATTAAATTCAGTTTTTCTCCATGTGAGTTCTACCACTGACAAACTGATTTAAAGAGAATACAACCTTTATGGACTTGAGCGTTTTCAATAAAAATAAATCTGTTGAACTGGAAACATCACCCAATAATATGACAAGAGTAAATGAGCCTTAAAAGAATTGTTTGATTTTTGCAAAGTGATATAAAAAAACATGTTGGTCGAGCAAAATATGACTTGAAATTAAAAAAATAAAGCAGCTCTAATTTCAAAGCAAATTGCTAAACTGCAAAAAAAAGGCCCCTAGAAATTTGTCAAGTAAAAAATATATATATATATATTTTTATACGATCCAATTCACAGGACCAATAAAAAAGAAATAAAAATTGAAAAAAAGAAGAGAGAAAAAAAATCGATCAAGGACATCTTTAGCCAAAAATTCAACCAGTGTGTCCCAGAGACAAATACCTGGTTACTAATAAGTGCAGGTGAACATTTCCAGATTCTTTGTATTTCTTGCAAGATAATCAAGTTCAAATTAATTATGTGTACAAACACGAATTAATTGTACATCTATTCACATTTTAGTTCCATAAAGTCCAGCACACTGGTGTTTTTCCACATAAAAAAATAATAATGGAACATCATTAGAATATTCTACCAAAATGTCTGGTCACATGTATTTGCAAAATTCAAAGTGTTTCTGTCATGATCTGCTTGGCGGGACAGACCCAGGCGCTGGAACCCGGAAAGAAACACAGGAAGGTTAGATGGCGAATAAAGGAATTTATTTTCCTGGACAAGAATCCGAGGGTGAGTATATTGGAGATTGTCCGACGGCGAGATGATACTGGGGTGGTGACCGAGAGTAATGGCTTGGAGTTGTAGCGTGGCTTGAGAACTTGGTGTGGCTTGGGAGTTTTGACTGGCTGGAAGCTAGGATTATGATTGCAGGCGAGAACCAGACTGCTCTTCAGAAGGCACCCATGTGGACACTCATGGTAATGAGTCCTGTAGATGAGGCAGAGAAGTGAGGTTAACAAGGAACTTGACCAGGCTAAGCACCATAAAGGGCAACGAACTGGCGACAAATGCTGGAACTGGATCTCCTTAAGAAGGCTGGTAGGTGATGAGGTGAGTGTCCACAGCTGCGTCCAATCAGGAAAGCAGAGCAGAGAGGGGAGGGAGAGGAGAGGACTCCCGGAAACACCATGACAGTTTTCACATAATGGACTGCAATGATGGCTTAATAATGTTTTGTGTGTTGCCCACTGTGATGCATTTGGTCATTTTTGCATTACAGTAAAATAAACCTATTGGGCCTCAATCCAAATTTTTTCAAGATCAATATAATCGATTTTAACACTTTTACATATAGTCCAGGGTTTTTCAAGGTGTGCCGTGGGAAATCTCTAATTTTCACTGATATAATAAAGCTTTTACCATCAACAGAATATCACCTCTGTGTTCATCAGAAAAGGTGCAGGGTTCACACAGTTGTTTGCTGACGCCCTTTGAAGCTCTTCAGTATAAATACATCTGATCTCTCATGTGGGGTGCTGTTTGCAAAGTGTCCAAGTCAAATATTAACAGCATTATTTTTGGTTAAATAGCCTGTTTTCTGAGAAAAAAACGTTTTCTTCTTTCAAATGCATATTTTCACCTTTGAATTCATGTATTTGTAAATATTATATCTACTAAGTAAACATCTAGTTAGCAAGCCAAACATTTTATTTAAATTTAAATATATTTTTAGAATTAGGTTTTTAGTTTACAAAGTAAATGTAAGCTAAATATTTAATTATATAAAATTGAACATTTAGTTTGCAAATAAGATATTTAGATCTCACCTACATATGTATTTTTCAACTAAACATTTAAGCTTCATGACTAAATATTTATTTAAACAAATATTTGAGTTCAAATGAAATATTTAGCTTTCTGATTAAATATTTAGTTTTGAGCTAAATGTTTAACTCTTAACTAAATATTTAACTAACATGCAAATGGACTTGCCGATATGCAAAAATGGACTGCCAAAATCTTATTAGACTGCCAGTTCATTTTAGGTGTCAATCGAACAAAAACAAAGGTGTAGCGATGTCCAGAGAAGAAGCTTTATTACAAAAGAAAACGGCTAGTCCAATGTTTTTGCCTATCAGGTTGGACATGTCTTGAATCTGAATGGCACAAAGACATGCATGGAGGACGACTCCAGCGAGAATCAGTCAGAGATGGCGTAAAATCCATTGTGTTTACTTTTTGTCAAGTTACAACTGAACTAATAAACATGAATATGTGTTGTTCTTTTTTGTCTAAACTTTATCAAGCGTGCTGTGATCATATATTTGTCATGTTATTATGTTATGTACACTTGCTCTTGCACGAAAATAAAAAAATAATACAAAAGAAAACCCCTGTTCGGAAAGTATGGGTCATTATTTATCTGTTGAGGTTACACAAAATTTAAACTGGAGGGAAAAACAACTACCTGGGCAAATTTCCAACAACATCGGAGATAACGCCGACGACACTTAAATAACACAATATGGATGTCCCGATCAGAATTTTTTTTTGATCATGTCTCATTTGATTTTGATACAGAGTCCTGTTCTGATGCTTTTGTAAAACATAAAAAGAAATTTTACTGATCCAGGTTGTCCCTGTATTTATTTTATTTACCCTCTTTCATTATTTAACATTTAAACAGAGAACATCTGTGAAGTAGCTTGAACAATCAAGTAAAAGTAGTGCAACTATTTACTGGATAAACTTGTGAGCTACAAGCTAGTCATTTAAGTAAGTTTGGAAACTGTAGTGATAATTCCTTCAGAACTATAAGTAATTCTGATTAATTCTGATCCATGTTTACATTAGAAAAATATTGATTGTCTCCAAAAAATACTTGTTGCAGTACAACAGTAAGGTGATACCTAGTCATGTGAGAAAATTTGGTGACTGAAGCTTTAAGATCTTCAGAACATTTTTCGATCAGAAGGCCTTGTTCCCATAAACGGTATTGTAGGCAGGAATGTGATGATGAGTTTTCACGAATAGCTCAAAACAATTCATAGTTTTGGTTGTTTTTGAGAGATTATGGCTGCGGTCCGAAGCTTCAGAAGAAACTGCGGTCTGAAGGCTCTTCCGGGGCGCACACCATAACAAAGCCCCACCCCCTGCCTGTAAACACGAAGCTACGAGTCCGACAGCACTGATCAGAGACATGCTTGCCAAACCGAGAGAGCACTGATAACATCTCCCCGCATCCCTCCTGGAAATGCTGACAGGAATTGAATTGTGCTACACTATTTGGGGAATGGGTGTAAAAACGAAAAAATGCAATCCCTTCTATGCATTACTTATGTCACAGAATGAGCGGCGTTGAAGTAGAAAAAAGCAGTTTGGAGGACTGATTTTTCATTTTAAATTTGAGTCAACGCACGCAGCTTCATTTTGAAAACGAAAAAAGCATTTCTGGTATTGACTTTTCATTCTAATTATACTACAGAAATAGTAAAGTTGTAATCAAATAGCTGTTTAAACCACTGTTTAATGGACTTTTTTTCAGTGATATTTTCAGTGCACTTAAACATGATTTTTTTTAAAGAGGATTTTTACAAACGTTAGCACAAAGAATTGGCTTTGGTGACCAGGCTCATGTATTCAGAAATGTGTGCTTAGAAAAACAAAAGAGAAAAGCAATAAAGTCACATGAATGGTTGATTGGAAGTTTTCAAAGACCATTTTACAATGTTGCATCCGTGTTTGGCCAAAAGTCTTTATTGATCCAAAGTTCAACTACAGCCGTTATCTAACAGAGGAATTTTGAAAGCACTCCCAGAAGAAATGTTCTCCATTTGCTCAGCATCTCCCAATGATTTTCTCTGTCTGCATGCAGTCTGATTTAACAAATTCCTCTGTGACTAACTGGAGAAAAAAATCCAATAGTAGACAAGGCCGTTCGCCACGTAAACACTTTTCCTCACACATTCCAGAAACGCATAATCCCATTTCCAATTCCGTTAGTGTTTTTTTCCCTCTCATTCTCTTTTCAGAAGGCCTGCACCTCTTTTTTTTTTTAAATTAATTTGCTCTCACAGCCCTTACAACATAAGAACGCAAGGAATGAAAGGCTAGGGATGCTGTTTGAAATGTAGCCTGCTGTAGGATGCAGCAGAGCGCCTTCTGTTGAAATATTTACTCAGCTTAAGTCTTACCTGTCATTTTCATCCACAATATATTCCCAGTGAGTCCAAAGGAAATCCCTACAGAACACGTCTGCTTGTTTTTCAACCACAGGACTAGTCTCATTTTAAACCTCAGCAGCATACAAGTATCTTGTTGTAAAGCTCTTCCAACTAAGTGTACCAAACATGATAAAGTCCTTGTTTTGTATAAACAGCCAAACATAATCACACTTTTTGTCAAAAATCGTTGAAGAAAAAGGTTTAGCGCACTGTTTTGTGGAGTCTAGATGACCCAACTCCCAATGTTAAATTGTTTAGGATAGCAGAAGGGATAACAGAAAAATTTCCAACAGTTTAATGCATACGGTGGCCCTTAACCTGTCTAGGGTGTACCCCGCCTTTGCCCAATAGTAGCTGAGATAGGCTCCAGCAACCATGTGAGCTCGAAAGGGATTATGCCAACAGGGCGTAACACCCTCAAAAAAAAAAAAAAAAAGTCAGGTAAGCAGGTTTAGAATCTGGATGATAGGTGGTCCTTTGTATGAGTTTATTTTATCTGTGCAAATCTGGTTTTCTCATTTTCAGAAACTGTTGGAGTTACAGAAATTGCGTAAAGAGTTACGGCAATTCAAAGAAGTTCAACACTGGAGAAAAAAGTCCTGTTTAAAAGGGTTAAAAATAAATTAATTTCTAAAGAAAAATTGTTTATAATTACCACAAATTATTCGTTCAAGGCCTACAAAATTATTAACCATATATGATGAGAATTTCTATTATAATGTAAAACTGTGACAGTCAAAGATATTAATAGTAAATACGTAAATGCAGCAATTGTTTTGTATTGAAAGATGTTTAAGGATTATTAAAAAATATTTTTGTGTAACAGCATAGCATCATTTTGTTTTGAATTAGAAAATAGTAATGATAATTTAGAGCAAACAAGTGGAACATCGAAAATTCCTTATCAAACGCAACTCGACATTTAATCAGAGGGGTTTATTTTCTACCAGAACTTTTCATATTGTCTAGAACTAAAGGTGGCACTGAAGTGCAAATTACTCCAAAGAAAAAAAAACATTTTTTAAAAACAAAAGTAATATCCAGAAATCAAATGAAAATGTTACTACAAAATATGTTTTAAATAGTAAATGGCGTAAACTTGTATAGCCCTTTTCTACCTTCCTCGAAGGCCTTTTCTACTTCTGTGCCGGTCCCAAGCCCAGTTGCTTTGAGAGGGTTGCGTCCGGAAGGGCATCCGGCGTAAAACATTGCCAAGTTTACCATGCGACTTGTTCGCTGTGGCGACCCCTGATGGGTAAAGCCGGAAGAGAAAGGAGGCTTTTCTAATTGTCGTGATCTTTAAAATGTTTTTGCGTTATTTAGATTTGCACTTCAGGGCCACTGTAGGAACTAAATCAAGTTTAATCAGTGTTTTAAAAAATTGACATTTAATATAATCTCACCTCTTAGATGTTGTGAAAGAGGAAACATTATGAGAATTACAAGCATGCACACTTTTATGCGGAACTTGTGCTTAGTAATTACAGTCTAAAGAGTAATTAGAAAAGCATTTGCCTGAGTGTATTTAGCACTGAAACAATAAGACAAAAATATTTATCATATGAGACGTCTTTTGCATTTAATTTTTTTTAATTAAGCCACATTGACATGCTCAGCTTGCTTTCATATTCTTTTATGTTCCAACAAACCTGCATAAGCTCCCTCCCAGAGCTTAATCTCTGCTGAGCATGTTAATGTTTGAGGTTGTAAACAGAAATATCATAATAAAAAATGATGATTCATCCTTCGCACTTAAGTAAGGAAAAAATTAGCAATTACAACAAATTATACATCATTACGGTACAAGTCTGGTGTGGCGCATTAACATTTTGCATTTGAGTGGAAGCCTGCAAAAGGAAGCAGACTGTAAGTCACAGTGGGGCTGGGAAAACCAAGGCTGAGAGCCAAAAATTAATAAATAATGGAGAGTTCGACCTCAGGGCAAATAGTATTGTTCACATCTGAGCTCTTTTCTTTTCATCAATCTATTTTTCACATTAAACCACATTAGGACAGCAGCATTTAGGATTCTACGATTTAAGCCTCAAACAGGTAAAAAAACAAAACAAAAAAACCACACCCATTCTACTTTGAGCTGTCAAGTTATCATGGGATTTTTGTTGCTTCTGCCAGTCAAAAAGGCTGCTTTTTTTTCTTCAAAAGCTAGTGACAAAAGGGACTATTATCAATGCTGAAACACACAACTGGGTCCCTCTTTATCTGTTTTCTCAGGAACCAAAACTTTGAAACTTTTATGGGTGAAAGAGCAGAAGCAAAGGACACCTTAAGATCTAGTTTTGCATGCATAATGACAACCTCGGCTGCCACTATAGTTACCTCAGTCTTAACTTGTAAAGAACCCATTCACATGAAACCAGCTCTTTAGTTAATCAGCCTTTAACAGAAAAAAAAATGTTTTATGTATCACAGAGATTATGAGAGGGCAGGCAGTTAAAGTGCAATGACATCTGAACATTAGCGTTCATTCAGATAATAGGTCACAAAAACCAAAAATTACATGTACAAATGATTCTTTTCTTTCAAACATAGCAACAGTTTTCTTTTTCCCAAATTATCATCCATTAGTGCACATGTAATTTTGACTTCTGAACAATTGAAGTCTTTCCTTCGGTTCATTGTTCATCTAGTTGTGTAGCAGTTACAACACAACTGAGACCTGACAACATGTGGTGATAAAAGATCTTGAGAATCAGTATAAATGTGACATACCCTGCAAAGAATGACAGTTTGTACTACTGTGCCAGTAATCACCCCCAGCCGTTAGGAAGACCTGTTCCTTCAGAGCCCCTACCATGATGAAGTTCTGTTTTTTACAGTTAAATATTGAAGCGGATTGCAAAAAGATGAGGCTGGATTATATTGTGGTCCAGTCATTAATTTAAGGAAGTATTTGGTGTAGAGTGTGTAGGTGAAGGTAAAGATGTTCGGCTTTTATTTTCAAGTATTTCCTTTATAATTAATTTATAAATTTAACATTTATGATATGAATTGTAAAAATAAAAAACATATTAGTAAACAAAACCAAATTTAAGTAATTACTGCCAACTTATTGTAGTAGGTTTAGGGGATGTCATCTGGACTTGGTTTTTAAAGTTGGAAGACGTTTCGCCTCTTATCCAAGAGGCTTTGTCAATTCTGAAATAGCTGATCTAAGAGCTGGTATGTATGTGCTCATGGGGGAGGAGTCAGACCTGAAACTGGAGGTGTTGTCCACTTAGCCTACATGGTTTCGGGTCGTTAATAGTCCTTTGTCCTCAGCTGGGGGTTGGGGAGCCAGTGACTCCCTCTCCAAAATGGTCGTCTCTTTCAGCGGTTAACGACTCAGGTGGAACTGGTTTGGTTTGTTTAGGTTTCAAAACACTGCCGTAGATGGATGGAAGAATAAACCTGAGACCACCATTCTTATTAAGAGAAGGTTTATCCTAGTTGACAAAGATGGCTTCTTTCACTCCTCGCTCAAACCATCCTTTCTCTCTGGCTAGAATTCGGACTTCACTGTCCTCGAAAGAGTGGTTTGTGGCCTTCAGGTGGAGATGTACTGCAGACTCAGATTCACTTGGGTTGGCTCTGCGATGTTGGTAAAGCCGCTTGTGTAGAGGTTGTTTGGTTTCTCCTATATACTGTTCATTGCAGTTCTCTTTGCAGTGGATAGAGTACACAACATTACTCTGTTTGTAGCTGGGAATTTTGTCCTTTGGATGAACCAGTTTTTGTCTGAGGGTATTGACTGGTTTGAGATGAACTGGGATGTTATGTTTTTTGAAAATCCTTTTAAGTTTTTCAGACAGGCCTGAGATATAGGGAATTGAAATACCGTTCCGTTTCGGCTCTTGTTCCTTCTTGTCTTGTTTTCCTGTATGTTGGGATCTGGTGATTGCCCACTTGGGATAACCACAGGTTCGGAGGTCTTGGTGGATATGTTGCTCTTCCTTCTTCTTTCCGTCAGAGCTTGTGGGGACCTCCTGGGCTCTGTGTTGTAATGTCCTGATGACGCCTAGTTTGTGCTGTAAAGGGTGGTTTGAGTCAAATAACAGGTACTGATCTGTGTGAGTAGGCTTTCTGTACACTTCAACCTGGAGCTGTCTGTCCTCTCCAAGAGGATCACAGCACAGTCTAGAAAGGCTAGGGTGTTGTCCTTTGTGTCTTCCCTGGTGAACTTGATGTTCTTGTCTACTCCGTTGATATGATCTGTGAAAGTCTCCACTTCCTGGCTTTTAAACTTGACCCAAGTGTCGTCCACATATCTGAACCAGTGGCTTGGAGTAGCACCTGGGAAGGAGTCCAGGGCTCTTCTCTCGACTTCTTCCATGTACAAATTGGCCACAATGGGTGAGATTGGAGAGTCCATAGCACAGCCGTGCCTCTGCCTGTAGAAGTTTCCCCTGAATTGGAAATATGTGGAGTTGAGGCACACTTCCAGCAGTTCGCAGATGTGGTCTGGTGTCAGATTTGTTCTGTCTTGTAGCTGAGAATCCTGCAGTAATCTCTTCCTCACTGAAATCACTGCCTCCGTGGTGGGAATGCAGGTGAAAAGGGAAGTTACGTCGTAAGACACCATCGTCTCGTCAGAATCCAGCTGAAGATGTTTGACTTTGTTTGCAAAATCTTGTGAATTCCTAACATGATGCTCTGTGTTGCCAACTAGAGGGGTCAAAATAGTAGCCAGGTGTTTAGCCATGTTGTAAGTTATTGAGTCAATACTGCTGACAATGGGTCTCAGTGGTATTCGTTCCTTGTGGATTTTTGGGAGGCCATAAATGCATGGAGTGGTATTACTCGGGTACAGTCTGTAATAAAGAGGCTTTCAAAAACCTGAAAAATACGGAGCCTGGGATCCGACATGGGTAAAGTAATGAATATGTCATGACTACAGAACTTCAGAGACCCAGATGCTGAAACCCGGAATGAGACACAGGGCAGAGATGGCGTGGCGATTAAGCTGATTTAATAATCAGGTCAGAAGGGGATAGCACAGTTCCTGGAGGTCCGGAGAGCGAGAGGCAGACTCCTGTGGCGTCACTGGTGGATCCGTCCATAGTGTCCGGTGTCAGCAGCGTAGGAGGAGACCTGAGAAGTTGGCGGTTTGGCAGAGGCTCGTAGTGAGGTTGGATGGAACAGACCAGATGAGATTTCCAGACAACGGCTGATTCAGGCAACCACTCGTGGCTTGGGGTTTCCTGAAGACAGGTAAGACAAAGGTACCTTAGGCGCAGGCTTGGAACAAAATAGCGAAACATGAACTAGACGAGAAGGCCAAGTATGCACCATCAGGGGCAAACGACTGGCGATGAATACTGGTCCAGGAGCTCCTTAAGTAGGCAGGCGGTAAAGATGAAGTGAGTGGTTGCAGCTGGGCTGAATCAGGACCCAAGCGGAGAGGAGAGGGGGAGGAGTCTGACAGAGGCACCATGACAGAATAAGGCGTTCCCATAAAATAATATTTCGTTCCCACAGAATAATTACTGCGTTAAGAACGGAATGATATTTTGATATACATTTATCCTGTTGTCTTTGAATGCACCACAGTAACAGAGACAAGTTTATTGGTCGAGATGCATTATGGGATATGTGTGACGCATAATGGAATATGTAGCATGTAGCCTTCAGATGTTAAGTGACTGCTAACGAGTATGTTAATAAAAGACAAGTCCTGAATATTTTGATTATTTTTACACTCTAGACTACAGTATCCCATACCGCAGCTGGCTTTCCGTTCCGGTCATCCACGGCGAGCCAGAGCTCGTAGCATATAGCTCATAAGCTCAAGCGAGCGATTTCCGGGGAATTGCTGTGGTATGAGGAAGCGGAAAAACTCTTATTGTCTGGTTTATTGAAACTGTGAAAGTATGAAATTCTGTGCAAACTTGAAAAATGTCACACTTTATTTGCAAACCACAAAACCAGGACTGTACAAGAAACATGTTTTTATTGTCCTAGTGTATTTATGTTTTATTGTTCTACTGTTTTACTTTGTCTGTGGAGCTACTACACACTATTTGAGCGACCACTTCAAATGAAAAGTCGAAGTAAATGCCAGCAAACCTGTGTTTTGGGCTTCAGCATTCAAAAATCTCGAGTCAACATATTGCTACACAATTCTTTAAGTTTGTTCTTGGGTCCTTGCAAAAAAGGTTTTTAACCTCAAAATTAACATTCTGGTTAAAGAAAAGTTGCTAAGTTTAAAAAACCGCTCTACACATGTAGCATGGGTGCTCAGTGTGTCAAAGGATATGACAGTAGATCACGTGCCATCAAAGATAAATAAATAATAATAAAGGAATCCTCACCGTGAAATATGTTCACTTGAATCACATGCAAAACGGCCAACCGAACATCCTCTAAAACATACGTCACTGTGTTTAACTAAATGGTAAATGGCGTACCTATATAGTGCTTTTCTACCTTCTTTGAAGACCCAAAGCGCTTTACAGTCACAGTCCCATTCTCACATTCACACATTCACACTGAATGCTGAACACTGGCACAGACATTCCACCAGAGGCAAGGTGGGGTTAAGTGTCTTGCCAAAGGACACAAGGCGGTAATCGAACCTTCAATCGTCTGATTAGTGGTCGACTGCCCTACCGCTGCACTGCCGCCCACTACCACACTGAGCTCTCTTTATTTTTTCTTTCTTTCTTCTCTTCTGGGTCCCAAACAAAGCCAAACAAAGGCTCCTGGCCTTGAGCAGCCACCTAAAGAGGTACACAAGATACAACAAATCCAGATGGACAAACATACTGTTCGCAACTCAACCTGCGAAAGTGCACGCTCAGTGTCAGGGTCATTACAGCAGAGCAGACCCACAAAGGCTGGAAACTGAACAATAATGGAAAATGTAGATGGGTGAAAGAGACAGCAAGTAAGAGACAGCACAAATGAACCAGCAGCCTCAAAGGGTGCAGCACCATCTAACTACTGGCCAATAACCTGTCTCTCCACAGCATAGAAGCTCATGTCAGGCATCATTGCAACCAAGATAAAAAGGCACATAGTTTAATACATACGCAAAACACTGAAGAGCATTGGTGGAGACTCCAGAGGAGCCAAACACCAACTCCTGGTCGACAGAACAGTCACTCAAGATTGCAGGTCACGACACACCAACCTGTGCGCAGCCTGGATTGATTACAAGAAAGCCTATGACTCAATGCCACACACATGGATCACTGAAGACGTGGAGCTGTACAACATCAACAGGACTCTAAGAGCCTTCATAGGAAACTCAATGAAGCTGTGGAAAACCACCCTTGAAGCCAATGGGAAGCCACTTGCACAAGTGTACATCAAATGTGGGATATACCAAGGTGATGCTCTGTCCCCACTGCTGATCTGCATAGGTCTGAACCCCTCAGCCAAATAATCACCAAGACTGGCTATGGATACCGACTCAGAAATGGGGCAGAAATCAGTCCCCTCCTTTACATGAATGACATCAAGCTATATGCTAAGAGCGAGCGTGACATTAGCCACGGTTACATGGGCAGAATATCTTGATCGGATCATTGGTCGGATTAAAATTCAACCGTGCACATGGGCCCAGAAAAAGGTTTTCCGATTAGAACAAACGTTCACATGCGCGGCACTTTCGTTCGGGATAAATCGCTTTGACATGTACAACCCAGTTCAAAAACTGGAAATGGCCGTAGAAGAAGAACCAACGGATGTCCGTTGAGCATTCCATGTAAACAAAGATGGCTGCGGTTGGCATGGAGCGTGACAAGCTGCTGAGCATGCTTTTGGTTTTTCTGGACACAGTTTTACAAGCTCAAGCTAGACTATATACATTTTGGCATAATTTGATGAGAGAAAGACAGCAAGAGGATAATTTCATTCCACCCGCTATCACTTTAGTCCCCTTTCCTCTGCCATAGACACGGAGCCACTGGATGAAGGTGAGGAGTAAAGAGCGGTGGGAGATGGCGGTACTTCTTGAGTTCAGCAATGATGAGTGGAAGCAGAATTTCCGCATGACACGACTGTCATTTATGAAGCTTTGCACATTAATGGAGAGTCATGTGGCCCCAAAAGACGTTACCGTGCGAGCTCCAGTCCCTCTTATCATGCGGGTTGCAGTAGTGCTGTATAAACTGGGCAGCTGTACAGAATATAGAGTTGTGGCAAACCAATTTGGAATAAGCAGAAGCAGCGTCAAGAAGTTTTTTTTACATGTTTTGCAAAGGAATGGTACAACGGCCAATTAAACAGCTGATCCGTACACCAACGGAGGCAGAGGCCGACGAGATTGCCAGACGTTTTGAACAGTCACATCATATTCCACAAATTATGGGGCTCATCGATGGAACACACATTCCAATCTTTCCTCCTTCAGACGGCTACAAGGACTTTGTTAATCATAAAGTATGGCCATCCTACATACTCCAGGCTGTTGTTGATGACCAATTCTGGTAAAAATAAATACTCTCATACCATATATATATATAATATATATTTCTTTTCTAAGAACATTTCATGCATAATAAAGCTATGTGTTTCACCTATTTCATTTGTCTCTGCCATGCAGTGGAACATCAGCTGTAAATGCCAGGCAGCGCACATGATGCAAATGCCCTTCGGCATTCTGATCTTTTCCAAAGGGCTCATCTCTTACCCAAGGTAATAAAACATTTTTTTTTCTTTTTAATTGATGGAACAGCCTAAAATGTATGCTTGCCAAAACATGTCCACCAATAACCGGTAATTTCCCTTTTCTGTAACAGGGCATCAAGACCATTGTGGGTAAAGACACCGATCTCCTAATTGTTGGAGACCCTACCTACTCACTTCTTGAATGGCTGATCAAGGGATACTCAAACTCCCCACGGCTGACTCCTGAGCAGGAGTCTTTCAACACCTACCTAAGCTCAGTCAGGGTTGGAGTGGAGATGACTTTTGGATTGTTAAAGTCAAGGTGGAAGGTTCTGCTTAAGAGAAGTCACTTTATTTTCACTTTCATGCCAACCATGATTGCCACCTGCTGTGCATTGCACAACCTCTTTCAGAAGGAACGGGATCATGCCAGCAGCAGCTGGTTGGAAGAGGCCCGTGATCGGACAGTTCATTTTCCACAGCCACCAGCCAGTTAACCCACAGTGCAGTAGTAGTGGAAGCAGCATAATTCCCACTCCGGACACGGCACCAACACTTAATCTTTCTTGCTTTTTTAATTCACCAAAAAAATGTCAACCTTACTTTCTTTGGAGTTCTTTAGTGTTTTCACAAATGCAATCGAGGGTGTTAATATTCAGGTTTGTACATATAAGTAAAAAAAAAAGAAATTGTTTCGTGCAAAACAATTTGTAAAATGTGCATTTCAACAATCAGAAGAAGGTAAAGTGATCAAAATGTCACATATCCATGTAAATGTAAACGTAAACACACATGATTATGACAGTGACAGTTGAACCCATATTTAACTCAGATCGTGCAAAGAGTATTCAGAGTTGTCGCTGTAGTGCGATGTGTTTTGGCTATAGTTAGCCGACCCGCTGTAGTTTGGGAAGGAGTGCTGGGAAGAATACGGAGCTACTGGAGGAGGAGGACGTGCTGGAGGTGGAGGAAGAGGTGGACGGATGATGTTTCTTAGACCATCCAAAAGTTGAGTGACAAGTCGCTCATTTGCCCATGAACTCTCTTCAACAAACTGTATGAGGAGACGCTGATCCCTCTGCAGTCTTCTTTGTTGTTGTTCCTCAACCCACCGATTTTTGGACTCTTGCATTCTTTCGAGGAATGCTTGCTGCTCAGTGCTCATAGCTTTGGCATATCCAGATGAACTGTGCCTCTTCCCTAAAAAATAGTCTAAAAATTAAAACACTAAACCAAAAAATGAGGTTGCAATAAAAAGACAAGTTTAATTCAACCTCTAAATCAAATGCAGAGAAAACATTAGATATTCAGCTATTTCGTTGATCAAAAGTGGCTCTTATTACATTTTTTGCGTTGTTAATGATTTGTGACCCATTAGGAAATTTATTATATTTAGGACTATTTATATTTTTCTAAACACTGACTTTTTTTAGTTGCTTCTCCCGATGATCTATTATCACTTGTGTCCAGTTGATCAGTTCTCCATCGTTGCTCCATCTGAATGAGAAAAAAAAACACATTTGTTATTTAATAGGCTCTTTAGGCGAAAAAACTAGTAAACATTATGCAGTATGTTTTAAGTTTACACACTTACCATTAATGCTACATTCATTGGCATCTATTAAGCTCTGGCTCGCCGGTGTGCTGCATCTGGCCTCTTCCTCCTCGAATCCAACGTCCACGCCATTTGTAAGCACGTTGGACAATGGTCTGTCACCCATGAAATTGTCCGTCGCCCGGTAATAGGGAAGGCTTGAAGGGTCAACCCCGCTTCTGGTGTTGTGGTTTTTCGCTTTGTAGTAAACTGTCTTGAAACTTTTCCAACGATTTTTTATCTGCTCAATCGATCGATTTATCCCAACATCCTTTAAATGCTCGTGAACCTGAATGAATAGTTCAGTGTTCCGAGACATCCGACCGTCAAGTCTCTCTACTATTTTTAGGTCTTTTAAAATTCCAGTAAAAAATGAGTGTCGGAAAAAGACCTGTTTTGTTTCTGCCCCGCCATATTTTCATCCAGCTCCCATAATGGCCACGTGGGGTATGTCTGCGCGTGACACATAATATGTGCGCAGTAGTGACCACGTAAGGTACGTTTGCGCGTGACGTAAAATACGTGCAGAGTAGTGACCCTAAATCGGAAGTAACATTTACATGTACCATGGTCGGATCAACAATCGGTATAACCCACCTATCACGCTCTGAAAGAAATTCTGATCCGAACGAGTCTGATCGGGGCAGAGTATTCCAAACGGCGTGTTTACATGGCGCATTTTTCTTCCGTTCGGGCATTCTTTCCGATTACTTTTGTCCATGTAAATGTAGCTATTGACTCCCAGTTCCACACCTCCAGGATCTAAAGTACTAACATCGGAATGTCATTCAGGTTTAGGACAACGGTTATGAAATGGAGTTGGATGATGACAAAGAGAGGCATGGTAGTCCACACAGGAGGGGTCTCACTCCCAGAAGGAACAATAGCAGACATTGAGGACAGTTACAAGTAACTTGATATTTCACAGCTTAAAACAGTAAAAGAATAGCTTGTGGTCCACCCATTTCAGTTGCTGTATCACAAATTAGAGCTTTTTCAAAGGGCTAGTTTTTATTTGCTTCTGATCCATCACAATTTGAGTAAAGACATACTCAGAAATTCATTTTTAAGCTTAATTTTCTTTGTTTATGTCCTCAATTATGAGAAAATGCTACAAGAGCATGATAAAGACATCAAGAGCATGATTTGCATTGGAATGGGTCCTAATGAGAAGAAGGACTTGGTCATTTATAACATAAAGTTCAACTGTACGTTTTAAATGACTCAGAAGAAGTGTAAGTGAATCCACTTTAGTCTTTGGTATGGTTTGATAGTTGTGGGATATACCAAGGTGAACAATACATTTTACCGGGAATGTCTAAAAGTAAGGGATGAAAGGGGGGTGCAGTGGTTAGTGCTCTCGCCTAACAGCAAGAAAGCCCTGGTTCAAATCCCAGCTAGGACCTTTCTGCGTGGTGATTGTTCTCGCTGTGCACTTATCTGGCTTCCTCCCACAGTTCAAAAACATGAGTCATAAGTTAATTGGTCACTCTTAAGTATCCCTACATGTGGGAGTGCTTGTGGACCCCGTGACAGAATGCCAATCTGTCCAGGGTCTACCTTCACCCAGAAGTAGTCCAGAAATGTCTGTCCACGTTGCCTCCCTTGTAGTTTTTTGCAATGGATAGATGGATGGTACACTTTAGTGTCAGACAATTCTTGCACTGTTTGACTGGAATTGTTTGAAACGGCCTCAGAGATGTTTTCCTTCCAAAATGCTCAGCCAGGCTGCAATAACAATAATTCTGGCTATCATTCTACCTTTTCTCCATTGCATCTCTCTCCCTCTGTTGAACTAGGACAAGGACATACAGAGACAAACTACTACATATTAGTGTTGCCCCTTATCCACACATACACTCTCACTCCACAGTTTCCCGCCTGAAGGTGACAGTGGGATATGAAAGGAATTGGTCATTTTGTTGCAGCTACCTTCTGTTTTATCAGATAAGTACAGAGATGGCAGATGGCACAGTGAACAAGGACAAAAGACTTGCCTTCATAGACACATTTCTTAGGTGATGAAGCATGGGCAGGTCAAAATGTGCAGTTCATATTGGGGCAGTGATTGAATGTGGGAATTGTACAAAAGATCTCTACAAGCTGTCAAGGCAGCTGTCGGCCTGTTTGTCTGTCTGACTGTGTAACACAACAGCACTTATTCAAACCTATTTGGTACAGGATCTATTTTGGAAATAGAAACTGTAGTCCATCCATTATCTATACTCACTTCATCTTCATTAGGGTCACAAAGGCTGCTGGAGCCTTCAACTGTAATCATAGGGTGAAGGAAGGGTAAACCCTGAACAGGCTCCAACGCAAGAACACAGACGGAAAACCACTTACATGAACACTCACTCCTAAAGAGGTCTATTACATACATACAAACTCTCGCTATAATACTGGACTTATTTTTCTATGAAATTTTAAACTTTGAGAGTTTAAACAAGAGAGTTGTCACTGAGTTATGCACTTTTGGTCTATGTCTGTTACCTGTGTTATCTCGTGTTGCACTTCCTGTTTTATTTTGAAACACTGAGGCTGTGTCCGAATTCCTACCCTAATTCCTGACTACTAAAACCTTTCTCGTAAATTTGAAAAGGAAATTCATAAAATCGCTACATTATTTTTAACTTAAATGTTAAAAACCCACAATGAAAATAGTATTATTAGAATAGACATGTCTAAAGGTTTTTTTTTTTAAATAAAAACGTATATCCATTTTGTTTAATGTATGTATTCTTAAAGTTACATTTCGCAGGTTAAGCACAGCCACAGTGCACGTCACGGACTTCCAGTGGTGCCTTTTCGCAACTGTATGACACCATGTTTTTTTTCAGTTTATTTGGTGTTTGGCTCGTTTGTGACCCCCCCCCCCCATTAGCATTCAATAAAGACATGTGATCAAAAGAATTTGACATTTCACCGCTTAGTTTCTTTCCTTATTTCTTTCCACACTCTAGTATTTATTCAAAGTTTTCCTTCCGTTTAATCCACCGCTGCAGGCAGTTCTTTACTGAACTGGAAAGTAAAGAGAAAGTTAGAAACATGCATACTGATTAGATGTTTTGATGACTGCAGAGGGTAAAAGATATGTATTAAGTCTAGGAGTAGATTAGACCAAAAGGAGGCTTCAGTTTGAAATTTTTGAATGCCAAATTTAAAAAGCAGCAGTGTTCTATTTGTAAAGTCGGGAGAAAAGAGGAAAGGATGGAAGGGATTTGTTTAACTTAAAATGTATATTTAACCTAAAAACAGCTTTTGAAATTCAACCTGTCAGAGGCCTAACAGAAGACAAACTTCTGCAAACAAATCTCAGATGTGCTTATGCATAAAATCATCATAAAAAATAATCGAATCCCAAGTATTAATAACATCTAAAAAAATCATATTACAAGAAAGTTCTATATTATAGAATATCATTTTTTTAAATCTTATGCTATGTACACACTTGGCATCTGTGTTCAAGAATAAACTAAACATGCGTTCAACCCATGGTGTATAATGTTCATGTATTTTTTTTTTTATTTGAGTGCATGTCTGCCACCTACAGTTGAAAGAGGTTTGATGCACAAGTGGGGCAGACCTTCCAATTTGGGATTGAAAAACAAACTTTTTGGTTCAATGCAAGTGTCCTTGTGATATCGGTCATGGTTTACCATCATGTCAAGAGAGTAACTTTGGGTAATCTTTATTTGAAAAACAAAGGCAGACTTCGTCAGGTCCGCCGCCACGTAGGAGTTGACCAGATAAACCAAACGAGTCCCTGATTGGTCAAAGTTCAACCTTGTTTTACTGGAAATGGACGTCAAATGGCCGCGTGTTTGGTACAAAAAACATGAAAATGGGCGTAAAAACTTAAGTAACTACACATCATCGCGACAGTTTTAAATGTGCAAGCCAAAAATGGCCATTTTTACATAGACTTTTCCTTGGTAGTGGCAGCTTGAATGCACTTTGCTGAGGCCGGATAAACTTAGCTTTATGATGCCCTCAAAATGTTGCAATTGTTTTGATGCCACATAAAGTACAAAAAGAAGCATTTCTTGCTGGTGCATTGTTTACACGATCAGCTGTTGATGCCTATTACCGTCAATGCATGGAATATTATTTAGAAATATAATTAGTTTGGAACAACAGATGTACAATTGTCCATTTATCAAATACACAAAATAAATGCATCCAAACATTTTTTTATTGTAAGTTGAAAAGCTGTTTCCATCATGGATACACAACTTATTCATTTTTTTGGGTTGCCCATAAACATCCTAAATGTTAACAAAAGCTTCTTCAATTTGACCTAAAAAATTAATATTTGTATAGTTTTCATTAAAATGTGTTGTACTTGAAAAGTGAAACTAAATAGAATATCATTTAACTTCCGGGTTGCAGCCCGGCGCATGTGGCTCACAGCGGCTAAACAACTATCTTTAAGTGACTTAATAGTTGATTTTCTCAAAAAGAAAAGAGAGCTGACCATGGCCCTTAAGAAAAACCATGACTACGAAGACCTTAAAAAGATTCTTGATGAAATTCAAGCTGCGTTGCATCCTTTCATGGAGCAAGTGACCGCTAAGCTAACTCCTCTCATGGAGCTAATGGAAGACTTCCGAAGATTCTGAGCTCATAACGAGCAAAAAGATAACCGGGTCGACATTCTGGAGAAAAGACTGGATGATGTGGAACAACAAGTAAGGATGAATAATGTCATTCTTACTGGAGTACTGATCAAAGCTAAATGCAGCTGGAGTTAGCATTGCTAATGCTAATAACGCTAGCATTGCTAGCAGTTCTTCTGAAACAGGGAGTGAGGAAGTGTCTCTGGAACACCAAGTGGAATCATTTCTAACGTCCAAAGGGATTTCCCTGGTTCTAAATAGCATAGAGAACTGCCACCCGCTCCTCAGGAGAAAGGAGACGGATAAACCAGCAATCCTCATCAGGTTTGTGAATCGAAAACACAAGCTAGCTCTGATGAATCAAAGGAGGAATCTGAAGGGATCTGCAGCTTATCTACCATCCGACCAGAAGGAATACTGAAATGGCCAAACATTCCAGGCTTCTCAGGAAGCATAAGCAGATTTAGAATACTTGGGTTAAAGGCTGCAGGATTTACGTCAAACCACTCGGTCCACCGGACCGGTCCAAGGTTCTGGTTGTAACACCATGAAGGACACTGAGAAGTGTTTGATCACAGACGTCTGAACCAACATGCAGTAATAAATCAAAGCGTCAAATATAATTTCCTGAAATATGAATCAAAATCAGAAATACTTTATTGATCCCACTTGTGGGAAATTTGTTTGTCACCATAGCAACTGACAGCAAAGGGAAAAAATAGACTTAGAATGATATAAAAAAAAACAAGAACAAAGAAAATGTAGCATAAATGCAAACCTCAAGGTAGTATAATTTAAAAAGCTATTTACATAACAGTGCAGGTGAAAAGATGTGCAAAAGATGTGAAAAAATAAATAAATAAAAACTAAATAAATAGATAATAAAAATGTGCAAAGGTTATCTTTTGCATTGTGAGTTGTTGTACAGGGTTATTGCATTGGGTATGAATGATTTTTGATACCGGGCAGTTTTGGAGCGGAGCTGTCTGAGCCTCCTAGTGAAGGAGCTCCGCTGTTTGTCCAGAACAGGGTGGAATGGATGCTCTTGGTTGTCCATGATTGAAAGGAGTCTGTTCAGTGACCTACTCTCCATCACTGCTTCAAAGGTTTCCTGTTTGCAGCCAATGACAGAACCCGCCTTCCTGATCAGCTTGTTCAGTCTGTTGGTGTCACTGACTGCAATACTGCTTCCCCAGCAGACCAGAGGAGAACAAGGTGCTGGCTACCACAGACTGGTAGAAGATCCCCAGAATCTTGCTGCACACATTGAAAGACCTCAGCTTCCTTAGGAAGTAGAGTCTGCTGCAGGCCTTCTTGTACACAGCAGTGCTGTGGCTCCTCCAGCTCAGTTTGCTGTCGATAGTCACACCCAGGTATTTATAATCCTCCACCACTTCCACATCCTTGCCCAGGATGCAGAGGGGTTGTAAGACTGTCCTTTTACTCCGGAAGTAGATCACCATCTCCCTGGTCTTGTCCACATTGAGCAGCAGGTGATTCTCTCCAGCCCACTCCACAAATCCGTCCACCAGGCTCCTCTACTCTTCCTCCCGTCCACCGCTTATAGACCCCACAACCACAGAGTCATCAGAGAATTTCTGTAGGTGACATGACTCTGAGTTGTGCTGAAAATCTGAGATGTTTAAGGTGAACAGAAATGGAGAGAGCAGTGCCCTGTGGGGCTCCCACACCACTCAGCACCACGTCAGACAGGACGCCGCCCAGTCGGACAAACTGTGGCCTGTCTGTCAGGTAGTCAGTGATCCAGGAGATGGTGGACGCACCGGCACCCATCAGCCACAGGTTATCACCCAGTAAAGAAGGCCAGATGGTGTTAAAGGCACTGGAGAAGTCAAAGAAGGTGATTCTCACCATGCCTCCACCACCATCCAGGTGTGAGTGAGTTTGCTGCAGCAGATGGATGATAGCATCATCCACCCCCAGGCGCGGCTGGTAGGCAAACTGCAGGGGGTCCAGAGAAGAGCTCACCAACGGTCTCACTTGAGCCAACACCAGCCTCTCCAGCACTTCATCACGAGAGAAGTGAGGGCAACTGGACGGAAATCCCCGGGGTGAGATGAAGAGGTCTTCTTGGGTACAGGGACCAGGCAGGAGGTCTTCCAGAGGAGGGGCACCCTCTCCAGTCTGAGGCTCAGGTTGAAGAGATGCTGGAGAACCGCAGACTGCTGGTGGGCACAGGTCCTCAGGATATGAGGGCTGACGCCATCCGGGCCGGCTGCTTTGTGCTGGTTAAGTTTCTCCAGCTGTTTCTTCACCTGGCAGGCTGTTACAGTCAAACAGGCTGGCGCCTGGATTCATCGCTTTCTCCAAAAGTCTGAAGTGACCCTGATTTTCAGCAAAGTTCTGACCTCCGGCCAATTGACTTTAACTTTCAGCGCCGCTATATCAGCTGATGAAGGATATGGACCTTGATCTAATGTCTGCAGACATAACAGCAAAGAGAACTATAAACTGTTTAAACCCAGAAGAACGGCTGTTAATCAGCAGAAGATGGAATCCCAACCTTGGATATTCGACAGAACATGGACCCTTTTTTTATTTTACTTTACAGCATTACCTTATTATAAAAAGTAAAAAAATAAATAAATAATTAAATGGTTAAATTGAGTGATTTAAAATGTTATTACTTCACTTGCTCCAAAAATGGAAAAATTGATTTATGATGTTTTTCCTAATTCAACATAATTTTGCACATATTTTAAATGTTGATACTTGATCAAATTTTGCTATGAAGATTTTTGAAACAGTGTTATGTCTATTTTACTGATAAAGTATTTTACTTTACTTACTTTTATAAGTAACACAATCTGCATATACTTTGGATAAATGATCTGCATTTGCCATGGTGATTTCTAAAAGTTATTTTTTACATAATAATTAAGTAGTTCATCTTTGTCATGTGCTGTATTGATATTCCAGTTTTTTTTTTAATTCTGTCTGATAAAAGCTAGGAACCAGATAATGATAACTAATGTAATAAAATGGTTACGGTAGAACAGGGGTTATATAAATTCGCTTCCTTCCACTCCCTTTCAAGCAATATTATTAATATGTCTAATTATCCTAAGCTTGATTCGTCATTGCATGAATTTATAACTAATTATTATATTGTTGTTGTGTATTATTCTTATTTGATTGCTTGAAAAAAAACATTTCAAATCAAAATGCAGATAAACATTGCACATTCAAAGTTTTATTGTCCTGCCAGTCTTCTTTTTTGTTAAAGCACAAAGAAAGGGATTATAGCGATTTTCCAGCAAGAAATGAATTTCTGAGTGTCTCTTGAGACAGAAAGAAAAAAGGAATGAAGCATTTAAAAGCCAGTCAGAGGCAGACAAATGGGCTCTGTATTAGCAGGAGAGGGTTGTGTTGCAGCTTTCTGGCATGCAATGGGCTTTTACGAAAGGTGATATAGCTGAAAAGGCAGACAGTTGAATGATGTAATATATACACACGCGCACACAGATCTCACGCATATGTCCGCCCACTACACCATTACACAAGCTGACTGATCAGAACTGCACTCTGTCTGCCTCGCTGCAGCCCAGGACTGCTGTGTGTGCCGTGATGAATATATCATCAGTCCATTTTCTGGAAGAAACATGGCAGTTCCCACACGCTATGAGGCTCTGCCTGATCACTTTCAGTTAGATAAGCATGCGGTTAGGACATGACTGGTGGAGGCTTTAAATACCATGCATAAGTGGAAAACAGAGAGAGGGATATGCATGGCAGATCAGTAAGTGGTAGATAGCGAGCAAACATTCAAAAATATTTGTAATTTTTCTGCAAATGTACTGCAGTTATGACTACTATTTAGACCTCAAAGATAAGTCTTTGATGCTTGCTGCAGCTAACTCATAACAGAAGTACAACTGGCCTTAAGCTACAGACGGCATGTGACGTGCTTTTAGCATATGGTGTTTACACTGGACGTATGCTACCTGATACTAGCCCATCTCCACCACATCCAGTTGGAAAAGGCCAGGTGAGAAAGGTTGAAGTGGTGTCAATCTTGCAGCTTAATTCTAAATATATTGGGTTTTTTTTCAATCCGTGTCAGAAGACATTTTTTCATAAATAACCATTGCAAATTTCCTTTTGTCAACTCTGTCAGTTTCTCACCAAGTCCATCAGATCAGTATCAGCAGTATGAGATGTACATCTTTGAATTTTTAGGAGGAAAGTAAAAATTATGCTTCATTTGTTATTTCAGCAATTAAGCATTAGCACGTATTATTCTCTTGTGTTTTATTCATTAAATGATTTTTTTCTATGAAGACAAAATAAAAGATAATGTTTGAAAAAGCCATGAAGGATTTTGTACATGAGACAGAGATTTGAGAATTTGACCATGTTTTCCCAACTCGGTAATCCATGTTTTTGTAATATTAGACAATGTTAAATATGTTAGGTCTTTTATCCAAAGTTTTAAGTTTGTTTGTATAATGTTTGGAGAGGTTTTAAAGATTTATTGCAAGCCTGTGTTGCAGTATTGACTTTTATTTTGAATTACGAGATACATATGCTTCCACAATTTTACAATTTTTATCAGCAGATTCATTTCCTGTAAGTCCAACATATGTTGGTACCCACAAAAATTCTACATGCACCCCTGAGTAGTCAAGTTTACATAACATTTGCTGGATTTCTAATGAAATATCTGGGCGATTGTTCTTAATGCCATATAGAGTCCCTCATAGCCTTCCCTAGCTTTTTCTATCTATTTCCTCCTCTGACAGCTGCAGACACGCCAAACTTTTCTCTTTTTCTTCCCTTGCTGGTGACTCCAACCACTTCCTCCAGAGTTTACATAGTCCAACATAGAATTATAAACAATATAAACAAAAAACCCTTTCTATCTCTGTTAGAGCAAGAGTTTTTATACCAATGTGGCCTTTATTTATATCAGTCATTTAGATTTTTTTCCCGTCCAGTGAATAGATTGTTTATTATAAAAATCATGTATGTGATTAATACTAATATTAATTAATAATTAATTAATACTATATCAGAAAAACAGACATAACACTGTTTCAAAAATGTTCATAGCAAAAATTGATCAGGTATCAACATTTAAAAATATGTGCAAATTATGTTTCATTAGGAAAAATCATGATTACATTTTTGTAGCAAGTAAAGTTATATCATTAGAATTCAATTTAGCAATCTTCAATAATTGATTATGATTTTTTTTTATTATAATCATGGCTTAAAAGTGCCGTAGAAGTGGTTGTAAAACAGGTGCCTTTTCAACTCATAAAGAGTTCCTAGAGATTTCCGTTAAGGGAAAATGACCGAAGAACTTTTTATCATATAGTCATCTTAATGTATCAGTCTAATTCAAATATTTGTCTTATTGACCTTAAAATTTGTTTTCATAAGTCTGTGAAACAGGTCACTTCAAAATAGCTGGCATTTTAAAAAAGTTCAAAACTTATGATCACATTTTATTAATCAACACTTCCAATATTTTACTTTCACACTAAAGTAACGGTGCTATTTTAAGGATGACATTCTTCTTTCATAAATCATTGAGGTTTGGTCATAGATCCGTGTTTCCCTCCATCTTTGTACCACATCTGCATGCAGATATGACACTTGAGAATTGTCATCTGTCAAAACTCAACAATAAACGGTTGTAAACCACAGGAGACACACACCACAAACACTTCCACGATCTTCTGCTCTGCTACTCTGCATGGAACACAAACACATGCTGCCACAGATTTCACACACACACACAAACAAACTTGAATACTTCTAAATACACACCCACTATAAACAATCACCTCCCACCCCCACATCAGCGTACGTTCACAGACCCCTGACGCCCGCCACACAGCTTTAATGGTTCCTACTGAGGTAGACAGACATCTGACATCCTGACAGCTGGCGCATTAACGTGCAATACACACAAGCTGTCACTGTCACAACAGCTCTTTATTACAGAAAATGGGCACACACTCCACACAGACACACACAGCTAACGCAAGGTAGATAGATGCAAATTTTCTTCAGGAGACCTACATGCAAAGTGGCAGGCCACCCTGCATGTATCCACATAGCGTGCTCTGCTCTCATACAACCGCATTATATCAGGCACACTTGCATCTATGCACACTTTAAACAAGAGCTGTCACCTCATGTTGGAGAGCATACATAAGTTGACAAGACACCCAGCAGCACAGCAGGAGCTGAATTTATTCCACTCCAACAATTAATGCAAAGGATTTACCCTCTTCTTATCTTATTTATTTTTTTATGTTTTTCTCTTTGAGACTTTAAAGTATGTGTTTGAAAGTAGGCCAGCAAATGGCCCGAGCTCCATTTTCAATGCTTTACTTTGCCAGAACCAGAAGGCAGAGATGTCCTGCTGAAAGAAATCCACATGCTTGGGGACATGTAACACACAAACCAAAGACTGCTTGCATGCAAACTTTGGTAACCACAACAGTTTCAGGTAAAATCACTTTGCTCTGCATTTTAATCATGCTGTAAGGTAGCTGACAGTGAAGTTGTGCTACAAAATGGGAATACACTTTGTGTGATAACATTTATTGTAAAAAAAAAAAAAAAAAAAGAATCGTGCATCAGGTCAACTGGAAAAAAGATTAGAATTAGTAAAGATCAAAATCAGAATTTGGAGATTTCATATAGATTTGCAGGATTTTAAGTACAGTTCAGTTTAGTTCTGTTTAATTTAGACCTTCAAAAAACAATAAAGGGCCTAAACTCTGAAGCTACAGATACACCTGGCATGTGACTGCATTCAGAAGGTGTTAAATGTGGAGTTTCTTCAAAGTAATTCTAGCCCATGTGGAGAAATGTCTAAGGTGCAAATCTCTTGCTTCCATTTCTGTCATAGTCTGTATGAAAAGGACGATGTCATTAAACAACTGAGCACAAACATATTTATTCATTTCTTTCCACTGCATGAAGTCAATTTTGGGCTACCGTCTGTAAATGAGGACGCCATTCATACTTCACCTGTCTTGACTTGAAAAAGGATTGATGACAGACCCAGATCTTTCAGAAACCCAGAGAGAGGACGAAGATAGGTGAAAAGGTAAGAAATGGGTTTTAGTACCTTCCAGGAGGACTGGGCGTGACTGGAGTGAGCAGCTGGAGAAGCGGCGGCTTGTGGGCGTGGCTGGAGTAAGCGGCAAGCAAGCAGGGTTCCCACCCGGACCTGCTGGAGAACTCGAGCTGACATCCACTGGGGGACTCTTGGGGCTGGGATCCTGAGGACAGAGAGGCAGGTTAAAGCACAAGGAGCCAGACGAGACAAGGCATGGAGCTAGACTTGAGACCAGGTAGAGTCACCATAGAGGGAGTAACAGGCTGGTGGCCTAATAGGTCTGGATCTCCTTAAGAGCAGAGCAGGTGATGAGGTGCAGATTAGTTAGCTGGTGGAGTCAGGAGCAGAGCAGGAGGGGGAGGGGGAGGAGACTGACAGGCACCATAACAGTACCCCCCCCTCAACGACCGCCTCCAGGTGGTCCAGGGCGGCGATCCGGGTGAGGCGCGGGAGAAGTCAGTGATGAGGTGGGGTCCCAAAATGAGGAGGCGGGGGAGACCAGGAGGCGCTCCTCAGGACAGCCTCCCTTCCCAGTCGGCCGAGGAGACGTGGCGCGACCCCGCCGCCCGAGGCGTCCAGGATCTTGACTAACCGTATAAGCTTGAGCACGTGTGTCACAGGCGGGGAATGGCGGGAAGTGGAAAGCGGAGCACAAGGTGCTGTCAAGTGGCCGGTTGAGAGATGTGGAGCGAGGGATGAATTTTTGAGTCATGACGGGAGCTTGGCGGACATGAGGTGTAACTTTATCAATGATGTATGGACCAGCAATATACCTGGGGCGAGTTTGCGAAGGCGTGGCCTGAATGGGGATATTCCTGGCTAAGCCACGCACTGGCGGTGGTATAAGGTCCCTGCACCCTGTGACGGTTTGCCGTCCGGCAGTTAATGCTCCCCTGGTGCCCAGACGGCGCTGCCTTGGTCTGTTGCCAAGCAGCGCTGACAGCGCTGGAGATGATCTGCACAGATGGCACAACCGGAAATTGAGGAATTCGTGAGATAGGAACAACGGTGGTGAAACCGAGGATACTTCAAATGGGGAAATTCTGTAGAAGGATATATGGGTATGAGCATACTCAACCCCATACTAAGTACTTGGGCCAGTCAGCCGGTGCTCCGGCGATACAGCGGAGGGTCTACTCCAGCTCTGATTTGCGTTCTGCCTGGCGTTAGACGAGGGTGGTACCCTGACTGATGAGCTGACTGTGGCTCCCAGGGCAGAACGAGGCCCTTCCACCTGGGAGATGAATTGAGGGGCCGTGGTCAGAAGCGATGTCAAAAGGAATGCCGTGATGCCTAAAAGCTATGGTGAACCAGAGATGTCACGCTGTTTCTGTGGCTGTGGGGAGCTGAGGAGGGATGGAAATGACAGGGTAGAGAACCGGTCGATCGGTAAAAGCTGACAGTGTGACCTTAGGAGTCAGGGAGACGGTGGCGAAGTCCCACCGCAATGTGAAGACCCATGATCGGCTAAGCGTGAAGCAGAGGATGGAAAGCACAGAAGGTGGAGAGTGAAACCCGACTTAGAGCGGTATATGGAACATCATTACGATGCTTTCTAGTCTTGGTAATAATTAGGCCCGGCGCGTCTCTGGATCAGGCTGATGGTTCGATGTATTCCCCCATGGCGAAGCGATGCGTGAAGTGTGAGCCCATGAGATAATGTCGTATGAGACTGAGGACAAATGGCGTGCTGCCAGGAGGAACAGAGGTGATTGGGTTTCCTCGCCTTGGGCCTGGATGACTCACAACCTCAATGTCCCGGAAGCCTGGGTTTCCGACCACGCAGCAGGTGGGGGCAGGGCGCTGGTGGCGGAGGTGGATTCAGTGGAACAGAACTTCGTGACGACATCGGGCTTGGTGTTGCGAGACCCAGGGCTGATGCGTAATGGTGAAGTTAAAGCGGTGGCATCGCTTCCAGCGTGCCTGGCAGTGAAACCTCTTGGCAATGCGAGGAATATGCTGAGTTTTTTGTAGTCCGTCCACAATAAAGGTGAAACCGCTCCCTCAATAATAGCGCCATTCTTCAAGTAACAGTTTAATGGCTAAGTTAGCGATTTACCCACATCGTAATTCCTCTCAGCCGGAAGCTTCTTGGAGAAGAAGGCGCATGGTTTCAATTTGTTGGTGCCCACCTCCCTTTGGGACAGTACCCCCCCAACTCCAGAGTCTGAGGCATCGACATCACGTAAATTGTCTCGGGATCGAGACTGGGGTGGGATGGGGGCGAGACAAACTTTCCCAGCTTTTAAGGTGATCGAAGAGACTGAGCGGTGGCGTTCAGGAGATGGTTTGGCAATGGGCGTGAGTTGTGTGTGAAGCGGGCTGACAATTGAGCTATAGTTCGAACTCGCGTCGATACAAAGTGCATGAAAGCAAAATTACTGGAGCTTTGCGGTTGGTGGGAAGAGTTCACTGGGATAAACCTCTATCTTGGCTGGGTGGCAGGCGGATCTGCGGCTTCAAGATATAGCAAAAAGCGGAGCGGAGATGATTAATGAAAGCGCATTTTTCAGCCTTGACAAATAGGTGGTTCTCAACTTAAGCGTTGCAAAACAGACCTAGCGTGGCGTTCATGCTGGAGATAATCTTTTAGTGCAAGTAAGGATATAGATCGGGAGTAGACAAAAACCGAAAGATTAAAGAAGTCCTGAGGACATCATTAGCAAGCGTTGAAACGGCGGGCGTTAGTTAACCCAAAAGGGGCATGACGAGAGTACTCTCATAGTGTCCTAATGGGGGTTTTAAGCGGTTTCACTTTCGTCACCTCCTTTATCGTACAAGATGGTAAGAGTTACGGAGGTCGAGTTAAGAAAAATCTGAGAAACTGTGGATGATCCAAAAAGCCGGAGCTGAGGAGGGTAAAGAATATTTATATTTTATAGTGATTTGATTTAACTCCGATAATCGTCATGGTCTCAGGGACTTGTCTTTTTCTCACAAAAAAAACCCATGTGAGATGAGGAGGACGGATGTGCTTGAAAGCGCCTCTTGGATATACTTCTCCGCTCTCTGGACCAAGATGGGTTGAATAACCTCCCTTTTAGACAAGTTGCCATCTATTAACTGGGTGGAGCAGTCGTAGGAGTCTATGGGGAGGAAACTGGCTTTGGATTTACTGAACACATAGCTGAGGTTGGCAGTAACACTCGGGAGCGTTACTGGGAGTCCATGTCTTCCGACCCGGCCGCTGGGAGTTGTTAATGGTGAGCCCGCTGAGGCGAAGGCAGTGGCAAAGGCCACAAGCCTCCAGTTGATAATACACTGGTCCAGTCGAACTGAGGTTGTGTTTTCTAAGCCACGAAACCCTAAAACTGGGGTTTTTGAGGGTGTGGTGGCGAAAAAGGTGAACCTCTTCCTGTGGTTGCAAGAGGTGATAAATAGGGCTTAAATGCGATGAGTTATGAGGAAGTGTGTTGTCCACTAAGCCTGCAGCTGAACAGGAGAAGTTGGAAGAAAGCTTTTCAACAGGGGCAGGCTCAATGCTATGGTCTCACAGGCTTTGTTGGCGCCTGAATCAATAAGAGCAGAGTTCAATAATACTAGCATTATTACATAACTTGACAGGGAGAAAAAGAAAAGTCTTTTGCAGAGATGATAGGAGCACCCGACCGCAGCATGTCTTCTAGCGGGGGGTTCTGGGTTAAGCGCGGCTCGCATTAGTGTACCTGATACTGGTGGCATAGTAATAAAAACACATACCCTCCTCCAGCGCCTTTTCACGTTCATCGTGGAGATTAAATTGAGATACTTCGATCTGCATAGGCTCCTCATGAGGCGGTGAGGTCTTTCTGCAGGACAGGAGGAGAAAGGGCATCGGCGGTCGGTAGTATGGGCTCAGGAACCGTCTCTGAGGGCTTTTTCATGCTGGCGCTCGAAGCGGACTGTCGGAGGCGCAGGGCCTGCGAGACAGTTCCTCAAAGTTGGCCAGCTTCGGGCTGCGTGCATAAGTGATCTTTTATGGTTTTAAGTTGAAGTTGATGAACACCGGCGGAGCGCCCTGGATCAGACCAACCCGGCTTCCAGAGATTCTGGAAATTGATGATGTGATTAAGCTGATGGTAGTTCGCTGTCTCTGAGGCGAGGTTTATTGGTGTCTTCCTCTTTACTGGCTGATCGAACACCAGACAAAACTCATTAATCAAACGTTCAAAAGGAAGAGGGTGAGTAATGGGATTGACTGCCAGAAAGCAGGCCACTGCAGAACTTTATTTCTCAGGAGTTGACGATAAGTGTGATTTTGCTGGAATCAGAATAGTATTAGTACCTGGGGAGCTTGAAACAGAGATTGACTGGAGGAAATCCGCGCATGCTTCTACTTCACCGTAAAGAATGGCTCGGAACACGGGCGGAAATTTTCCGGGAATTAGGAACAGGAGCAGAGTTTGGCCGGAAGTAGGAAGTGTTGCTGTGGTGGGCGGAGTGGGCATTTGTCCAGATAAATTGATTAATGTTTCGCGTCATACCATTGATCAGGACAGTAGGTCTTCTTGAATCTTAGTCATCCGGTAATGGCGGTGGAGTGGAGTTCAGAAGGTTCTTTGTTGATTATTTGCATGGGCGAGATCCTTCTGGGTCAGCTTCTGGGTGCGGTAAGGAGCCGGATGCGTTCTGTCTTCATGACTTGAAGGATTGACGGGCCCAGATGCTGAAAACCCAGAGAGGACGAATGGGTGAAAGGTAAATGGGTTTTATTTTCCTTCCAGGAAAGTTGGTGTGACTGGAGTGAGCAGCTGGAGAGGAAAGCGGCAATGGCGTGGCTGGATACGCTGACATGGCTTGAGGTTCCTGCGGATCTTGAGAGAACTCGAGGCAGCATCCACTGGGGACTCTTGGAGGCTGGAATCCTGGAGACAGAGAGAGGCAGGTTAAGCACAAGGCCAGACTTGGTTTTCAAGGAAACATAGACAGACTTGAGACCAGGTAAGTCACCATAGAGGGATATGAACTGGGCGTTGGCTAATGGGTCCTGGATCTCCTTAAGAGCAGAGCAGGTGATGAGGTGGTGGTCCCAGCTGGTGGAGTCAGGAGCAGAGCAGGAGGGGGAGGGAGAGACTGACCAGGCACCATAACATCACTACCTCATCCAAGTCCTGATTGGTCAAAGTTCAACTGGTTTAACCTTTAACGCGTGCTCAGGGTCATGCATTTTGTTTGCAGAGCCTGAAAACAGTTGTAGAAACTTAGGTAGTGATGTGTGAATGCAAGACTTTTGAACACGGAAACCAGAAACACACATCTACACGCATCTACATAGACTTTTCTGTTGCTGAGGGTTATGTAACCTTAGCTTAAGATCTTGAAAAAAAAGTTTAAAAGTCTGCATCACTCTTCCAAACTGAGCCTTTTTTTTCTATGTAGGCATGTCTATGGCCACAGAAATATCTATTGGTGAGGTCGGAACAGTTTTTAATTTTATTTTATAAAAAATTGTATTTACCCTTATTTAAAGGAAGTGCAGTTGAGATTAAAAATATTTTTTTCAAAGGAGCCCTGGGGGTGAAAATGGAGTCAATTATACATACACACCAGAGGACAATCAACAATTAAATTCATGAAACTATTTAAAACATTCACAAACCGTACTTCTCATTTCCAATTTGAGGAGCACAATGTGTTCAGACCAGTTGTGAAAACTAGGTTGGGATCAACAAGAAGATGGAAGTACACAAAATTTAATAGGGACCATGAGGAGAAACAGAATTTCATTAGCAAAGCAGTTTTTGTATTATTTTTTCATACCAGTCCTTCCCACGCCTGTCTGTCCTCATAATGCTGTCCTTTGAACCAAAACAAGTTTCTATGTCGTTGAGAGGAAAAGGAGAATTGTTTCAGCTTAGCATAGAACAGCTTCACCACCACAATTTCTTTCTTACTTACTTTGTAAGAGGAAAACAGGCATTTGTGCAGCAAAGAGCCATGCACCTCAGGTTAAACGTCTGACTTTGTAGAGTGAAGTTATCAGTTTGCTAAGAACAGCACAAACAATACGATTGAGAGCCTGTTTCCAACAGACCTCTGTAGGTTGTTTTTTTTTTTTTTCTTTTTCTTAAATGGCCTATACCATGCTTTTCTTAAGTCTTTCAGAGTAAACTATATCTACAGCGGGGAAAATAAGTATTGCACGTCAACATTTCTCTCAAAAAACATATTTCTAATTGAGGTATTGACATGAAACTTTCACCAGATGTTGGCATCTTAAGTAATACACACAAAAATCCCAAACATTTATGTCCATAAATGGGTATGTAATAAGTGAAATGGCACAGGGAATAAGTATTAGATTCGCTTACTGAAATTTATTTACTTAGTGCAAAACCTTTGTTGGTGATTACAGCCTCAAGAAGCGCCTCCTGTGTGGAGAAACAGTGAATACGCCAGGTGTGATTTTGACATTCATCACACAAACTGCCTTCCAAATCTTCAGGTTCGGGGTCCAGATCTTCAGTTCTTTCCAAAGATTTTCAATTGGATTCAAGTCTGGTGATTATTTAGGCCATTCATGACTTATTTTCTTTTTCTTGACCAGTTGGTGTTACCTTGGCTGTAATGGCAGGATGGATTGTCTTGCTAGAAAAGATCACCCTCTTTCATCTTCCAGCAGCCTGGCAGATGACAGCAGATTCTGATGCAAAAATGTCTCCATACTTTTTCTCCAGTCATCTATTCCTTCCAATGATATGAAGTCTACCAGTACCACATGCTGAAAAGAAAACAATACGCCATAGTCTCCCACCTCCAAACTTGGCTATTGGTATAGTGTTTTTGGGGTGATAATGGGTGCCATTTTCCTCCAAACATGTTGTGTCTTTTGACATCCGAAGAGTTCAATTTTGGTCTCATCTGACCAGAGTATCTTCTCCCAGAATGTCATGGGTTTATCCAAATGTGTCATAAACTCCAAACAGCTTCCAACATGCTTCTTCTTCAAAAATGGAGTCTTGCGTGGTATTGCGTGTATGGAGGCCATGGCGGTTAGTGCATTACTTATTGTTTCTTTGAAACAAGGTACCTGCTGATTCAGGAATCTTTCTGAAGCTCTCCACGAGTGGTCCTGGGCTGTTGGAGAACCCTTCTGATGATTGTTCTGACTCCTCTGTCTGAAATCTTGAGAGGAGCACCTGGCTGTAACAGGTTTATGGTAATGCAAATGTTCTTTTCCACTTCAGGATGATATTTAATGGTACTCACGGAACTTTCAGAAGTTTAGAAATCATGAAAGCAATGTCTTCAGTATGTTTTGCAACAATAAAGTTGTGTAGAGTCTTTGGACAGCTCTTCTTTTACCCATCATGCAATATGTATCTAACACCTTGCTGGGGTGACCTTTTTAAATGCATCAATCAGGACTATACCAGCTAATATTGCTTTGCACTAATAATAGGGGCAGGTTAACCTTCTGAATACTGACAAACTCCATTTTCTTTCTTGGCTTACTTGAACCTTTTTACCCCTCCTTTTCTTTCATGTGTTCAATACTTATTCCTATGCATTTCACTTTATTACACATAACTTCATTTATGGACATAAATGTTTGGATTTCTTTTCTATAGTATTATTTGGATTGGTGCTGAGATTTGGTGAAGATTTCATGTCAATAGATCCATTAGAAATATGTTTTTTGAAAGAAATGTTGACGTGATCAATACTTATTTTCCCTGCTGTATATATATGAGCATATATTACCTTTGACACAGTAAAGAACAGATTAGTTATGAAATATTAGTTATTTTCTTAGACTATTTCTCTAAGTAAAACAACTCGATGAGGCACCACCTCTGTCTCCTTGTGTCAACAGGGGCTGGCGCTGTAAACAGGTTGGACCTACTCAAGTCCCGTGAGTCGCGCCTCAGGTCTTGTGATGCATGACTCAAGACTTGTGGATTGTGACTCAAGTCTTGTGAGCTGCGACTCACAGCCATGAGCCATGGCTCACCAAAATACTCAATGTAATTTTATGCCATAAATTGAGCGTCGGAGCACCTTTTGACATGGATTCATTTTGTCCAGCGATATTATCCCTTATGTCTCAGTAGTGTAAGTTGATAAAATGAGCGGATATGTGGCAGGAGTGGTTCTGGCCGCTGACTTACTGTGCTGTGGTATGATTCCTGGACTTTGACTCGCATCTAAAGGCTTTCACTCTGTAGGGGTTCCTTCCCCTTAGTGGAATCTAGCGATGCAAGAGGTTAAACTCAAATCATAAGATTTTAGCATTTGGCATATGATCAAAAACAGAGTTGGAGTTTAATCAAAGGAAACAATAAAGTGTAGATTGTTAATTTTTTAAACGGCTATGTCAATTCCCACTAACCCTAACTACTAAACCATCTAGTGCCCTGAATTTTAAAATCAATTCGGACACCTTGCTCAATACTTTTTTTTTTAGACGTTGGATATGACGCTATCGAATTTATTTAGGTGTTTTCCTTACCAAGGGGTTTAAAACGTGAAGCTCAGTTTAGTTTAGTCTGTTTAGTTCATTTAGTTTATTAATTTTTCTATTGAATTCTATGTATTTATGATCCTTTTGATTTTATGTTTACTTTGCAATTACCACTATGAAGCCCACTGACACAACCGGTTGTTTGTAGATTTTGAGCTATAAATAAAAAAGAATTGAATGGAATTGATTTTACAAAGTAAAAATCGAATTGAAATGAGCATATTAAATAATTTGTCATGGTCTGGTCAGTCTCCTACCCCCTCCATCTCAGTTCCACTCCTAACCACCTCCAACTGTTGCCTCAACCTCCAGCCCTGCTGTTTTAAGGAGACTCAACCCCATCATTCAAGCAGCAGATCGTTGCCCTCTATAGCAGTGACTACCGTGGTCCTCACCCGGCCTAACTGCTCTGCTGTACCCTGCTCTTGTTCTTGCCCTAGCGTTGGTCTCCTGCTACAGGAAAATCTCGTCATGAGTACCATCAGGTGGACCCTCTACAACCAAACCCCTTGGAATACGGCAGACGTCTCGGTCATCGCAGATTCCACTAACTCCTCCACCCTTGCCACACGCCACAGCCATCTCTGAACCATCGCCATCCCAAGCAAAAACCTGCCGAGATGGAACTCTTCCTACCTGCTACCATCAAAGTCTCATTTCTGGTTTCCAGCACACCTGGGTCCATACGTTCCGGGAATCATGACATAATTAATTTAAATACATTTTTTTGCAAAAAATTGTTCAGACGCAATGCATTGTGGTCAATATTCGCCGATCTAGTGAGCATCGATGCACACTGGTTTTTCGCTAAGGACTTCTCGGAAATTTCTAGGACCTTTCGGTTTTTAGAATTGTAGATTGGACAACTACTAAAATGGCTGACGCTTACTGTAAAGTGCACCTATATAGTATTAAGGAGAATTTGGACACCATTAGAGTTCTTGTCTTCCATTTTTCACTCAGTAACCTTTTTGTCACAGATGTTATTTAAGCTTCAGGTCTAATTACCATGTTTTATGATGGAGGAAATTGAGTTGTGTCTCCTCTGCTTTCGTTTCAGCTTTCGCGAGTTGCGTCAGTCACAAAAAAGCTAGTCACTTCCATGTTCTCTGCTCTCTTTCTCTTCTACTTATCCAGGCTTTAAATGAGCCAAATTTACTAAAAAGATTAGTAATTTAACAACAAGGGCCTATACATTTCTGAATACAGTAAGAAAGATTTTTATTTTCAATTTTGATCAAAAACAATGTTGGACAGTTGTTTTGCATTGAGTTGTATTTTTCAGAAACAAATATTTGTTTTTCTTTTTAAAAAGAATTTTCTTTCAGATAGCAAAAATTGAAACATGCTTTTCCACAAATTTTGATTAACTGCATTTTTAAGCAAAGGACCTAATCATATAAACTGCAATTTAGGATTTTGAACATGGCAAATGGTAGGGGTTTAAAGGTGTCGATCAATTGATTAATCATTATAATCCTGCCAGTTTTATTTTATTCAAATTCGCCTATTCCATAGTAAAGTAATTTCAAAATTAAGAAATTAAGATAGTCGATGATATCAATCTTGGAAAATACCAGAGATGTGTGGTACCATCCTATATTATTTCCATTCGTATTATTTTATGTGGAGCTGGACTTTTTAGAAGCGAAATATTGAATAATTGGATACCAATTCATTGTTTATATTTATTTATTTTGTTTTTTAGTTTACTTGCAATCTTTTAAGAAATACAAGGAATCTTGAAAAAATTCAACAGTACTGTTTAGTACCTAGGTTTATCTCACAGTCACACTGATTTGAAATTTGACCTTTTATGTGTCATGATGTGTGTATGGCGTGGCAGACAGGCGCTGGGCCATAAGCAAACTCAAAACCAGAAGTAGTTTAACAGATTTGTTCTCTTCAGAAGATAGGGCATAGAAGGTTCACTGGAAGGTTTTTAGCTATTGCAATCTTGCCGATACGTCCTGTCGTCGGCGTTGAATCTGGACGTTGGCGAAGGGGTTTGTGACAGGCTTGGTCTTTGGCAACTTGGCCCAGACAGGAGTAAACAAGACTGGGTAATAACGAAGACAGGATAAAATTAGGTAACGAGAGCAGGATGGATCGAAGGAGCTCTTGGAAGGAGGGAACCAGGTGGATACTGGTAGTGAAGAACCTGAGAAGCGGCGACAAGCGAATTAAGTAAGTTGAAACCGAACACTTAGCAACGGGGACCGAACATAACAACCGTGGAGTGTAATGAACTGGCGATGAATGCTGGGGTTGGATCTCCTTTAGAAGGCAGGAGCATGATGAGGTGAGTGTCTTGCAGCTGGTTCAATCAGCAAACAGAGGAGAATGGGAGGGAGAGTAAACACTTGAAGGCTCATGACATTATATTACATAAGAATAATTTATGATTGGAAACAACTGGCTAAGTAAAATTAACATACTAGCTCTACATATTATTAAAAAATTGGTATTTAGTTTAAAATAATTGACATGAGAGCTACTTAAAAATATAAAGGAAAAATAAAGGAAGAAGTTGCACGTATTGCAACTTCTTCCTTTATTCACCTAATTTGATACAGTTGCTTGGTTTCCTGCCATTTCTTAGAAAACAGTGAAACTCACTTAAGAAGTTGGTAAGGATTGTTTGGTTTTTCCTGTCTTTTTTTTACCTTAGAAAACATGCCTTTTGTCTTTACCAGCTGGTTGTTGTCTAAAAGCTTTAAACAAAACTTCTTGCATGTTTTACACACATATTTGTTAGCGAACTGACAAAAACTTGAATATAATAAAGACATAAATTTTCTAAAGTATCATAAACATGTTATGTCCCTTATTTAAATGGTTTACAATAATTCTGAAACTTACAACTGTCAAATTGCAGCTTCAATACCATCTCTACGTTAGATTTGTTTTGACAGGACAAACTAAGAACTCTTTACCTTCATGTGAACAGCAGCAATGCATTTGGGGGTAAATTCACTAAATTACCAACTGTGCACAAGAACTGACTGACTGTGGGGGCCAGAAAATGTGAGCATTAAAGCTTTGTCACAAGCTTATGGCAAACAAATAGTTCTCCCTTGACTTACCCTTTGTTGGCCCTCGTGATAAAATGCAAAGATGCAATTTGGAAATGCTCCATCTTTTAGCTAGAATAAATGTCTGCAGATTGGTACTTTCTTCTTTCATGGAATCTCTTCTAGATACTGGGAATCACAAAAATTCTCATTTAATTGGAAATATGAACGGCCTTGCAAAAAAATTGGATTTAAAAAAAAATCGGAATTGACCAATAGGCCCTGCGTGTGAACGTAGCCAAAGTCACTGTAGCTTGTTCAACACTGGTTACTGTGTTGTTATTTCATTGCAGTGCTTAGTAAACACATTCATTTTCTATCAGCAGCATTTAACCATTCATCTATGCAACTTTCAGGCTTCTTAAAGTCTTCCTTTGCGGAATTTTTATTTTTTATTTGACTTTTCATTCATAAGAGATAAATAACATACTCTCCCAAATGTCTGTACTAGTTTGAAACTACCAGCTGTTGTTGTGATACTCAGGCTTAGGCAAATTCTGATCTAACAATTTTTTTTTAAAATGTGCTTTGGCTGTCATTCCAATTAAGTTTACTAATAACTTTGCTATAATCTTTTATTTTTTTATCGTTTGCTTGCCATTAGGCAGATTCTAGAGCTACAAGAATCTTTGAAATCCCACCGGGGCTGTGAAGACTAAGCCCAGCAGGGACATAAAAAGCAGCTTAATGATCTGACAGTTTAAGTCAGATGTAAATCAAAAGAAGGAAGTGTGATTAATGCAGCACTTTTTTTTAAAACTGTTTTAAGGTTTGAGATTAACACTTTTTTTTAAAAATCCTTCCCCATTATTCAAGTACAACAGTCCCAAAAGTTACAATCTGGTTTCATTGTGTTACTCTCGTTTCTCCTTACGAACCATGTTTTTATTATATCTGTGCATTTGCATAAAAAGACCTGACACACTGAGCATGGCGGTTGCACATGTGAGAGTAGCGTGTATATGAAGTCAGCTTCAGTAAATGTGTTTCCATTGACTTTGAAATTGTCTGTTAGAACACTCTGTGAGCTCCTTTTTCCCAAACTGTGCAGTAGACATATCTGCAGATCATCTGCGTAGCAACGAAAAGAAACATCAATAACCAGGAACCGGAAGTGGCTTGGCAAGACATAAAGAAAAAAGAGCAGGACAAAGGATAGAACCTTGTGGTACCCTAGAGTAGCGGTCCACAACCCCCGGGCCGCGGTACGGTATCGGTCCGTGGGTCATATAATTTTATTTACAGAAAGAATAAATAACATTTACCTTCGTTTGTTCGGAATCTGAGATTGTTTTATTTATAAAAACTGCCGATTATCTATTACGTCACGTCTATGTCACTCTTGACACAAACCCAAAGCGCTCTTTACCAGTCCGCGTGATGAGTTGCCGCTAAAATAAAGCAGGAGCTAGCAAAAAATGGAAGTAAAAATAGCGTCTTTGGAAAGTTTCTCTACTAAGGAAAAAGGCCTTCAGAGAGACAGAAGAAGACCTTCCACTTCAAATGAAAAGCTATATTTAATAGGCCAGTTACTTCTGCTTTGCACCATGAGTGTGGAAGGGGAGAGGATGTTGACATCTGTGGAGTGTACAATGTCATGCCTGTCAAAATAAAATCTCAGGGTTTGTCTTGTCACGTCTCCGCTACAACAGTCATTCGCCCTCATCGTAAAGACTGGTCCGTGAAAACTGTTTGATGTTGTACCGGTCCGTGGCGTCTAATAAGTTGAGGGACCACTGCCTACAGGACAGAGGGCCACAGATGAGGAGGCCTTACCAGTCCAAATAGAAAAACTTTCCCTGTTAATCCTTGTGCTATCCTAGGCACTTTAACATTGCTAGTTGGGTCATCTAGACCCAATAGAAAGTGCTCTGAACCTTTTTTCTTCAATGATTTGTGATCTTCACTGGTGTCCATGGATTACACATGAAATCTTTCTACCCTTATCCACCTTTGTCATGGTAGGGAGAACACGTCAATGTAAGGGTGGGGTCATCTAAGACTTAAACCAGTCAAGTTGTTTTTCCCTACATTCTTCACTGTCTTTCTTTTTTCTCCTCAAGCCACCTGTGGATGGTCAAAACAACATGTTTGCACTGTGCAAATGTGTGTGTGTGTGTGTGTGTGTGTGGGGGGGGGGGTTCCGTTACATGCAGAGCAGAGCAGCACGTGAATCAAGAATGAAGGAGAAAACCAGGTGCAGCAACAATGAACTACGTCAAAACAAAAATGGAAAGTAAAACTGGGAAAGGAAACAAAATCTGGAACCATTTCACTTGGATTGATAATACACAGGAAGAGTGTAGAGTATGCAGGAGAACAATTTCATGTAGAACCAGCTCCACAACTAGCCTTTATAGACACCGGAGAGAACCTTCTTCAAAACAGGACGGATCATTACTGCCAGAAGAAACCAGATCAGTGCGATGACAAAAAAAAATTACATCAAGCGAAGAGTAAGGATGAAAAGATTCCTTTGTAAAGTTCAGAGAGCTGGTAGGAAAGTCAGATATGATAAGAAAATTCATGAGAGTTAAGTGTGATGGTTATGCAGCATCATATGTAGGTTGTTAACTTTGTCTCATCATTGTGAAGTACAAAAGTGACTCTGGGACAAGCAGTCTAAAGAGACACAGTTTGAAGCCAAATAAAACTGTAATTTGCCTTACAAATTAAAACCCCAAAAATTAAAATTACAATTACATTTAATGTTTTATAAAATGACTATGAAAAAGACAAATACAAGGGGGCAGGACAGTCGCAGGATTATTTTGAACTGAAGTGGGAGTCAGATTACTAGCAGCGGGATGGGACAGGATTATTTTTTTTTACTTTGGTCCGGGAGCGGAACGGGAGGATTACTCATTGTGGGAGTGGGACAGGACAGGATTTGAGGGAAAATCCACTCCAATGTCATCCCCTAGTGCGCATGGGTGAATAAGACAGTAAATCTAAAATGCTTTGGGCCTTCTAAGAAGGTAGAAAAGCTCTACATAAAGTAAATGCAATTTGGCACTGTCTTTACCTCTCCTATTGGGTTGCATTTCAGTTTAGGCAATTGGACCCAAAAAGCAGACATGAAGATGAAATAAGTTATTAATATATGCCAATTACTGTAATGGTGCCTCTGGCAGTGTACTCTCCCCCTCCCCTCATCACACTCCAGCCTTCTTAAAGTGTGGATGCCATGCTTTGAACAACTTTGTCAAATAAAAAAGCCTTTTAAACGCTGATTCTATTGATACCAATAGTTAGCGTCGAAAAAAATCCGAAGCATATGAATAATAGACATCTTTCGAAGGAATCAGAGATTTGAATTTGCCGCTAAGAGCGCAGGCTGGAAGTGACCTCGATATGACCTGTGACGTAACGAAAGGCGTTGACTTTCGCAGTTCCGCTTCGGACAGCATGTAAACAAAACAGGTAGTCTTCGTTTCTCTCGTGTTTAAATCTGTTAATCATTAACATGCCAAGTCGTTGTGTGGCAGCTGGATGTAGAAATACATCTAGTGAATGTGTATCTGTGTATAAATTCCCAAAACAAGAAACGCTGCTGAAAAGGGGAAAGTTCAAGAAGGTGGACGGCGAAGGATTTTTCCCTCCAGATCTGCAGGAGAGAAGTCTGCGTTTTCGAAGGGACAAAAACCGGGACACAAACGAAGAATTTTGAACGGAGAGTTGGGAGGAGGATCTTGGCTTCTGAGTCAAGGAAAGGCGGGTGAGCTGGAAGCGAGCGAGCCGTTTTCTGGGTCGGAGAGGACGGCGCTGGAGTCTGGAGCGGAGGCTGCTAAGCTAGGCTAGTGTGCATCACGATGGATCACATTGAGGCGAAGTAGTCGTGTTTTCTGTTGTCCTTGGATCCAACTGGAGTATTTCAACGCACTCAATGTTTTGCAAGAGAAGCAACAGGCCTGCAACGGTTTTTTTTTTCTTTTGCTTTTGAGGTGCCGGTACCGTGGGTAAACTGAACTGTGTGTGTGTGAGCGCTCGCGCACGAGAAAAGGTTTCAAACTGGTTCAAACAGGTAAAACTGTTAATGTTCCACAGTTGTTAATGGTATACAGTGACTTTGTTAACTAAAGAGTAGTAATATCTGGGAAACTTTTATTTTGTGACATTTATTTTGTAAATTGGGTTGAAAACCAGTGTTTACCTTTGTTTAGATTAGGCCAAAAGGGGACATTTGAGTATATTTTAGGGTAAGTGGAGTAATTTAATTTTATACATTTTTTACTTAATTGGAGTGGTTTATATTTTTTGTTGGGGTATCAATTTATATTTTATTTACCAAATTATAATTTATTAAACAAAGCTTTTGCAAAATTTGGCTAAATATTGATCATCGGCATCACTAGACCTACTACTTTCTGCTAAATCCTCCTCACTTTCGCAAAAGGGTTCGAATCGATACGGTTGCAAAAGTGACTCATCATCATGATAATCTCCGCAACTTTCCTCTTCATCTTTCTGTTCATCTGATGATAAATCGCTAATAGAGACGGTAGCATCACTCTGTGCTTCGCTATCGGTGCTAGCCATGTTGTCTGCCTTTCGTTACGTCACAAACATGGCGGCGCGAAGTCGGCGGAATGCGTGAAGCCGGCGGCCGTCCTCGTTGTTTATATCGCGTTTTTCGCTATTTATTCTTTTTCGAAGAATATTAAAAACAATCGCAACATGAAATAGAGACTATTTACTATATTGTGGCTTATTAAAATAGGCCATGTCACCCACACTTTAAGGAGATCCAACCCCAGCATTCATCGCCAGTTTGTTACTCCTAATAGGTGCTTCTGTCTGGTTGCCTAAGCTTAGTCTTATGGTTCAAGTCTATCCTCGTACTTACCTCGATTTGTCTCTCAGGTTTTCATCATCACGAGTATCCACCTGGTCCAGCCTCCATGTCCAGCCTCCATGGTTTCATCACGCCACACCACGCTCCTGTCTCTCGCTGTGCTGTCCTTCAAGACTCCAGTCAAAGAACATCTTCGGGATTGGAGACCATTCGCCTCGCTTCGGATCGTACTCCAACTTCACGCAGTATCGGCAAGAATACTGATGTCATCATTCCTGCCTATGAACAATACTACACCGCTGAAAAACCATTAAATCTGTTGGAACTACAAATTGCCTTGAGTTTTCTTCCTGGTTCCGGCGTCTGGGTCTGCCACGTCATACGTAATCATGATAATTACTCCTATTACAGTGATTGCTACTTCCCAGCATTTCTTCTGAAAGTGTGAGCTTTATGCTCTGGTAGTAAATGCCCAAGTAATAAAATAAAAACAGTTTTTTTGTCGATTTGGGAAAATAACTTGGACCCATTACGATAGGAATTGTGTTTTTAACATGTTCTCGTGGAGTTATCTGAAGATGGAAAACGTATATAAAGAAAATTAAGCCTACAATTACATTTTAAGTACTTCTTTATTTGAATTATTGTGAATCAGGAGGAGACAATAAAATGCAGTTGGAAAATGTTTGTATTAAAACCAAATACACTGGGTGGCCTGGTTTGTGGTGTGAGGGGCTGTATGCTAGTGGGAGTGTGTAAACAGAGAGCTCAGTAATGAGGAGGGAAAGGAGGGCAGGGTTGAATCAACAGTCTCACAACTAAGAGACAAATGTTTAATGAAATCCGGCAGCTCCACAGAAACTACGTCCCAGAAAACTAGTTTTTTTGTTTTGTTTGTTTCGCTAACAAAAAACCTACTGTAATGATAATAAAAAAAGACCACTGGGAATGCTTTTACTTTAAATTAAAAGGTGGCTGGAGTGGGACTCTTAATTCTGAAGCTTCATCTCCAGTGTTGACATTATTTAGACTAAAGTAACTCTTCAACCGTTTTTTGCAATTAACAGATTCCAACGGAAAAAAACACCCTTGCACTAATGTGCATTACAGTAGTGAAGTGCTTATGCAATCAATGTAAAATCAGCTTATACGATCGCAGAGAAAAGTGCATTTGCGCCATTTTGCAACACTTTATGTTAGTAATGTGTTGCATATCAGCGATCATTGTGTGAACGGTCAAAGAGTCTGTGTTATATAGGGGTTAAATAGTCATTGACTAGTAGCAGTGTAGAGCTTTGGTATTGTGCAACATTTTAGGATAATATTTTACTGTCATAAATGAAAACGTGCAGCTTTTTCAAAGTTATGTAGATGAAAACATGGAAGCCTTTCATGGAAAGTAACTGAGAGGAAGCGTGATTATCAGAATGCATTTTTCAGTTATGATCTATTTTGAATTACCCATGGGACACATGCACTTACTGGTTTCGTGCCTCCTTCTCCTTGGCTTAGTGTTTCCTCACACAGACAGACTTTCTCAGCAGCACACCTCAAAATCACTTTCTGTTACAATCAAAGTAAGCCCTATAAAACCATGTATTCAAAAAGCACGTCAGGAACTCACTTGTTTTTTTTTTTGCTATTTCTTTGTTTTTGATTTTTCACCATATCAAATGGAAGATTGTAATTTAAGAGTCGATGCTCTTTTGAGTCGTTCCTTCTAAGTTTGCCTTTGAAAAAAAAATTTACACAGCTGCTCAGATTTCAAGAAAACTTGAGAATAAAAGTTAATTACAAAGTAATCATATGTCTTTTAAAAAGAAAGAAGGATGGAATGGGATTAAGATCAAAACAAAAACAGGGGCATCTTACATAATGTGACTGATACAGGTCAATGTGTTCTTTACTTCAAAGGAGCTCAGATATAAAACGTTGTTGTTCTCATTAACCACTTGAAACAGGAAATTATCCCACCTTAATATGTCATGAAGTTGTGGTGTTACTCAATAACCTCAATGTTACTTTATTTTTAGTTGAAATGTGTGAATATAAATTTCAAATCAAATAAAACTTTTTTTATATAAAAAAGTAGATTTTATCCTGTCACAAGTTCACTCCTTTACATTTATAAACAAAAAATAGGCAGAAAAATTTCAATAGTTGATTGCTTAACTAAACAAAATTTATTAAAGTGGGATTCTCTGCCCTTAGACATTCCTTCTCAGTAAGGAAAAACTCTAAAAAAAATGAATTCTGGAAAAAAATAAAGAAACCTCAGGGAAGTCCGCATGAAAGATGGATCCCCTCCCAGGACAGACAGGCGATGAACCAGAACTCTTAGAGAAGAATTAGCTCATCTTACTCTGCAACTACATGTTAACTATATAGATACCATAGTACATGCAACTTACTATTTACATGTTTGCATTAAATTGATTATGTGGCAGTGAAGCTGGAAGTCCACAGCCAATCAGGTGCTCCGAACACTTTGATGATGGGATGTGGGTGGGTATACTCTGCACTTACATTTCCGCCCACAACCCAGAGGTGAGTTTCTAATGCACTCCTGCCGCTCTGCAAAAACTATGTCATAGAAAATGACACAGTTTGTTTTTTTGTTACATTTTGGATAAAAACGCCATAATCATAATTAAAAGACCACTGGAAACACTTTTAAAATAGATGAAAATATCAGGATTCACATGTGTCCAAGACCGTTTGTGCACACACATTGATTACAGGCAAACGTGTTACAGGTGAGGATGGTTACCTTTAGCTGCCATTTAAACCCTTTTGTATCAGCTTGTATGCATCTTTTAAGGAAAAGTCTTCAGGGTATGAAAACTTTTGAACAAAGACTTTTGGGAAGTTTCTGTTGTCCTTACGATTTATAAAGGGTTAACTAACCTTTTTGATAGTCCCTCGTTAGCAAACAAACTTATGTAACTTACTGAATACGTTGAGACAGCTTTCATGTTAGCTTCAGCTTCATTTGCCGTGGATGAAGCCAAGGGCAGCTTAATCTTCCGCCCAGGTATATTGTCCTGTTTAGATTATTGGTCTTTACAACAAATAGAAAAGAAAATCCTGTTGGAATTAAAGGATGTAATTTGAATGAATTTACTTCTCTATACACACTTTCCCTACCACACTTCCTGTCTTACTTCCTAATGCCTCCAATAAAACTGTAATGTGTCTTTTTATGCAAAGACAGAAATAATAAAACCTCCATTTTGCGCTGCACATGTAAAGACGGCAACTGCGGTGACCAAGAAAAATCACATACAGTGGGCCGCGACAGCAATAACTTAGGTGTAGATAACATGTGACGTGTTCTCATCAAGAAGAGCAGGGGGAACTTCTACAAGGACTGGGACTGTTAACTCAAAGTATTGGAAAACTCTGCTTATAAGCTAGCCCAAAGGGATACCTTTTGGTCAACAGTATCATCATTGCGGTTGCTGTTGCTCACCTTGAGTGATATGGTTCTGGAATCCAGACCCAAGAGAAATGTGGCAGGGAGGGACAGAGCCAGTTTGAAGAATAACAGGGCAGACTGGAAGAATACCTGTAAATGGCCACCTGACAAGCTTCTGGAATGGTCTGTTCTTACCTCAGTGTTTCAAGAGTCATGGAAGTTTCTATGGCACAAGAGACCACAAGACATTGTTACTGGTGTTTACCTGCACACCAGACGGACTAGGAGTCCAACACTTTTTAATCTTTACATGTTCCTGTGAAGAATATTTAGAAACTGCCTTTAACTTTTATTACACTAATGGTTTAAACGTAATTCACTGAGCATGTATTGTCATCTCAAAATTATATTGCATCCTAAGACAGCACAACCAAGCTATTGTCCTCACAGTTTCTTCTCATCCTCCCTTTTTCTGTGCATGTTTTCTGCTGAGCAGGCCTCAGACTTATCTTCACTTTAGCCTTGGAGCTTCCCTCCAGCAGTAACCTGTGGGCGTGATTTTCACACGAAGATCCTCAGACCATCTTCTGAATATGCAAATGCAGGGTTTTTATACCAAAGCCCATCCCTGAGCTCGTTGGTTCGGACTTTGAATGTACCATGTTCATGTCTGTCCCCTTCGTGTTTGTGCGAAGTAAAACCTCCACAAAAGCTAAGTAACTGTCTCTGAGTCGTTATTCATTATTTCTGTGTGCTGGAAACTGAAAAGGGAACGAACCAACCTAAAATTTATTTATACAGTCCTTTCTAGAAAATCCAGTTTCCTCACAGTTCCGCTTGGTGATGTCATCAGGAGACACAGCATTAACTTTATAGCTATGGTGATGACACTCAACTGTATTTAGCTGTGTCTCCTGATGACCCATGGATAGCCTTTTAAATTGTATTTTAGATATTAAAATGTGGATGGGAGAGAACTCTTTGCAGCCCAACCAAGAAAAAACTGAAGTCTTGGTAATCGGTTCTGAAGCTGAGAGGGATAGGGTCCAATTTTATGACTTTATGTGACACAGTAAGGAACTTCGGTGTGATTCTGGATGCAGATCTGAGCTTTGACCAACACGTGAATCGACTAACTAAATCTGCATATCACCCGAGTGAGACCCTTTCTCTCTAGAGCCCGTGCTGAAATCTTAATCCATGCTTTTATTACATCAAGGATAGATTATTGTAATGCCCTCCTTTCTGGTGTAAAGAAAACCACACTCGGCCATCCCATAATGACTTCAAAACATCTTTGGGATATCCCCAACACCTGTGTTTGGGTTTCGCAACTGTATTTTGAAGTACATTTTATTCAGCCCCATACGCGATTTTCGGCCCATTCATTTTTTTGACGGGATCGCTGGCCGTGATGTCATCGCCTTGGGGGGGGGGGGGGGGGTGACATTGACCTTGTGGAAAATTCATTTGCAATTTATCCCAGGAGAGTGCACTTTTTGGTGACTTTTCAAGCATGCGGCGGGGGTCACATTCTCGCTGAAAGGCGGCGAAGTTGTTCCAACTGCGAAAACAATATGGTCCTTGCAGTCAGTGACTGCTGCTGCGGGCCATAATAAGGGATGAGAAATAGCAGTGCGCAAATTTGCGAGGTCGCCACACGGACGCCGTTCAAAATCTACAACTTCTGATTGCAACATTTTTTCCAGACTAGCTTGTCGTTGATGACCAAAACGTTTCGAGACGATCGCTGAAAATTCTACCGACAAGTTTACGATTGAATCCAGTGGTAAAGGTGTTTTTTTTTTCAGGTTTCGTTAGTCAATTCTAAAAAAAAAAGTTCCAGATTTTGTTGATTTTGCCTAGTCAGCACATCTTTTTGTTACGGTTTTTTGCTTACCATGCCCACATTCCTTTATCGATTTTGTCGTGCGTAACATCGTTTTGTTAGGCGTGGACCAGGGAATCGCATATTTCTGTCACAGTGCCTGTCAGACTCCTCCCCCTCCAGCTCTGCCTGCTCTGCTCCTCCTGATTGCCACCAGCTGACTTCACTCACCTCATCTGCACTGCTGCTTAAAAGGAGACCCAATGCCTCAGTTCAACGCCAGTTTGTTGCCCCTTATGGTGACTAAGCCTGGTCCTCAGTTTATGCTCTTTATGCTCTTGCCTTGCTCTCAGCCTCGAAATAATTCTTACTCTTTGTCTCAGGATAACCAACACCTCACGAATGACGTCAGCGTGACCATCCCTTCTGCTGCTCTCAGAATCCTGAAAATTTCACGGCTCACACCGCACTAAGCCCTCCAGCCACGCCACCAGCCGCCATCAAGTCTGGACCTAACTCAGCAACTACTACCACCATCCTTGGAGAAACGATAAACCTTTTCTCGTCTAAACACTCAGCTGTCTTTCTTCTGGGTTTCAGCATCTGGGTCCTCACGCCTTGAGCGCCATGACAGAACGAACTGGCCAAACTCTGGACCCAGCTGACCCAGATGTCGCAAGTTGCTTCTGCCCAACAGGAGCTTTTCCGGCGTTTGAACAGTTTGACGCAATCATTAATGGATCTCACAGGCCAAATAGCTCCCTTCGCAGCACCTCTTCCTGCTTCCGGTATCGCCGCTGTTTCTGCCTCCGTTCCCACTCTAGAAAATTTCCGCCTACAGCCAGAGCCGTTTTACGGCGACGTCGAAGCATGTGGGGGTTTCCTGCTCCAACGTCGCCTCCTGTTTCAGCAAATCCCAAGGTATTATAACTCCGACCTCAGCAAAATTACTTTGATTATTAACTCTCTTGGTAACAAAGCTCTGCAGTGGGCCCAGGCGTTTCTGGCCATCAACCCTGTCACACACCTAACATATGAACATTTCATTGAATAATTCAAGCTGGTGTTTGATCAACCTCGCAAGCAGGAGGAAGCCGCACATAAGCTCCTCGCCCTCAAACAGCGTAACCGGTCGGTCAGTGACCATGTTATTGATTTTAGGATCCTGGCGGTGGAGGCAGGCTGGACGGACCCAGCGTTACGAGGAGTCTTCTACCAATCCTTAAATGAAGCCATAAAAGACCACCTGTGCTCACAACCAGAAACCCACTCCTTTGAGGAACTCGTCACTGCGGCCCTCCACTCGGACACCCACTTACGTGAGCAGCAACACGAAAGACCTCCTCCTACACGCAAAACCTCAACTACTCCTGTACAAGGTACGACGCCACGTACCACTAGTAATTCCATGTATCTACAACTTCTAATTCCAACATTTTGTCAACATCACCTTGCTATGGATGCCTGAGAAGTTACGAGACAATGGCAAAAAATCCCTAGGACGAGTTTTCTTTGTATGTGGCGCTTAAGGGGCTTTTTTTTTTTAAATGCAGGATGGCGGCCTTTTCCCAAGGTCAACAACACTTCTGTGGTGTTTGTAGACTGGAGCTGGCAGCAAGTGTGTGCAATTGCGTGAAAATCGCTCAAACAAAGGTGTCGTTTTCCCATATAGTGGGAAAACACAAAAATCTCCAATTCTCGGAGTTCACCACAAAATGGCCGCCAAGCCGTAGGTCATGTGGCCGTCCCATAATGATTTCAAAACCTCTTTGGGATATCCCCAACACGTGTGTTTGGGTTTCGCAACTGTATTTTGAAGTACATTTTGTTCGGCCCCACACACGATTTTCGGCCCATTCATTTTTTTTGACGGGATCGCCGGCCAAGAGTTCATCGTCTTCGGGGGGGTGACGTTGACTTTGTGGAAAATTCATTTGCAATTTATCCCAGGTGTGTGCACATTTTGGTGACTTTTTTTTGGTGACTTTTGTGGCGGGGGTCACATGCTCGCTGAAAGGCGGCAAAGTTGTTCCAACTGCGAAAACAATATGGTCCTTGCAGTCAGTGACTGCTGCTTCGGGCTTTAATTAACATGCAGATCTGTACAGATGCCAGCTAGTGGCAGGAGAGGATAAAACCTCTAACTTGGATGCAAATGCAGGGTGAAATTGCATCACAGCTTAGCTAGCCACACCCACTGAAAGGACCCCTCAGGGCTTTTAGGTTTTGGCTCAGTTTGACTCAGCAGCTTTTGAAGGCACACAGAAAGAATGCTGACTTTGGGTGAGAGGGGCTAAAGTTCATTTTACAATGTTACTCACAGCAATACCTCAGTTTTAACCCTTGTGCGATCCTAGGACCCCACCATTACATTGACGTGTTCTCCCGACCATGACAAAGGTGGATAACGGTGGTCCATGGACAGCAGTGAAGATCACAAATCATTGAAGAAAAAAGTGCCTAGGATAGCACAAGCGTTACGCAGCAAAACTGATAACAAAACTCAAGATTTGAAATGCTGGTTTACAGTAACAACTTTCTATCTCCAGTGCAACATTTTATTTGGCGTAGAGAAAAGTGCGCCGATCACATCTACAAACAAGTTCATAGACAGTATTTACTGATAAATCCTCCAACTCTGATGCAGCCTGTCTGCACAGAGATGTGCAGATCTGTATTTGTGGGTCAAACCTCAAACACCCTCAGCTTGTGAGCTGAGAAAACACAATTGTGACAAGTGTCTCTTGTCATAATTCCAGAGTCAAGGGTGTCTACTTTCTATGTTAAGTAAATGTACAGATGCGACTGTGGCTCATTTTAAGTGTCGGGCACAGATGTCTTGCAGCACCATGTTTCAGGCACGATGGCGCTTTTTGAGCATCATGGTGCAACGTTTTTAGGGACTAAGCTTTGGCCTGTGGTGTGTTGATGACAAGATCAGCAGGAAGTGTCCGAAACCAACACAGATGAGAATCTGATCATTCTCCCCCTGATCATTGTTATATTTTTGTCATTTGCAGCGAGACCACAAAAAAGGCCTTCTAATTTTATTCTTGTTTTTTCCTCCTCGGACTAATACAGGTCAGAAAGTCATCAAATTGAGTCACCAAGAGATGGAAGTAGAGCTGAAAGTGGCCATTATTCAAATGCAGCTCTTGCAGTATTTGGTGAATCCCACTGTACTGAGAGTCTCTGAATAATCTCATGAACCCAGAAAGGGAGACGTGTTTGACAAGGCTTTTTAGAGCTTTTAAAAATAATTAAACCTGATTTTCATTATATCGATAGTCTTCAAAGCCTTGATTGTATATGAGAAATATATGCTTCCATTTAGCAATGACGCCAAAAACTTTTGATGGTAGCTCCTCCGAAACAAACCTGGATCGCCTGGTATATGAACACTTTTTTGGACAAACGTTGCGTAGTGAATTTGACAGGAATCACTATACTTTGTGCAAAACACACAAACATTGTAATCAACTCAATTCCAGATAACACTATCAAGGTTGATCATGCATTATATCATTAAAATCTCCCTCCAAACATAACTGGGTCTGTAAACAATATTAACATAAATATTGTCAGCAATCTTTCACGCTTATGGTAAAAGTACAGATTAACTTAGTTTTCACACACAGAATATATTGCAGTTCCTTATAATAGACTGGGTTAAGGATTCTTGCTGGAAAAATGATTTTATTTAAGTACATCGGATTTACAACATTACAATCCTATATCCCTTTCAAATGTAAAGTGTCCTTGACCCCCAGGCTGCAAGGTGTTTCGTTAACATAAAAGCAGACTTTTTAACTATAAAGGTATAAAACTTTCATTTACTGCACAGTGTGAGCTATCAGATATGTACTATTTCAATGAGACAAAATCTCATTATGTAGCACTGTGGGGAGTTGACATATCATGCCTTTACTGCCAAACAGATGAAAGCTTGACATTTTTTAATGATGAGGACATCATTATGTAATTGCATCATAAGTGTTGTGTAACATGTAGAGCAGACACATTCTCCGGAGACCGCAGTGGAGCCAATGATGTGCTGGAGTGCTTTCTCGTTTCTTCGGCTTTCATATTGTTTAGCAGGATTTAAGCTTAACTTGAAAATTCCAAGTAAAGGTTATGGATTTCTGTCATAAAACAGCAGCAGAGAAGACCGTCTGAAATCTTGAACAGTTTTCCTGAATATGTAACGAGCCACCATTCTGTTCAAGTCTCTTTTCTCCTTTTTCTTAGTTTTGGTTTACCATGTTTCCTGCACTATAGGACGTACCAGTTTATTTTCGAACTTGTTTCATAAATAAGGCACATGAACTATGAGGCGCATTAGGAAAGACAAAAGACCCAGAGATAAATCCGTTAGTTGGACAGATCTTTTCTACCTGTGTTCACACTAACTCTAGAACTTAGCATGAAGCATTAGCTGTATTAGCTATAGTGTGTTCATAATAATTGGATTATGGTTGCAGATAGGGTTTAAATCACCAAATAGTTCCTGAGCACATCAGTTTTTACAGCTCACCACTTTTTCAAGGGATGGATCAAATGCTGAGAACACATTTCACACACCTTAGGTGCGTGACAGATGATAGGACTTTAAATTGAATTTTAAATACGTGCGGCCAACAACAACATGCAGCGATGCATATCTTGGCTGTGTCAAGATCAGTGTGGACACAATATGCAGGACGCAGGAAAATCCAAAATCAAAGGTTCCTTTTATAGGAAACAACTGGAAACGAAGGTAAGATGGCTCGTAGCTCTCATAATATCACAAAACAATCTGGCAATGATTGCACGGGAGGGGCAGACTATAAATGGGAGGAATGATTACACACATGCCCACATCAGAGAGGATAGGATATAATACTGAGGGAGAATTACACTGGGAAGGAAAAGTCAACACATCTGAAACGAGAGGACAATAGGAAGTAACAAACTTGACCAAAATAGAAGCAGAAAGAAACGCCCTGGCCCCAATACCTCACAGGTATTACATTTGGCCAACAGGAATTTCCATCACTTTTGTGCTGGTCGCACATAAATACGTGCAAATAACTTCAGCCTTTAATAAAACACTAACATTTTTAAGGTGCTGCACTGTTGTTTTCTTGGGGTCTTAATCATTAGTTGGGGGAGATCGGAGAATGAGATTAACTGGTGGATTGGTGCAGCATAATTTGTAATGCGGTTGCTGTGGTGGTCCATTGTGGTGAAGAGAGAGCTGAACTAGAAAGCTAAGCTCTCAATTTGCAAGTCGATCTTTGTTCCAATGGTCATGAGCTCTGGGTCATAACCGAAAGAACGAGGTCCCGAATACAAGCAGCTGAAATGAGCTTCCTCCGTAGGGTAGCTGCTCACAATGGTAGGCCAGAGACACAGGTCTCAATACTGCTGGGAGTAATTACTGATGGGGAAAAGCTGTGGGGCCCTGGTAATGATGGCAGGGGCTGATGGGAAGTGGAGTGTGGAGAACCAGGAATTGCTAGTACTCTGGAGATAGTTCCTGGTAATGACCAGAGAGAGAGACAGGAGACCGATTCATGACACAAAGAGAGCTCAAGCCAAGTCAAGAGGAAGTGGCTCTGTCCTCTGGTCCTAATGCCTCCTAGTTGCCTCCCTCGGAAGGTGTTTCGAGCACGTCTCACTGGGCAAGGCCTCAGGGAAGACCCAGGACACACTGGAGAGACTATGTCTTTTGGCTGTCCTGTTAACATCTCAGGGTCCCCTGAGAGGAGCTGGAGGAAAAAGTTTCACATTCTCTCCTGGATCAGAATCGTTGGTAGCACTGATGCCTGATGGGATCCAAAAAATTCTGAATGCCGAAAGTTTGTCACCAGAAATCCTCACAAACATACACACAGTTTCATTGAAAGGTAAATAAGCATTGAACATTAAGGCTGGACACAAAATATCTTTTCAGTCAAATCTGACTTTTTGACATGGGAGTGAGTGGGAAATTGGTTCCTTCTGAAATCCTCCTCCATTGGTCTCAAAAACAACTGCAACATTTGACACTTTTTTTTGGCTTCAAATCCAGGAATGGAAGGAGGAAGCTTGGGTAATCTG
>CM074503.1:10088318-10169266 GCA_037389245.1 Oryzias sinensis | reverse complement strand
AACAATTTCATGTAGAACCAGCTCCACAACTAGCCTTTATAGACACCTGAGAGAACCTTCTTCAAAACAGGACAGATCATTATTGACAGAAGAACCAGATCAGTGTGATGACAAAAAAAAATTACATCCAGTGAAGAGTAAAGATGTAAAGATTCCTTCGTAAAGTTCAGAGAGCTGGTAGGAAAGTCAGATATGATAAGAAAATTCATGAGAGTTAAGTGTGATGGTTATGCAGCATCATATGTAGGTTGTTAACTATGTCTCATCATTGAGAAGTACAAAAGTGACTCTGGGACAAGCAGTCTGAAGAGACACAGTTTGAAGCCAAATAAAACTGTAATTTGCCTTACAAATTAAAACCCCAAAAATTAAAATTACAATTACATTTAATGTTTTATAAAATGACTATGAAAAAGACAAATACAAGGGGGCAGGACAGTCGCAGGATTATTTTGAACTGAAGTGGGAGTCAGATTACTAGCAGCGGGATGGGACAGGATTATTTTTTTTTTACTTTGGTCCGGGAGCGGAACGGGAGGATTACTCATTGTGGGAGTGGGACAGGACAGGATTTGAGGGAAAATCCACTCCAATGTCATCCCCTAGTGCACATGGGTGAATTAGACAGTGAATCTAAAATGCTTTGGGCCTTCTAAGAAGGTAGAAAAGCTCTACATAAAGTATATGCAATTTGGCATTGTCTTTACCTCTACTATTGGGTTGCATTTCAGTTTAGGCAATTGGACCCAAAAAGCAGACATGAAGATGAAATAAGTTATTAATATATGCCAATTACTGTAATGATGCCTCTGGCAGTGTACTCTCCCCCTCCCCTCTCTGCTCTGCTTATTGGAACCAGCTGTGGATACTCACCTCATCACACTCCAGCCTTCTTAGGGAGATCCAACCCCAGCATTCATCGCCAGTTCGTTACTCCTAATCGGTGCTTCTGTCTGGTCGCCTAAGCTTAGTCTTATGGTTCAAGTCTGTCCTCGTACTTACCTCGATTTTTCTCTCAGGTTTTCATCATCACGAGTATCCACCTGGTCCAGCCTCCATGTCCAGCCTCCATGGTTTCATCACGCCACACCACGCTCCTGTCAATCTCACTGTCCTGTCCTCCAGACTCCAGTCAAAAAACCTCTTATATTGGAGACCATTCGCCTCGCTTCGGATCGTACTCCAATGTCACGCAGTATCGGCAAGAATACTGATGTCATCGTTCCTGCCTATGAACAATACTACACCGCTGAAAAACCATTAAATCTGTTGGAACTACAAATTGCTTTGAGTTTTCTTCCTGGTTCCGGCGTCTGGGTCTGCCACGTTATACATAATCATGACAATTACTCCAATTACAGTGATTGCTACTTCCCAGCATTTCTTCTGAAAGTGTGAGCTTTATGTTCTGGTAGTAAATGCCCAAGTAATAAAATAAAAATAGATTTTTTTTATCAATTTGGCAAAAGAACTTGGACCCATTACGATAGGAATTGTGTTTTTAACATGTTCTCGTGGAGTTATCTGAAGATGGAAAACGTATATAAAGAAAATTAAACCTACAATTGCATTTTAAGTATTTCTTTATTTGAATTATTGTGAATCAGGAGGAGACAATAAAATGCAGTTGGAAAATGTTTGTATTAAAACCAAATACACTGGGTGGCCTGGTTGGTGGTGTGAGGGGCTGTATGCTAGTGGGAGAGTGTGTAAACAGAGAGCTCAGTAATGAGGAGGGAAAGGAGGGCAGGGTTGAATCAACAGTCTCACAACTAAGAGACAAATGTTTAATGAAATTCGGCAGCTCCGCAGAAACTATGTCCCAGAAAACTAGTTTTTTTGTTTTGTTTGTTTCGCTAACAAAAAACCTACTGTAATGATAATAAAAAAGACCACTGGGAATGCTTTTACTTTAAATTAAAAGGTGGCTGGAGTGGGACTCTTAATTCTGAAGCTTCATCTCCAGTGTTGACATTATTTAGACTAAAGTAACTCTTCAACCGTTTTTTGCAATTAACAGATTCCAACGGAAAAAAACACCCTTGCACTAATGTGCATTACAGTAGTGAAGTGCTTATGCAATCAATGTAAAATCAGCTTATATGATCGCAGAGAAAAGTGCATTTGCGCCATTTTGCAACACTTTATGTTAGTAATGTGTTGCATATCAGCGATCATTGTGTGAATGGTCAAAGAGTCTGTGTTATATAGGGGTTAAATAGTCATTGACTATTAGCAGTGTAGAGCTTTGGTATTGTGCAACATTTTAGGATAATATTTTACTGTCATAAATGAAAATGTGCAGCTTTTTCAAAGTTATGTAGATGAAAACATGGAAGCCTTTCATGGAAAGTAACTGAGAGGGAGCGTGATAATCAGAATGCATTTTTCAGTTATGATCTATTTTGAATTACCCATGGGACACATGCACTTACTGGTTTCGTGCCTCCTTCTCCTTGGCTTAGTGTTTCCTCACACAGACAGACTTTCTCAGCAGCACAACAGCACACCTCAAAATCACTTTCTGTTACAATCAAAGTAAGCCCTATAAAACCATGTATTCAAAAAGCACGTCAGGAACTCACTTGTTGTTTTTTTTGCTATTTCTTTGTTTTTGATTTTTCACCATATCAAATGGAAGATTGTAATTTAAGAGTCGATGCTCTTTTGAGTCGTTCCTTCTAAAGTTTGCCTTTGAAAAAAAATTTACACAGCTGCTCAGATTTCAAGAAAACTTGAGAATAAAAGTTAATTACAAAGTAATCATATGTCTTTTAAAAAGAAAGAAGGATGGAATGGGATTAAGATCAAAACAAAAACAGGGGCATCTTACATAATGTGACTGATACAGGTCAATGTGTTCTTTACTTCAAAGGAGCTCAGATATAAAACGTTGTTGTTCTCATTAACCACTTGAAACAGGAAATTATCCCACCTTAATATGTCATGAATTTGTGGTGTTACTCAATAACCTCAATGTTACTTTATTTTTTAGTTGAAATGTGTGAATATAAATTTCAAATCAAATAAAACTTTTTTTATATAAAAAAGTAGATTTTATCCTGTCACAAGTTCAGTCCTTTACATTTATAAACAAAAAATAGGCAGAAAAATTTGAATCAGACCATCCTCTTTTGCCCTGGGACTGTCATTTTAAAAGAAACTTGTGCTAAAACTTAAGGTTTTTTTCTCTTTATGCATCCTAAGTAATAGAAGCAAACAGATTCTTGTCTGATGTCTTTCCATACCATTCTAACATTTAAAAACCCTAAGAGAAACTTCAAATCAATCCTGAAAAGCACATGGAGCGAATGCAGTGATTTTAAAATGGGTGTAATGTATTTCTGCCCCCTGGTCCTCATCAGAACTGTAGCTCTAAGTTTCAAAAAGACATCTTGTGTAAACAAATTCAATTTATTTATATTGCCCAATATTACAACAATATTCATCTAAATGGGCTTCATACCAGTAATTGTATAATGAATATGAAGTCATAGAATTCAATAGGTAATGGCTAAATTAAACTAAATAGACTAAGCTAAACAAAAACAAAAAAATCAGTGATAAAATACAATAGTTGATTGCTAAACTATATAGATACCATAGTACATGCAACTTACTATTTACATGTTTGCATTAAATTGATGATGTGGCAGCGAAGCTGGAAGTCCACAGCCAATCAGGTGCTCCAAACACTTTGATGATGGGATGTGGGTGGGTATACTCTGCACTTACATTTCCACCCACAACCTAGAGGTGAGTTTCTAATGCACTCCTGCCACTCTGCAAAAACTATGTCATAGAAAATGACAGTTTGTTTTTTTGTTACATTTTGGCTAAAAACGCCATAATCATAATTAAAAGACCACTGGAAACACTTTGAAAATAGATGAAAATACCAGGATTCACATGTGTCCAAGACCATTTGTGCACACACATTGATTACAGGCAAACGTGTTACAGGTGAGGATGGTTACCTTTAGCTGCCATTTAAACCCTTTTGTATCAGCTTGTATGCATCTTTTAAGGAAAAAGTCTTCAGGGTATGAAAACTTTTGAACAAAGACCTTTGGGAAGTTTCTGTTGTCCTTACGATTTATAAAGGGTTAACTAACCTTTTTGATAGTCCCTCGTTAGCAAACAAACTTATGTAACTTACTGAATACGTTGAGACAGCTTTCATGTTAGCTTCAGCTTCATTTGCCGTGGATGAAGCCGAGGGCAGCATAATCTTCCGCCCAGGTATATAGTCCTGTTTAGATTATTGGTCTTTACAACAAATAGAAAAGAAAATCCTGTTGGAATTAAAGGATGTAATTTGAATGAATTTACTTCTCTATACACACTTTCCCTACCACACTTCCTGTCTTTCTTCCTAATCCCTCCAATAAAACAGTAATGTGTCTTTTTATGCAAAGACAGAAATAATAAAACCTCTATTTTGCGCTGCACATGTAAAGACGGCAACTGCGGTGACCAAGAAAAATCACATAAAGTGGGCCGCGACAGCAATAACTTTGGTGTAGATAACATGAGACGTGTTCTCATCAAGAAGAGCAGGGGGAACTTCTACACGGACTGGGACTGTTAACTCAAAGTATTGGAAAACTCTGCTTATAAGCTAGCCCAAAGGGATACCTTTTGGTCAAGAGTATCATCATTGTGGTTGCTGTTGCTCACCTTGAGTGATATGGTTCTGGAATCCAGACCCAAGAGAAATGTGGCAGGGAGGGACAGAGCCAGTTTGAAGAATAACGGGGCAGGCTGGAAGAATACCTGTAAATGGCCACCTGACAAGCTTCTGGAATGGTCTGTTCTTACCTCAGTGTTTCAAGAGTCATGGAAGTTTCTATGGCAAAAGAGTCCACAAGACATTGTTACTGGTGTTTACCTGCACACCTAGACGGACTAGGAGTCCAACACTCTTTAATCTTTACATGCTTCCGCTTGGTGATGTCATCAGGAGACACAGCATTAACTTTATAGCTATGGTGATGACACTCAACTGTATTTAGCTGTGTCTCCTGATGACCCATGGATAGCCTTTTAAATTGTATTTTAGATATTAAAATGTGGATGGGAGAGAACTCTTTGCAGCCCAACCAAGAAAAAACTGAAGTCTTGGTAATCGGTTCTGAAGCTGAGAGGGATAGGGTCCAATTTTATGACTATATGTGACACAGTAAGGAACCTCAGTATGATTCTGGATGCAGATCTGAGCTTTGACCAACATGTGAATCGACTAACTAAATCTGCATATCACCCGAGTGAGACCCTTTCTCTCTAGAGCCAGTGCTTAAATCTTAATGCATGCTTTTATTACATCAAGGATAGATTATTGTAATGCCCTCCTTTCTGGTGTAAAGAAAACCACACTCAGTCCCGTGCAGCTAGTCCAGAACTCCGCTGCACCCCTTTCAATGAGTACTAGGAAGAGGGAGCACATTACACCAATCTTAAAATCCTTGCGCTGGCTCCCTGACAGCTATTTGGTTGATTTTAAAATTATTTAAAAAGTTTTTAAGAGTGTCCACGGCCTTAGTCCTTCTTTTACATCCGACTTGCTTTTAATGTATGAATCTCCCAGAGCCCCCTGAGGTCCTCAGGTGCAGGCCTGCTGAAGGTCCCCTGGGTCAGGACAAAAAACCACGGCGAGGCCTCGTTTAGATACTACAGGCCTCGTCTGTGGAACAGTCTACCTGAGGATGTGAGTGGCTCATCTACTGTCGAGGTTTTTAAAAAGAAATTAAAGACACACCTTTTTAAATCATCTTTTAATTAGATTTCATGTCATATCTTTGTTCTTATATGTTTTATGATTTGTTATCACATCATTTTAGCATTTTATTTGTTTTATCTAGAATTTTTACTCTTATATTTTATGATATTTTATCACATACATATTTGTTTAATCTAGAAATTTTATCTCTCATATTTTGTATGAAATTTTAACACATATTTATTTGTTTAATGTCTTTTAGCCAAGTTAGACTGTTTGAGTGTTTTCTCACCCTTGGCTGTTGGTGTCTATACTGACACCCCGGCCATAAGGAGTACAGAACAGACGGCACCTTCTGGGTTCTCTCTTCTTTAGCTTTTTTTTTCTTTTTTAATTTCTCTCTTACTTATGTTTGTTTTATGTATTTTATTGTGTGGGGCCTATTTAATTATTTTATTGCATACATTGGGATTGGTATTTTCTGCATTCTTGTTTTGTTTTTATGTACAGCACCTTGAGCTGTTCTGTACATGAAAGGTGCTATACAAATAAAATTTATTAGTATTTGAATTAAAGCCGCAAGCAGCATTGTATAGCCCGTAGACGCAACCTGCGTTCCACGCCCAGATCTACGCACCACCGCCGCCCTCACCGCCCTCACTGCCCTCACTGCCCACCTTTGAACAAGGCTATTCAATGCTGCATTTGCTAGTTATGCTTACTATGCTAACTATACTAATGTCACTAAAACACTAGCATTGCGATCAGCATCATAAACTCTCAGAAAAACACATTACCTAAAATGCTAATTATGCTAACTATGCTAGTTATACTAATAAAGCTGAAAGTGCTAGCTTAGCAATCAGTATCATCAAACGACTCAGAAAAACACATTGCAACATTGGTGAAAGCTATATGTCACAAGTTAGTGAAAAAAAAACTTTTTTCAAAATGGCGTCTTTTCTGTTGATTTTATCTCCATAGCAACCATTTTGTGTTTTAGTCACCTTGGGATGACGAACGGATCAACATCAGTTTCAGACAAATTGGAAAAAGTAAACTTTTTGTTGTCCTTAGCAACAGTGGTTTTATGCTAACAATGCCCACATTCCTTATATGTTAATATTCAGTGTTTTTCAATGCATTCAGTTTCAGGCATGAATGCATGCATTCAAAAGTTAATTTTTTCATATTGTGTGAAAACGCGAAAATGGCGAGATTGCAGACTTTGGCGCACAAAAATCGCCAATTTTCAAAACGTCTTTGGGATATCCCCAACACGTGTGTTTGGGTTTCGCAACTGTATTTTGAAGTACATTTTATTCAGCCCCATACGCGATTTTCGGCCCATTCATTTTTTTGACGGGATTGCTGGCCGTGATGTCATCGTCTTCGGGGGGGTGACATTGACTTTGTGGAAAATTCATTTGCAATTTATCCCAGGTGAGTGCACTTTTTGGTGACTTTGCAAGCATGCGGCGGGGGTCACATTCTCGCTGAAAGGCGGCGAAGTTGTTCCAACTGCGAAAACAATATGGTCCTTGCAGTCAGTGACTGCTGCTGCGGGCCATAATAAGGGATGAGGAATAGCAGTGCGCAAATTTGCGAGGTCGCCACACGGACGCCGTTCAAAATCTACAACTTCTGATTGCAACATTTTTTCCAGACTAGCTTGTCGTTGATGCCCAAAACGTTTCTAAACGATCGCTGAAAATTCCAACGACAAGTTTACGATTGAATCCAGTGGTAAAGGTGTTTTTTATAGAAAATTCAAGATGGCGGCCTTATCCCAAGGTCAAAGGTCGACGAAACTCCAGAGGTAGTTGTGGACTGGCTCTGGCAACATGTGTGTGAAATTTCGTGAAAATCCCTGGAAAAAAAGTAAATTTTTTCATATTGTGTAAAAACGCGAAAATGGCGAGATTGAAGACTGTGCCGCAAAATGGCCCCAAAACCTTGGGTAGTGTTGCCAACCCGTAATGATTTCAAAACTTTCTTTGGATATCACAGACAACGGTAGATAGGTTTCGTTAGTCAATTCTAAAAAAAAAAGTTCCGGATTTTGTTGTTTTTGCCTAGTCAGCACATCTTTTTGCGACGATTTTTTGCTTACCATGCCCACATTCCTTTATCGATTTTGTCTTGCGTAACATCGTTTTGTTCAGCGTGGGCCAGGGAATCACATATTTCTGTCACAGTGCCTGTCAGACTCCTCCCCCTCCAGCTCTGCCTGCTCTGCTCCTCCTGATTGCCACCAGCTGACTTCACTCACCTAATCTGCACTGCTGCTTAAAAGGAGACCCAACGCCTCAGTTCAACGCTAGTTTGTTGCCCCTTATGGTGCTAAGCCTGGTCCTCAGTTTATGCTCTTTATGCTCTTGCCACGCTCTCAGCCTCGAAATAATTCTTACTCTTTGTCTCAGGATAACTAACACCTCACGAATGACGTCAGCGTGACCATCCCTTCTGCTGCTCTCAGAATCCTGAAAATTTCACGGCTCACACCGCACTTCAGGGGATGAGAAATAGCAGTGCGCAAATTTGCGAGGTCGCCACACGGACGGAGGGTGAAATTGCATCACAGCTTAGCTAGCCACACCCACTGAAAGGACCCCTCAGGGCTTTTAGGTTTTGGCTCAGTTTGACTCAGCAGCTTTTGAAGGCACACAGAAAGAATGCTGACTTTGGGTGAGAGGGGCTAAAGTTCATTTTACAATGTTACTCACAGCAATACCTCAGTTTTAACCCTTGTGCGATCCTAGGACCCCACCATTACATTGACGTGTTCTCCCGACCATGACAAAGGTGGATAACGGTGGTCCATGGACAGCAGTGAAGATCACAAATCATTGAAGAAAAAAGTGCCTAGGATAGCACAAGCGTTACGCAGCAAAACTGATAACAAAACTCAAGATTTGAAATGCTGGTTTACAGTAACAACTTTCTATCTCCAGTGCAACATTTTATTTGGCGCAGAGAAAAGTGCGCCGATCACGTCTACAAACAAGTTCATAGACAGTATTTACTGATAAATCCTCCAACTCCGATGCAGCCTGTCTGCACAGAGATGTGCAGATCTGTATTTGTGGGTCAAACCTCAAACACCCTCAGCTTGTGAGCTGAGAAAACACAATTGTGACAAGTGTCTCTTGTCATAATTCCAGAGTCAAGGGTGTCTACTTTCAATGTTAAGTAAATGTACAGATGCGACTGTGGCTCATTTTAAGTGTCGGGCACAGATGTCTTGCAGCACCATGTTTCAGGCAAGATGGCGCTTTTTGAGCATCATGGTGCAACGTTTTTAGGGACTAAGCTTTGGCCTGTGGTGTGTTTATGACAAGATCAGCAGGAAGTGTCAAAAACCAACACAGATGAGAATCTGATCGTTCTCCCCCTGATCATTGTTATATTTTTGTCATTTGCAGTGAGACCACAAAAAAGGCCTTCTAATTTTATTCTTGTTTTTTCCTCCTCGGACTAATACAGGTCAGAAAATCATCAAATTGAGTCACCAAGAGATGGAAGTAGAGCTGAAAGTGGCCATTATTCAAATGCAGCTCTTGCAGTATTTGGTGAATCCCACCGTACTGAGAGTCTCTGAATAATCTCATGAACCCAGAAAGGGAGACGTGTTTGACAAGGCTTTTTAGAGCTTTTAAAAATAATTAAACCTGATTTTCATTATATCGATAGTCTTCAAAGCCTCGATTGTATATGAGAAATAAATGCTTCCATTTAGCAATGAGGCCAAAAACTTTTGATGGTAGCTGCTCCGAAACAAACCTGGATCGCCTGGTATATGAACACTTTTTGAACAAACCTTGCGTAGTGAATTTGACAGGAATCACTATACTTTGTGCAAAACACACAAACATTGTAATCAACTCAATTCCAGATAACACTATCAAGGTTGATCATGCATTTTATCATTAAAATCTCCCTCCAAACATAACTGGGTCTGTAAACAATATTAACATAAATATTGTCAGCAATCTTTCATGCTTATGGTAAAAGTACAGATTAACTTAGTTTTCACACACAGAATATATTGCAGTTCCTTATAATAGACTGAGTTAAGGATTCTTGCTGGAAAAATGATTTTTTTTAAGTACATCTGATTTACAACATTACAATCCTATATCCCTTTCAAATGTAAAGTGTCCTTGACCCCCAGGCTGCAAGGTGTTTCGTTAACATAAAAGCAGACATTTTAACTATAAAGGTATAAAACTTTCATTTACTGCACAGTGTGAGCTATCAGATATGTACTATTTCAATGAGACAAAATCTCATTATGTAGCACTGTGGGGAGTTGACATATCATGCCTTTACTGCCAAACAGATGAAAGCTTGACATTTTTTAATGATGAGGACATCATTATATAATTGCATCATAAGTGTTGTGTAACATGTAGAGCAGACACATTCTCCGGAGACCGCACTGGAGCCAATGATGTGCTGGAGTGCTTTCTCGTTTCTTCGGCTTTCATATTGTTTAGCAGGATTTAAGCTTAACTTGAAAATTCCAAGTAAAGGTTATGGATTTCTGTCATAAAACAGCAGCAGAGAAGACCGTCTGAAATCTTGAACAGTTTTCCTGAATATATAACGAGCCACCATTGTGTTCAAGTCTCTTTTCTCCTTTCTCTTAGTTTTGGTTTACCATGTTTCCTGCACTATAGGACGTACCAGTTTATTTTCGAACTTGTTTCATAAATAAGGCACATGAACTATGAGGCGCATTAGGAAAGACAAAAAAGCCAGAGATAAATCCGTTAGTTGGTCAGATCTTTTTTACCTGTGTTCACACTAACTGTAGAACTTAGCATGCTACATGATAGAAGCATTAGCTGTATTAGCTATAGTGTGTTCATAATAATTGGATTACGGTTGCAGTTAGGGTTTAAATCACCAAATAGTTCCTGAGCACAGCGGTTTTTACAGCTCACCACTTTTTCAAGGTATGGATCAAATGCTGAGAACACATTTCACACACCTTAGGTGCGTGACAGATGATAGGACTTTAAATTGAATTTTAAATACGTGCGGCCAACAACAACATGCAGCGATGCATATCTTGGCTGTGTCAAGATCAGTGTGGACACAATATGCAGGACGCAGGAAAATCCAAAATCAAAACTTCCTTTTATAGGAAACAACTGGAAACGAAGGTAAGATGGCTCGTAGCTCTCATAATATCACAAAACAATCTGGCAATGATTGCACAGGAGGGGCAGACTATAAATGGGAGGAATGATTACACACATGCCCACATCAGAGAGGATAGGATATAATACTGAGGGAGAATTACACTGGGAAGGAAAAGTCAAACATCTGAAACGAGAGGACAATAGGAAGTAACAAACTTGACCAAAATAGAAGCAGAAAGAAACGCCCTGGCCCCAATACCTCACAGGTATTACATTTGGCCAACAGGAATTTCCATCACTTTTGTGCTGGTCGCACATAAATACGTGCAAATAACTTCAGCCTTTAATAAAACACACTGACATTTTTAAGGTGCTGCACTGTTGTTTTCTTGGGGTCTTAATCACTAGTTGGGGGAGATTGGAGAATGAGATTGACTGGTGGATTGGTGCAGCGTAATTTGTAATGCGTTTACTGTGGTGGTCCATTGTGGTGAAGAGAGACTGAACTAGAAAGCTAAGCTCTCAATTTGCAAGTCGATCTTTGTTCCAATGGTCATGAGCTCTGGGTCATAACCAAAAGAACGAGGTCCCGAATACAAGCAGCTGAAATGAGCTTCCTCCGTAGGGTAGCTGGGCACTCCCTTAGAGATAGGGGGAGAAGCTTGTGTAACAAGGAGGATTTAGCTCAGGAGGATCTATTTATGGTTCATTATTGAGGACACATAGAGTGGTAAGGGCCGGCTGACGTGGATCAGACACAGGCGAGAGACAATGGAGGGAGCTGGCAGATGTGGTTCAGAGACTGGCGAGAGTAGAGGATCAGACAGAGGGAGATAATGGAAAAATGCTCAGAATGGTAGGCCAGAGACACAGGTCTCAATACTGCTGGGAGTAATTACTGATGGGGAAAAGCTGTGGGGCCCTGGTAATGATGGCAGGGGCTGATGGGAAGTGGAGTGTGGAGAACCAGGAATTGCTAGTACTCTGGAGATAGTTCCTGGTAATGACCAGAGAGAGAGACAGGAGACCGATTCATGACACAAAGAGAGCTCAAGCCAAGTCAAGAGGAAGTGGCTCTGTCCTCTGGTCCTAATGCCTCCTAGTTGCCTCCCTCGGAAGGTGTTTCGAGCACGTCTCACTGGGCAAGGCCTCAGGGAAGACCCAGGACACACCGGAGAGACGATGTCTTTTGGCTGTCCTGTTAACATCTCAGGGTCCCTTCAGAGGAGCTGGAGAAAAAAGTTTCACATTCTCTCCTGGATCAGAATCGTTGGTAGCACTGATGCCTGACGGGATCCCAAAAATTCTGAATGCCGAAAATTTGTCGCCAGCAATCCTCACAAACATACACACAGTTTCATTGAAAGGTAAATAAGCATTGAACATTAAGGCTGGACACAAAATATCTATTCAGTCAAATCTGACTTTTTGACATGGGAGTGAGTGGGAAATTGGTTCCTTCTGAAATCCTCCTCCATTGGTCTCAAAAACAACTGCAACATTTGACACTTTATTTTGGCTTCAAATCCAGGAATGGAAGGAGGAAGCTTGGGTAATCTGTCAAATTTGGCAGAATTCATCCATCTATCAATCTTCAGAACTTGCTGCATGTCTTTTGGGTTCACAAGGCAGCTGAAAGCAATCCAGCTACTCTTGGGCAAAGGCGGGGTATATCCTCCTGAACAAGTCCCCTTTCCATTGCAGGGCCAGAATTCCCCTTCTTAACCCTTGAGCTATCTTGGACGACCCCACCCTTACATTAACGTTTTCTCCCTACCATGACAGAGGTGGATGAAGGTGGAAAATGTAATGTAATCCAAGGACACCAGTGAAGATCACAAATCATTGAAGAAAAAAGGTTCAGCGCACTGTCTAGTGGGTCTAGATGACCCAACTCCCAATGTTAAAGTGCCTAGGATAGCACAAGGGTTACAAGATTTTTTTTAAATAACCATGGGGGCTCTTTGTCTTCAGGGGCCTTACTCTGACATTATTGTTCCTGTCAGTTAAATATAACTGATAGGGCCTGTTATCTATTTTGTGGATGGTCTTCATTGATCACAGGCATTTTCCAAGGTAACAGCGTGTGAAATCTGTTTGCATGCATGGACAATTTTGATCTTTTAACCAGGGATGTCCTAAAGTGAACTGTCCTCATAACCTAGAGTACAAGTTCACTTCTGGACTCATGGTTTCCCCTGATATTTATGTATCCATCTGCTGATGTTGCCTCTTTAGACATTCACCAGGCAAAACGTAACGAAATACTCAACATCTGGATAAACAACCAAAATGCTTCCTAATTTAATCAGACATGAGAATATAGATATGATCATTCTGGCTAGAGTGCAGAAAAAAATTCATCCAGTATGCTAGTCCAGACTGTTATAACATTTGCTGACAAAATTAATGCTCCCAAGAAGATTGTGTTAAATGTCTCTCAGATTCACAAGTAAGAAGTCACCAGCAATCACACAGAATTCTTCTAAACAGACCTGATTTTATTATGGAACTCCCAGAGTGCATCATTAGCCTGAGTAGTAGAGATGTAGACAGGGATGATAAACGCAGCAGAAAACTCCCACAGCACAAAGCATGGTCAGCATTTTATTGTTAAGTGTTGCACAAATTCAGAACACTTAGTACCGACCAGGGTGTAGTTTATGCACAGACCTTTGTTGATATACAGTTAATGCAAAGTTCCCCGCCATGTATTTCCTCCCAGAATGATTTCAGCCTGTAAACTAAAGACATAACGTTACACGTTTAAGTGTAGTCTGGTAGAGTTGGCAGGTTTTAATGCCTCTTCCCACGCCCTTTGTGTTCACACATCTCTGCTGTACTCTGGAGCTGTTGTTTGATGATGATAGACTGGAACCTTCTAAAAAGGATGATTTGGCATTTTCCTTGAGACTCTAAAATTAACGATAACTTTGTCTAATGTTGTTCTTCCTGATCCTATAAATAGTAAAACTTTCTACAAGCTCTGTCCACTCCTAGTTTGATATATTTTTAGACTTTCATTCCTACTCAAGTGTGATGATAATTGCAATAATGCTGTATGCCTCCAAATATCAATAGGGCCCAAGTTTTAACTACCTAAACCAATTCAGAGCAGTGTCTACAATACACTGGTGTACTGTAGAGGTTGACTGTAGAGGTTTGAAACTCTTGGATTCATGCGTCGCTACCCAAGTTTTTAACCGTACAAAACACGCATTGAACATGCGTCAAAAGTTAAACCAGTTGAACTTTGACCAATCACGATTTTGTTGTGATGTATGAGAAGCATCCTTTTCAAAACACATAATTGCCAAGTATTTGAAAACGGATCATAAAGGATAAATTAATAATTGCAGTTTGTGCCCGGCTGGAATTATATGACATCAAGTCCTTCATATCCTTCAAGTCTTTCAAAAGAGCTGTGAAAGAAAAAGCCTGGAGCAAGTTTTGCACCACTTCGACATTTTGTATCAAGCCTCATTTAACTGTGAGTACATGCACTTGTATCGGGTAGCGACAGTTCAGTGTGAACATCTTATGTTAAAAATGCAGTCAAGAACCCACATTTAACACATTCGTGAACGCACATTACATGCCTGGTGTGTACGTAGCATTACAGCAGACAACAAAGTACTGTAATAGTATGATAACGTCGAGTCTTGTTTTTGTCTTCTGGAAACACCCACTTTCCCACCTGTCTCCCACATTCCCTGTTGTGTGGACATTTTTTTTTCGTCTAATGGTTTCAGGCAGAATACATTATGCTTAAATCTCCTATTTTAAAAGAGAGTGTCTCTTGTCTGTTTTAAAAAGTGTTGAACATCTGTTTTTATAGACCCAGGGTAAACCCCAGCCTCTCATAGGTACTGCGACAAATCATCTGGTACCTGTCAATGACAGGTTTCAGCAGATTGCTGCTTTGCCCAAACGTTACCGGTAGGCAGTGCATCATAGTTGTTGTCTCACCAATCTAATGGGAATCCAGCTGCTTTGCTGTGTAAAACCCTTCTATCCTAAACCACTAATTGCAAAGCACCGAGGTGTGCTTGCTGTGTAAGGTAGAGCCTTCTGGCTCATTATCCTGCTGCAGTGTAAAGAATTTTCAACCTTGAACAATCACTGAGGAAAAAAGATATCCTAGATATCCTAATATGGTAAAAGACTATCTTGTGAACCAGATGAAAGACCGAAATTATGCAGATATATCTATGAAATTGACCAAACAGATTTGGTTAAACTTTTTAAAATTACTTTGACCATTGCAAAATATTCAGAAGTCATGTAACCAAATAAAAAAGATGATATTTTTTTTTCCTTTTAAAATAAATCTTTAATTTTCCCTTAGAAGTTAAATTTAGCTTTCTTCTAGTGCGCTTGTCTAGAATCCTGTTTCTGTGCCATGTGCCTTTCTAGGCTCACACATCTGACTGTTTTCACATGGGGGAGTTTGTGACCTGGTGTGTTTGTTTTTGCCTGCCACTGGGGTTTTTGTCACTGTTTGATCGAACAAGCTCCTGATAAAGGCAGAAGAGCTGGAAGCTGCTGGCTGAAGTGAGCATGTCCTGTCAGGAGTGCCTCAGCATGGCGTCAGGTTCCCAGGATACGTTAAAAAACTGACTGGTTTTGTAACTGGGAAGCCAAATAATGCCAGAGAAGCAGCACACAATGCTGTCATTTCTGTCACGGCGTTTGCTTGTAGTTAGCAGAGGTGCATGTAATCAGCATCCATGTTGGCGTGCCATGTTCATAGATGTAATTAAAGAAGCTTAAACCTAGTTGCACCCAATTTTCCAAGCTGGGATCAACAAAGTATCTTTATATTATCTTGTAAATCTTTATGACTTTATTTTTTAAAATGCACTTTGTGCAAAATGTATCTTGAAATTATTTTTAAAGCAAAGAAAAAGGTAGAATTTACTTTGCTGATTATTTAATTCCAATTTCTTTGACATAGAATCTTCAAGCAAGTTGAAATTGTTCTTTGATAAATCAAAAACATCGTATTCCTTCTCTGGGTTAAGTATAACAAAAATCCGCAAGATACACTAAAATACCCTCCCCCCGACACATGCATGTTTTCTATAATCAAAACAAAAAGAAAAGCAAAAAAAATAGGATCAAGACAAAGGAATTAGACATTCACAAATCACAGATGCAGATATTACTCATATTACTCTACTTGCTTTTCCACAGCAACCTGTCTAGTCTAAAAGCACAATATACAATTTTATCTATATATATATGTATATATAAAATTAAGGTACACCATCAGGCGGGGGATCGGTAGAAACATGAATACACAGCTTATGTTGAAATTTTCTCCCCTACTGGATTGATATCTACTTGGTGCGTTCACGGAGCTTCAGTACATAGAACTCCAACAGCCAAACAGCCTAACGTAGTCCGTGATTACATATTCATGAAGCAAAAAAAACAGCTAAACCGACCCTAAAACCACCTAAATTATGTATAACCACCCAAAGCCATTTTTACCTGCAATGTTAGGCTACGTTTATGCTGCAGGCTGAAACAACCCAATTCTGATTTTTTTTGCCCCTATGCGACCTCTATCTGATCTTTTCATGACAGTCTGAACGACACAGATCCGATCTTTTCAAATGTGACCCAGGCCACTTGGGTATGTGGTCCTGAATCCGATACATATCCCATCTTTTGAAATGCGACCTCCGTCTGAACGGTGAGGCCACATGTATCCAACCCGTACGTCATTGATACGCTACAAACGCCATAATTCTGCTTGGAAGTAGGGAACGAGAACATAAACATCAACCATGGCGGGCGATGCTTCTGAGACCAGTCAGTGAAAGGGAAGCGAGGTCACCGATTGGATTCATATTTTGGGTGACAGCGCTATTCAAGCCAAACAGCAGGGCTCTTATCGCAACCGGGCGGTTTTTGAAAACATTTCCAGCGAAATGGTAGAGCACCCCGCTCGGCAATTTCGCTGGAAATTTCCCGGTATGACTTTTTTTCCTTTCCGACCGTGGTCAGAAGTGTGGGGGAGACCTTTTCCAGGGCCAAAGGCAGATCCTCCTTCTGGGTTCACTTCCCCGTTCTGACCCTCAGATTCTCCAAAGCGGGTTAATAAAAAGTCAAAAGCCTTATTTTATTATCGTTCTCCTTCCTCCGTAACACACAACATGAATGCGCGCACCCAACACACTAATGCTACCCTTCTCACTCCCTCCTGCGCTGCACATGCTCTCTCCTCTCTCTTAGACACGTGCGCTGCCCCAACACATACACATCCCCATTCCCCAACAGTCCTGGCTCCAATACCTTCTTAAAATGAGAAGATTGTAATTGAATCGGTTAGTTCAAAAAGGGCCCAAGTCCAAGAGGTTTTTTTTTCCAAGAAATGATTTTACTTGCATAGCTTAAAGGGGAGGCTACACCAAATGATTAATACTTTACTTTTGATATTTTTAATACTTTAGATTTAGCACCAGTTCATAGCTTACAAATGCTACAATATGAAGCACCTTTACTTCACTTTTATAATTTTAGAGGACTAGCAAACTAAAGTCTCTGGACTTGGACCCTTCTTGAATTAAACAGGGGCGCTGACAGATTGGATAACTAGTGCTGCCATCTATGCAAGAGAGGCGCAAGTCCACGAATTTTGTACTTAATGCATTTTCAATGTCCAGCATAGTCAATACATTACAACAGACTTGGGACTTTTTTGCACATAATCAGATAGCTTTTCCCTTGAAGACCATAGAACATATTGTATCTCTATTTTGAAAAATGTTGGACTTGGGCCCCTTTTGAACTACCCAATTCAATTGTGCTGACTCCTTTGTGAAAGTAAATCTCATAATGCAAAAATGCCTCCACTGTTGACAACACTGTTGTTGACATTCATTGTTAAGGTTGGCTACTTCTGCAAACAACGAGCGACATCGTTCACCGTTGAGTACTCTTCTCTGCATGCGGGTCACTTCTGGGTCATTTCACGGTCACACAGGAGATCACAAAAGTTCACATTTAATTGTAAATGTGAACGGCCTTGCAAAAAATTGAGCATTAAGCCCTGCAGCGTGAACGTAGCCTTAGAACCAAAACTGTCCAATTGGGCGGAAAACATCCAATTTGGCAACACTGCCTGGAATATTTTAATTTCACTGACCCCTTATGTCTGCTCTACTGCCTTTCAAGCTGCGGGCATCAGTGCTGTTTTGAATGGCGTGGGTGGATGTTGTTTACTGTTGACAGCAATGTCAAAGAGCTGAAGAATAAAAGAAGAAAGATTGAAGATGACGAAAGGAAAAGGGAAGGTTTAGACTGACTTGCTACTGATGGATGAAAGCACTTTACTTTTTCTTGTCATTGGCTTGTGATGCTTGCTTCACTTTCTGGTGAAAAAAGGCAAAAATGCATATGAGAATAAATATTATGAACTAATACAGTCAAATACTCAAAATCCATATTTTGAGTATTTTCGGGCATGTTTAATGGAAAACATGCCCGAAAATTACTACAAAAATTACTGCAAAAGTAATAGGGTGCACATTGAAGGAACAAAGTGCTAAATTCCTTGCTAATTTTAAAGGTTTGCCCACATAAAAAGTAATTGACAGTCTGTCATCCTAATGGTTGGTTCGTTTGAATAGTGACATACTGAAAATCACAAAGACAATCAGAAAATCCACTTTAAAAAAAATGATATAAATTCATTGATGGAAAAAGTATGTGATCACTGAGTAACAGTAACTAATCACCTGTAGAAAACACATGTCTGCAGAATCAGTCAGTCAGACTCCAATCTCTCCAACATGGAAAGACTCTTTCCCTCTCCCATCCTGGGGAGTGGGAGTGCTTCCAGATTCCAGTGAGCTCATCCGTGCTCCTGTTCCTGACCCTGTACCTCGTCTCTGGCTCGTCTCTGCTGCTGCTTCTACACCTGGCTGTGGATCCTGCCTCTGGCTCGTCTCTGCTCTGTACCTGGCCGTGTACCTCGTCTCTGCTCCTGCTCCTACACCTGGCTGTGGATCCTGTTTACGGCTCGACTCACGCCTCTGACTGTCCCCCCAACTCCGGTTGGATGAAGCTTGTCTGCTGGACTTTAAATATGTAGTTGTAGAGTTAGATACGTTAATTCTTTTCTATGAGTTCTGGTAAATTGCCTGTCCATCCTGGGGGAGGATCCCTCCTTCATGTGGGCACCCCTGAGGTTTCTTCGTTTTTTCCGGAATCCGTTTTCTTAGGATTTCTTTCCTTACCGCTAAGGGGGGTCTAAGGGCAGGGATGCCAGTTTAGTTTAGTCAGTTTGTTAGTTCAATTCTTGTATTTTCTATTGAACTCTATGTATTCATGGTCCTTTTGAGTTTATGTTTCACTTTTTCAATTACCGATACGAAGCCCATCGAGACGACTGTTGTTGTGAATTTGGGCTATACAAATAAAATTGAATTGAATTGAATTGAATTGAATTGAAGAGCATTCAGTGGATTTAGGGAAGAAGACCGTAGACCGGCACATGACCGGAATGAACTACAAAACCATCAGCAAGAAGCTGGGACTTAAGGTGACCTCTGTTAGCACAACTGAGTGTAGTTATGCCAGAAAACAAGAATACCACATGACCACCAATCAAGGTTTAGGATTCCAAACGAGATGTCACCTGGTGGGGTTTCGATGATCGTGAGAAAGCTTAAAAAAAAGGCCTAAAACAACATGGCAGGAGTTAGTTGATGATCTCAAAGTAGCGGGGATCACAGTCACAAAAAATAAATGTTACTTAACACCACAATAGTTTTACATCTTGCAGTGCATGCAAGATATAATCCCCCTTTGCTTTCCCCCGTTTGAGAAGGTACATGTGCAGGCCTGCCTGAAGTTTGCCAATGAATACCTTATGATATCCAAAGTGACCACTCTGCTTGCCAATAAGGGTTTTGGCCACAACGTAATAAGTCTCTCTGGCAAAAAGGTTCAATTCATTATTTCCCTTAATATAATGCAAATAAATCTACATAAAACTTTAAAGTTGATTTTTTTTTTTTCTCCGTAATTCTTTATCTCTCACTCTGAACCTACCATTAGGATGACAGACTCTCAATTTCTTTTTATGTGGGCAAACCAGCAAAAGGTTACCCTGCATCCGGACCAGCTGCGGTGCGGTGCGGCCGCCAGAGTCTTTATGAGGCATTTACACGACATCCAGTCTGGTCCGGCCTCTCCAGTCTGGCCTCTCTTGCACTCCAAATCCGTGTTTCAAAATAAAACATATTTTCTGCTATACAGGCTGTGTTTTCACAGTGGTGTCAACAGTACTTCATTTCCACTGACACAGGGTCACAAAGTCTGTGGTACAGCGTCATATCGGTCATTTAACACCATGGATGATGAGAAGCTGATCGCAGACGTCCAGATCCACCCCATCCTTTATGATACTGCACATGCTTTTGATAAGGATAACGACAAAAAGGGCAGAGCCTGGGCTGTAGCAGAACTGCAGCCATCTGTATCCAATGTGAGTTATCAGCCGTAGCTATGACCGCTCCGACAGCCGCACCACACCCGGACCGGATGCAGTGTTAGCCCAATGTTAGAAAACTTTTTTCCTCCACATTATGTCATTCATTTTGGAGCAGTTGCCAGAGATGTGTACTTCCTGAGTAAATAAAAGATGCATTTAATCCATAGAGTAATTTCAGAGAAGAAAAATGTCTGGACATTCATTTTTGTCAGACCAATGTGCTGGATCAATTCTTTATTTTCTTTTTTAAATAATGAGTTAACACTTAGGCCTTCAAGCAAAAATGCAGCAGCATCTGAGATTTTAGATTGGTGCTGCAAGGAGCACTTTGTTGCAAGCCAGGGAATCTTAAGATTTTCAAAAATTTAACAGTAAAACCTGATATGGTGCCTCTGTCAGACTCCTCCCCCTCTCCTCTCCGCTTGGCTGCTGATTCTCCCCCAGCTGCGACCACTTACCTCATCACCCCATCCGCCTTCATAAGGAGCTCCAGGATCATCAGTCTTCGCCAGTCCGTTGCCCCTGATGGTGCATAGTTGGTCTTCATGTCAAGCTCTAGTTTTGTTACGGCAAGCCTGCAACTAAAACTCTCTCTCTACTCACCTCCAGGAATCCATTACCACGAGTGGTCGCACAAATCAGCTCCAGCCCGGATCCCCTGTTCTGTCAACTCCTGCGGTCTCACCTCGAGCCTCTGCCGTTGCCTTGGTTCTTCGGATCTCCGCTTCCGTCGCCAACATCTACCAACGGAGTAAACCACCAGTGACGCCACCTACACCTGCCTCAGGTCTGGGATCTCCCTCAAGTCCTGCTCAAGCTCTGCCTGCTGATCCTCAGGTTAAAAACCACTTACCTGCCATGCTCGTCTGCCGCTGTGTTTCTTCTGGGTTCCAGCATCTGGGTTCGAAAGTGTTCTGTAGCCATGACAAAAACCTGCGTGATAATGATTTTAGATATAAAATAAAACGCATGACATTTACAACTACAAATTGCTAAAGAGACAGCTGATTGAATATTATATAATCATATATATATATAGAAGGATTTGTAAATTTTATTTTTACAATTTCAGTTCTTGATTAGAGTTGTCACTAATCATTAGAGTATATACCTTTTATTGAACAAACCTCCTGAAGATATTAGTAATTAAAAAATAAAAAGAAACCTTAAATGCATTGTTCTACATTAGTATGCACAAAAGAGCTTAACAAAATGTTATAGATTCTAAAGAACTGAAAATGGTCATTTTTACTGAAATCAAAAGCTATTCCAATCAAGAACATCTTATATGTTAGGTCAAACTTGAGGAAGCTGATGCTTCAAGTGATTTTATATTAAAAGTAAATAAAAACAGAGAGAAAAAAACACAAAGAAAAAAATCAAATAAAAATCTAAAGTAAAAATGCATAAAGGTACATTCTGTTAAATTTGAGAGAAAATTAATTTTAAAGTAGTTAAAAAATTAAAGAGAGGAAAAGGAAAGTTTAAGTCTGTAGTGGGCGCGGTATTAATCAAGGTCCAGCTGTGCGCACCAGGAGCAATTTTGAATGAAGTTCATGCGTAGCGCCAGATCAAGCAGAGCTCGAGAGCGATCGCCAAACTTGCGGTCCATCTTAATAAGCTCATCTAAAAAACTAGTTAAAGGCATCGAACCCACGGAGGCAGCCGGTAAGATTTGATCATATTACGGGGCGTAGTTATTGTGATCCGCTGTGCGTTAAGCGCCGGCTGCGCGCTTCCGCATCAGGTGTCGCGTCAGTGCAAATGTTTGTTTAGTCTACCGTTTGTCATTTATTCCATTTATTGTCATTTATTCAAGCACTGCCATTTATGAAATATATGCATTGTTGTATTTTCAATGAATTCCCGAAATTATGAAGTTAACTTTTAACCTATCAAATGTGTAAATCTAACTAATTATGGAGTCATGAATTTATCTGTTGATTAATGTTATATATTTATTGTTGTATTTACTGTGGTAAATTGAGAAAATATTATGTCTTGTTTAGGTTTTTCACCACACATTTATAACCAGCATCTTGCCATCACTGTGGAAACCTCAAGAAATTGAATAAAACAGAAAAAACGGAAAAGTATGTCTGGGTAGTGTGTGAAGTCCTGCTCAAAACTCCGTGGATGCTGTCCCCTTTCAAGTGGGGTAAAATAACTTGACATTATCAGCTCAGGTTACATTTTAACATGGGACCCCTTCTTTTGTAGCAATTTTCCAATTTTTACCTTCATTTAGCCTGTGAGTTTTTGGAGAGTTTCTTCTTGAATTTCAGCAGCCAATGATGCAGAGGTATTCCTTGCAGCATAATGGTGCTTTGTCAAGGATGTGGACGATTTTGTTGTGGAAAGCACGTTTTTTTCCTTGTTGTACCACAAAAGAGTGCTCAGTCGGATAAGGCACATACTTTTCCAAAGTCATATTTACATTTTCAGAAACCCATTGCTACATCCATCTGGACCATCCATACGGGGTAATATAACTGTCAATAAGAAACGTATGCATAAAAACACACTGCGCAAATAAATACTTTATGCATGATTAAAAAATAATCTGAATACAAAATTTTTTTTTACATTTGACATGTTTGTTTTGAATATGCTTTGTTTATCTCTTGTATGTGATTCTTGCTTGTCTTGAATATGAAATTTCCTCGATTAACAAACTGTCAGACATTCGTCACGGGCGAATACATTGAGTCAAGAAACATCTAGGCTCATTTATTTAACCAAAACAGTATCGAACTTTTTAGAAAGTTACTGATCCCCTGGCAGGGAAATTATCTTGATACCATATCTCTGAGTTAGCTTAGCTGTTTTCGTTTTGGTATCTTCTTGCTATCAGCCAGTTTTGACAGACATGCACCTTGTTTTACACCTAATGAGTAAAGTGGAATGTCTGCTACAATTTTGTGGGCTGTTTTTTCACCCAATGCATTTAAAACACGATCAGCTGTTGATGCCTGGACCCCCAAAATGCAGCCAAAGATCACTATATTATCATCTATTTATTTTAGTCTCAGTAGAGTTACAGTGCAGTAAAAAGTATTAAGTCAGCCTCCAATTGTGCAAGTACTTCCACTTTAAAAGATGAGAGAGGCGTGTCATTTTTATCACAGGTATACCTCAACTATGAGTGACAAAATGAAACATTTGAACCCTTGTGCTATCTAAGATGACCCCACCCTTACATTGACGTGTTATCCCTACTATGACAAAGGAGGATAAAGGTGGAAAGATTTCATGTAATCATTGAAGAAAAAAGGTTCAGAGCACTGTTTAGTGGGTCTAGATGACCCAACTCCCAATGTTAAAGTGCCTAGGATAGCACAAGGGTTAAAGAGTTTATTGGCAAATTATGGTGGAAAATAAGTACTTGGTCAGCTACAAACAAGCAAGATTTCTGGATCTCACAGACCTGTAACTTCTTCTGTAAGATCTTCTGTCCCCCACTTGTTACTTGTATTAATGGCCCCTGTTTTAACTGATTATCTATATAAAAGACACCTTTCCACAACCTCAAACAGTCACCTTCCAAAATCCATTTTGGCCAAGACCAAACATCTGTCTAAGGACACCAGAAATAAAATTGCTGACCTGCACCAGGCTGGGAAGACTCAATCTGCAATAGGTGAGCAGCTTGGTGTAGAAATCAACTGTGGGAACAATACAAGACCACTGATAATCTCCCTCCATCTGGGGCTACCCGCAAGATCTCATCCCATGGGGTCAAAATTATTACAAGAACAGTAAGCAAAAATCTCAGAACCACATGGGGGGACCTAGTGAATGACCTGCAGAGAGCTGGGACCAAAATAACAAAGGCTACCATCAGGAACACACTATGCTGCCAGGGACTCAAGTCCTGCAGTGCCAGACGTGTCCCCCTGCTAAAGCCAGTACATGTGCTGGACATTCTAAAGTTGGCCAGAGAGTTTGGATTTCAATAATCCAGAATAGGATTGGGAGAATGTCCTATGGTCAGATGGTCGGACCAAAATACAATGCATGACACATTGAATTAAATGTGAACTTTGTCAAAAAAAAATTTTTTAATTTGCTACAAATGAGTCGGAGGGATATGGTGTCAAATCGGGACCATAAAGATTTTAAACCAAAATAAAACATATTACAAAAATTCAAGTTGAAATATTGGTGTTAAGCTAAAAAAAATTAAAGTGTCAGAAACTTTCTGGGATTCTAAACTTAAAAATTAAACATTAATATTTTCAGCTTTAAATATTCCAATAAGTTTTAAATCTCACAATTTGCTTTAAAATCTTTTTGACTTTCAACTCTTTATTTGTTTTTCATGGTTTCGAATTTGACAGTTTTGAGCTTTAAACATTTGGCCCCTTTTTTGGCATGTGAGGGGCGGGGCTTAGATGACCAATCAGACTAATGAGGCTGGAAGCTTCCGGTTCAATGCCGGGGTAAAAATGTCGTTGTCGACTTTTTGTTTTCCAGGTGTACGAAAAGCATTCTACACCCAAGTGGGCCGTGGTCTGAGACCAGGAACCACACTCTGAGCCATCTTTGAAGGTGGTCTTCGTTTTCAATCGGACTGAACTTCGACTTACTCTGAGATTCCTCAGTCTGAATACAATCCATCCTCTAAGTGGGAACAACTGAACTAAAATTACCGATATAGCTGACGTAAACAGAGTAGGATTGTTGCAATAAATGAGCCGCAGACAAATATAAACCAACGATTGTCATGTTATCAAACAGAAAAAAGTTTCATTGTTTATTTTTTGAAACTTTGATTTCAACACTGCAGAAAACGCTTCTTACACTGCTGTGATCTCAAAAGCTACCTTGTAATTTTGTATTTTTAAAATAATGCCATGGCACCACAACAGTGAGACACAGCAACTCATTGAAATGTAATCCAATGGATTCAGTCTCATCAAAACAATTTTTAGCGTGATACACATGAAAGTGAAAGTTTCAATGAACTAAAAGCGTAGGACTTGCATATTCTCTGCCTCTAGTTGCTTTGCCCTGTCCCAGGCTACTGGAAGTTTACTGCCCAGTGAACAAGAATATAGCGCTCCCTTGTGTCAAACATAATTATGGCCCGCAGCAGCAGTCATTGACTGCAAGAACTATATTGTTTTCGCAGTTGGAAAGATCCCTGCGCCTTTGAACAAAAATGTGACCCCTGCCACATACTCGAAAAGTCACCAAAATGTGCACACACCTAGGAAAAATGAATTTCCGACAAAGTGAACGTCACCCCACTGAGGACGATGACATCACGGCAAGTGATCCCATAAAAAAATGAATGGGCCGAAAATCGCTTATCGCTTATAAGCTTATTGGTGGATTTCATCTAAGCTTCTCTGCCATTTTCATAAATAGTCAATGCTTCCAATGCAATGTACATACATGCATGGTACATATTTTTTTTTCCGTTTTATGTGACACTTAAGCAAAACAAACAGAAGAATATGTCCTATAGTTTCCATTGATGTTCATTCATGAAGCCAACGGAAATGACCATTTATTCATTCATAATTCGTGTCAAGGTTATATTCGACTCAAAAAAAAAAAAAGAAACACAGAAAAATGTGGCAATTTTTACCAGAAGTCACCCAGGCTTCAAAAAGAAAACACAAACGGATGCGTGTTATGTGTGAACTAACATACTATATCTTAATTGTGAGTTCAACTATACAAGTATGTTTTACTTGTGTTTTATAATAAAGTGAAATAAATTATATTTTGTTTCGCCCAGGGCATCAAACTAGCCAGAACCGCCCCTGAAGACAGTATATGTTGAATGAGATTGAATGGGAAGTGAATAACAAGTGAAAACTTTAAAAACGAGTGAAATGATGCCATTTACTGGAAACACCTGGTTTTTTCAAAGGGTGTTACGGCTCCCTGTGTTTTCATTTTTGTGGAAAACTATTCCAAATGGCTATTTGAGTGGTTAGGGCTGAAGACCCCAGATACAGACCCTCCCTTTTGCATATGAACAATACTATCTAAAGCAAACGCATCAACAATTTCCTTCTAAAACTTAGAGACATTTGGAGTTTTCAATTCAATTCCATTTTCTTTATTTCAAACTTTTTCAAGATTTTAAAAAAGACAGATAAAAGAAGACAGTGTGCTTGAAAAGGAGTGGGTTAAAAACAAATCTTGTATGGTCCCACCCCTTTTTTACAACACCTGATGATTTTAACCGGTCGGTTGGGCCAGTGAGGATCTGGTTCCCCTTATGATCACATGGTACACTTCGGCATAGTGCTTGCATCTCCATCCACACCTGGATGTGCACACTCACTGCTACCTGTCTGCTTTATCTAATCTAACCCACAAAGTAGTGATGGAAAGATTTCTTCCGCTTATCCAAGTGTCACAATTTCACTCTAGGATGTAGCATTTCTCCTATCATCATATCCAGTATAAATGTTGTGAAGCTTAAAATCATTACCTATTCAAATGAGCAACTTGGCACTTGTATCCCCTTACTTTCTCCCCCTCTCTTTTGTTTCTTATACCCCCCCCCCCCACACACACACACAGTTTTCCCCTCTGTAAAAAAAAAAGAAATAAAATTATATATAAAATGTGATAAATAAATAAAAAATAACTTAAAAAAACAAAAACAAAAGGGGTTTATCCAAAAATACACCCTGACTATCTGAAGACATATAACCCCTTATTGTAACATCAAAATCTGTCCAACAAAAAAGGCCTATAAGTTCATTTTTTAATGAGGTAATCTTATAATAGTAAAATAAACTCACTTTAAACCACTCCTGACTAAATTAAGAGTTCTTCTGTGTATTTCAAACCACCAACATGCACACGTCAGATGAGTAAGTTAAATGATGATTAACTCTATTGTCAGAACTGTTTATTGTTATATTAAGTGTAAAGCACATTTTCTTATTGTCTGTTGTGCAGAAGTGCCTACAGTTTCTGTTCAGAGGCAAGGTTCTTAAAGAGAATTGTATTGCAAATTTACTGCTTTAGGAGGATCTTTTTTAACACATTTTTATTTTGAAAACCACTTGAATGTGCTGCTGTAAGATTCAATCAAAATTATTATATATTCTATAAAACATACAACACTGTTATTGTTTAAATATTGTAATAATTTAAAAGCTACATGTAAGAAATCAATGGCTTTAAGTAGTTGAGATCATGCGGCTCTCACTCATTAAGAAACTTGACCAAATAATTATTTTAGAGGTTGCATATACACTGTACATGCTGACAGTGGAACATTAACAATGATATTGTTAATGAAAAATGCATTAAAATCACAATACATCATAGAAATAATCAACTAAAATTTACTTTGAAAGAAAAGAAAAAAATTGAAAATTTGTTCAAAAATAAAGGAAGGAAAAGAAAGAAAAGTGCAGATAGGACCTTTCAGTCATATACACGGCTAAACAGAAATGTTTTAAGTCTAGATTTGAACATGAACACAGAAGAGGCCCGTCTTACAACTTCAGGGAGGCTGTTCCAGATTTTAGCTGCAGAATATTGAAACGCTGATTCCCCTTGTTTAGTTCTGACTCTGGGAATCAACAGGAGGCCGGTCCCTGAGGTCCTCAGAGTACGAGATGGTTCATATGGCACTAACATGTCAGAGATGTACTTTGGTGCGCGGCCATGGAGAGACTTGTACACAAGCAGAGCTGCTTTGAAGTCTATTCTTTCAGGTACAGGGAGCCAGTGCAGAGACCTGAGCACAGGACTAATGTGATCATACTTCCTGGTTCTGGTCAGGACTCGAGCAGCAGCATTCTGGATGTACTGAAGCTGTTTTACAGCTCGTTTGGAGAGGTCGGTGAGCAGGCCGTTACAGTAGTCTAACCTACTGGAGACAAATGCATGAATAAGTATCTCCAGGTCTGGCTTTGTCACTGTTTTTGATTTTGGCAATGTTTTTCAGATGGTAAAATGCCGCTGATGTTACTGACTTGATATGGCTGTTAAAGTTCAGGTCAGAGTCCATGATTACCCCTAGATTTCTGACTTGATTTGAGGGTTTAAGAGACAGAGAATGAAGGTAGCTGCTGACACTTTCTCTTTGTTTCTGTGGGCCAAAAAGTGTTAATGTTTGAGTTTAGCTGGAGAAAGTTTTTCTTCATCCACGCACTGATCTGTTGGAGGCAGTGGCTGAGTGAATCCACCGGCCCATATTCACCTGTTGTAAGTGACACATAGATCTGAGTATCATCTGCATAGTTGTGATAAGATATGTTATTACTGCATATTAACTGCCCTAGTGGCAGTATGTAGAGTTTGAACAGAATGGGTCCCAGGATCGATCCCTGGGGCACACCACAAGTCAAGGCCATGTAGTCTGAGACAACTCCCAATTTCAACAATATATTTCCTGTCTTCAAGACTTGAGCCAACTTAGGGCAGATCCAGAGATGCCAACCCGGTCCTGGAGTCTGTGCAAAAGGATCCCATGATCAACAGTATCAAAGACAGCGCTCAGGTCTAGCAGGATTAAGACAGTGACTTTGCCACCATCAGTGTTCAGGCGGATGTCATTGGTTACCTTGATAAGAGCAGTTTCTGTGCTATGATGGGGTCTAAAACCTGACTGGAAAACATCAAATGAATTGTTTAATAAGATGAGCTGTTGGTAGACAACTTTTTCAAGGACTTTTCCTAAAAATGGCAGATTAGAGATAGGTCTGTAATTATTCAGTACAGTGGGATCAAGACCGCTCTTTTTCAGGAGGGGTTTAATGACTGCAGTTTTTAAGGCCTCGGGAAATATTCAAGATTGATGAGACGTTAACTATTTGAGTAATTGATGGCAACACACTGTTCAGGACAGACTTTAGAAATCTAGTGGGTAGCACATCAAGGCAGCATGTAGACGATTTCAGACGGGTGATGATCTCTTGGACAGTTTGGTCAGTGACAGGTACAAAGTGAGTCAGCTTAGAGTGAGTAGGGGGCCGTTGGATAGTTATATGTGTTGTGGAGTTGATGGCTTTTTTAATGCCCTGAACCTTGTCATTAAAAAATACAGGAAACTCATTACATTTAGGTGTGCAAACCAGTTCTATTGGTAGCTGGGTTGGGGGGTTAGTTAATCTGTTTACTGTTGTGAACAGGACACGAGAGTTGCTGCTGCAACTTCCAATGATTTCAGAGAAGTACCTTTCCCTTGTTCTGCATAAGATCTGGTTGTAAGTGTACAACTCCCCCTTATACATTTCATAATGAACCTGGAGTTTTGACTTGAGCCACTTTCGCTCAGCTCTGCAGCACTGTTGTTTCTGTGCCCTGACTAGATCATCGTCACTAGATCACTAATCTCAAAATTAAAAAATAAAACATGATTTTAGTTGGATGGGCCTTTATAGCTCAGAGTGCCTGAGTGCAACCTAAGTGTGAGTTCAAAAATGTTACAGAGGGCTTTGAAGGAATGCATTGTTACGCATACATTGGTGGACAAAACAGTTGGTACCCCTGGTTAAAGAAAGAAAGTCCACAATACTCACTGAAATGACTTGAAACGTTCAAAAGTAAGAATGAATTAAAATTTATAGAAAATTAAATAATCAAAATCAGCCATTACTTTCGAGTTGTTGATTAACAGAATTATTTAAAAAAACAAACTAAGGAAATAGGGCTGGACAAAAATGATTGGACCCATAACTTAATATTTTGTTGCACAACCTTTTGAGGCAATCACTGCAATTAAACGGTTTCTATATTTGTCAATGAGCCTTCTGCACCTGTCCACAGGTATTTTGGCCCACTCCTCATGAGCAAACTGCTCCAGTTGTCTCAGGTTTGACAGGTGTCTTCTCCAAATGGCATGTTTCAGCTCCTTCCACAGATGTTCAATGGGATTCAGATCTGTGCTCATAGAAGGCCACTTCAGAATAGTCCAACGCTTTTCTCTGAGCCATTCTTGGGGGTTTCTGGCTGTGTGTTTTGGATCGTTGTCCTGTTGGAAGACCCCTGACCTGCAACTGAGACCAAGCTTTCTGACACTAGGCAGCGCATTTCTATCCAGAATGCCTTTATGATCTTGAGATTTCATTTGACCTTGCACAACTTCAAGACACCCTGTTCCAGATGCAGCAAATCAGCCCCAAACATAAACTGAGCCTCCTCCATGTTTCACAGTAGGGACAGTGTTCTTTTCATTGGATGCTTCATTTTTGAGTCTAGGAACATAGAGCTGATGTTCCTTACTAAAAAGCTCCAGTTTTGTCTCATCTCTCCAAAGGACATTTTCCCAGAAGCTTTTTGGCTTGTCAACAGGCAATTTTGCAATTTCCAGTGTGGCTTTTTTATGATTTCCTTTCAACAGTGGTGTCCTCCTTGGTCGTCTCCCATGAAGTCCACTCTGGCTCAAACGACGAATGGTGCGATCAGACACTGATGTACCTTGATCTAGGAGTTCACCTTTAATGTCTTTGGAGGTTGTTCTGGCCTCTTTGGATACAGTTCCAACTATCGGTCTCCTCAGTTTGTCATAAATTTTCGTCTTCCTCTTCATCCAGGGAGATTGGCTACTGTCCTGTGGGTCTTAAACGTCTGAATAATATGTGCCAATGTTTTAACAGGAATTTCAAGCTGCTTAGAGATGGTTTTATAGCCTTTACCTGTACGATTTTTGTCTATAATTTTGTTTCTAACATTCTGGGACAATTCTGTCCTTCGCTTTCTGTTGTCCATGTTCAGTGTGGTACACACCTTTTCACCAAACAGCATATGACTATTTGTCTCCTTTTTAAATAGGCAGACTGACTGATTATGGGTTTGAAAACAGCTGTGATGTAAATTAAAGGACATCCCTGAGTTCATCATGACCCCCTGGGAAATTAGTTCTGTCTTTTATGGAGGTACCATCATTGTTGCCCAGCTCTATTTCATTAGTTTATTTTTTAAATAATTCTGTTAATCAAAAACTCAAAAGTAATGGTTGATTTTGATTATTTAATTTTCAATCATTTTAATTTATTGTTACTTTCGAACATTTCAAGTCATTTCAGTGAGCATTGTGGACTTTCTTTCTTTAACTGAGAGGTACCAACAATTTTGTCCACCACTGTATATCCACGTCCTAATTTAAAGCTCTAACATTTTTTATGTATGACACAATAACCAATTTATTTATATATTTAAGTCGCCTTCCCCCATTTTTAAAAAATCCTCTAATGGAGCATGAAAGCAGATCAAAGGTTTTCACAAATTTTATCTTAACTATCGTTCGTACATCTTACTTTTTCATCACAGCAATTTACCTTCACCTTCACCTATTACCCTCCCTCTGCTTATCATTCTCATCACCCTTTCCTTTTCATTTTTCTCCACTCATCTCTCTGCTTTAGCTCCACTGACCCTATTTTCTCTTCATCTGTTGCTCACCTTCAAAGCGCTTCTGGTCATTTCTTATCCCATTTTTCTGGAGTGACCCCCATCTGCTTCTCCCTTGGTGTCACCTGCTGCTCTCTCTTTTCTGTTCCCATCATACCTACATCATTTGACCTCCCCCATTTTTTTAGTCTTCTACACTCCCTCATTCTCTGCTCCATTACATATGTCTATCCATTATTATCTACTCCCCTATATGTCTCTGGGTATTTATCTGCCTGCTATTGTACCATTTGACACCCTTCCATCTTGTCCTAAAATTCAATCGCTCTTCTATCAGCTCCACAATACCTCATTTTTTGTTTGGTTTCTACCCAACTACAAAAAATTTCTCAACTTCTGCAATTTAATATCTATTCACCTTGCCTTTTGATTCAATCTTCCCTCATCCATCATCCCTTACTCTTCTCCTATTTATTCTTTCACCAAACCTTACGGTTTGGTTTCATCTGCAAATTTCTTTGTTTTTTTTTCTGAATGGACTGGAATAAAAAATCTGTCTGCTTTGTGTTCCAAAAGCACACAGAGTTTGAAAGAAGAATTCAAATGAGAGTTCAGGTTTTCTGTAACAGGGTTTTGTAAAAAATGCAAACTCACAAGAACACAAATAAAACTAGAAGCCCAGGAAAGCAGGTGGTTTTCTTTCTTGATAATCTCCAAATACTTTCTAGATAATATGCGTTTGTAGCTGTATTTTTAGTTAACTGGGAAACAGACAGATCCCCTTCACTTTTTCAATTTTATAAAATTCTATTATATGTTATATATTCTGTAATGTTAATGCTGTTATTTATCATGTTTTTCTTGGATAAACTCAGGTTTGCTTAAAAACGGCTGCATTTATGCAACCATGATCTTCTGTTGGCAAATCCTCTAGAAAACTGTAAAAGTGTCAGGAAGGGGGTGTTGACGCAGGACCCAAAACACAGTGACGAGGAGGCGGGTGGTTCCAAACACAAAGGAGTTTTAATTCTGAGGCAAAAAGCGCTGCAGAGCAGGGTAAACAAACCAAACTACCTGTCTGGGTAACCAGGAACACAGCGAATCAGATGGTATGGACTAGCACAGAGAAAATGAAAGCCAAAAACTAAGGCAAAGAAACCCAAACCATGACAGTATCCCACCCCTTAAGGAAGCGAAGGAAGAAAGGAGGGGCCCGCAGGACAAACCCGACGGGCAAAAAAGTGCACAGACACCGGGCACACTGGCTAAATTGTTCAGGAGGCCATTCTGGAGGACGGCCGGGAGGCCGCGCTGTCCAGGCAGGCGAATGTGGCAGGTCAAGAGGACGGCCGAGAAACCACATTCTCCAATGAGTCAGATGAGGTGGGTGTGGAGGGTGGCTGGGAGGCCGAGCTGTCCACTGAGGCAAACGAGGCGGGTCCGGAGGACGGCCAGGAGACCTTACTTTTCGTCACGGTACACGAGGCAGTTGTGGAGGACATCCGGGAGGCCGCGCTGTCCAGCAAGGCAAACTAGGCGGGTCAGAAAGATGGCTGGGAGACTGCATTCTCTGACCCCTTCGTGTTTGGTACCACCTGTCTCCTCGTCACTGTGTTTTGGGTCCTCCATCAACCCCCTCCCCCTGACAGAATGACCTGACCACCTTGGACCCAGGAGAGGAGCTTTTGTCATGCCATTCCACATATACCAGATGGGTTTTCCTGCAGCAATGTTCATGCAATGCCATTCCTGGAATGCTTCTTGACAGATGGGGTTTACTTATCCAAAATTAAGGGGCAAAGATTCAAACATAACTATTTCATGTTTTGTCAACATGATTTAAATATATCAATGCAACACTGCGAGAAATTATGTGTGATTTTCAAGATTATATTATGTTTAGAAGGTAAACATAATTAGTTCATATTTAACACACATGTTTATTATTTGTGAATTGAACAACCCCACTTGTACCAGTGTAGTCTCACACATTCCTGACACAAACAGGCACACATTCATTCAAACTCACATGGTCGACTTGAATGGGATCAGCTGTTCTGGCATCTGTGTTCCTGTTCTCCGTTAGATCAACTCAACCATCTGACATGTTCTCAGGCTCTCTGTGAGTGAGAAGGACTGAACATGACAGCAAAATGAAAAGAGAGAGGACACAGATAAGAAAAGTAATGAAATGGGGGGAAAAAAGGCCAGGTGCTTGCAATAGGATCCATCAACAGATGGTTATCCCACAATTACACACACACACACACACACACACACACACACACACACACACACACACACACACACGTATGCGCACTTTGGATCCACTAATTCACACAGTGAAAATACTTGAGATGTTGATTATGATAAAGTCTGTGCCTATGTTGTGTGCATGATGGCAAGTGCATGCTTCTGTAGCTGTGTGTGTTCGAAGTTCAAGGTCTGCCCTCACTGACACATCGCAATTTCAGATTATAAAAAAGTTCATGCAGATTTATAATCTGCTTTTTTTGACATAAATGTCAGACTGTAAGAAAAGAATAACATTTTATGACATCTTTTCCTAGCAGGTTGTTTTGGAGTTCAGAAATGTTTTTCCTTTTTTCATTAGTATTGTTATCTTGCTTATCTTGGCTACTTTGATTCATATGCAGCTAGTTTTGTCACATCATCTATAATCAAAAACTCTGAGCTAACTGTAAAACGTGGAACGGAACACTATTGTTAGCTGTTGAGAAATTTGAGGTAAAAAGTAAACACAGACAGAGATAATTTGGAAAGTAGATCCTCAATGTACAATGATTGGATGATTCAACTCAATCTAATATATTCCCTAATATTCTGTTGATTATTTTTTTAAACATACCTCCATTTTCTGTCCCATTTTCTTTGATGGTGCATTTCTTCCTATGTGTTTATCTTAGGGCACATGTTCCAAAATTATGAGAAATCTGTGAAGTAGAATCATAGATGTTATAAGACTTTAAGACCCCTCACTACTACACATTTTACTTTTCTCAGACAGACATGAACATTTTCAAACTTTTCTCTTTTGCTTAAAAAACAAGTCAAGTATTATAGAATGAAAACAAAGATCTGATTCCGACCAAAGATTTATGCAGATTTGAAGACCTGTACATACGGTACAGACCAAAAGTTTGGACACACCTTCCCATTCATTTGAATGAGAAGGTGTGTCCAGACCTTTGGTCTGTACTGAATCTGTACAAGACACAGCACAGGGGAGATTGAGCGTCAAGGTCATCAGCCAATCAGGACGTAGAACACGGTGCTATTTTAAAAAAAAAACAAGCTGAACAGCGATATAGCAAGGGACCACTGTATTCCACATATATGAGAATTATTATTATTATTAAGCCAATAGATGGTGCTGGAATATTTGTATACAGTTTATGTGAAGGACTAGCAATTGTAGTTACATTTATCATTTTGTCCAGCTACTTTTCAAATGAGCTGTGACGTTTCGTGAAATTCTCTCTAGTGTTTAAACTAGCTGTTTGAATTTCTGCATTTTAAGTCCTTGTTCTTTTTTCATTTCTGCTTTGAGTTATTTGTTGGTTATAACATATAAATCTAAAAGAGGACTTTAGTAGAAAAAAGAACTTTGGGTTCCCATAAGTAAGAGGACACAAAGATTTGTGTCATGGTCCTTCGAATCAAGGAAGTACCTTGATGCCATTGACTTCCTGAGCGGAAAAAAAAAATCATAAAAATATCATAGTGTTGTACAAAGGACAAAAAAATTGTTTCACAAAAAATACAGATTGGCTACTGACAACCTCACTGTGAAGTGGGTTTATCTTTTTGGGAAAAAGGTAAACCACCTTCCGACACTATTACTTGTGTTTTGGCCGAGGTTTGTTTTTCCTCTGGTTTCTGCATTTGCGTCGGGGCCTGTGTTTGGACTTGGATGTGTGTTTCAGCAGGTTCCACTGTTTTGAGTGGGACTGCGGGACTAGCCAGGGTCTGATTATGTCTTGCTGCTTCTGCTTTGCTGCACCCCCTGTCATTCTGCTCACCTGGCAGGTGTGGCCAATGATCTTGATCAGCACCTGCCAGGTATTTAAGTCAGAGGAGGCCTCAACGAGGGGGGCAGGCATGAAGAGAGAGCAGAGCAGGAGGCTGAGGAGCATTTGGGTTTTGTGTTGGAGCTGTGCTGGTTGGTTTCTTTCTCTTTTTATCCCCTCTTGGTCCTCAGTAGTCTTATACTGCTGGGTTTTGTTATTTTAGTTTGGGGTTGGACCTTGGTAATCTTTATTTGCAGGCTTTGTTTTTTTCTTTTCATCAGTTAGATTCTGTAAGGCAGCCTTAGCGGGGAGCTGCTGTCTCAGACGGTCAACGTGGCTGGGTCAGTTGTCTCCTTAACTTATTTTATGTTTGGCTGAGGTTCCGGACCCGGAAAGTTTACATTTCGCGGTTTCCCAGCAGGGAGTCTTCCTGGGTTGGCAAGTCGACACCTTAACTCAGATGGGTTCACCGCAACCGGATTTGTTTAGCAGAATTGATGGGATCCCACAAGCCTTGATGGATTTAACCAGCCAAATGACAACTAACTCCTATGTCCACGGCTCCGCTTCCACTCTCAGGGAACATGGTTACCGCTGCTTCCGCCTCGAGTCCAGGGAAACTTCCGCCTGCAGCCGAAGCAATTCTACGGAAAGGTGGAGGACTGTGGTGGTTTCTTCCTGCAATGTCGGCTAATTATTTCACAACCGCCAAGGTGCTATCAGTCTGATCACAGTAAAATAACCCTGAATGTTAACTCCCTCAGGAGCAGAGCTATGCAGTGGGCTCAAGCCTATTTATTATCTCATCCTATTTCCCCACTTTATGATCAGTTTATTGAAAAATTCAAGCTGGTTTTTGATCAGCCTCGTACGGAGGATGAGGCTACAAACCGTCTGCTAAGTCTGAAACAGAGAAACCATGCCACAACCTGAAGCTCACACGTTTGAAAATCTAGTTTCAGCCGCTCTACGTTCTGACATCCGTCTTAAAGAATGGAGGTCAGGACGGTGTCATCTTCTCCAAATAAGATCTACGTAACGCTTATCACCTTGTCCTAATGAAGGAGGGAGACGAATGGCAGAACGCGTTTAATACACCATTAGGATACTTTGAATGTCTGGTTATGCCATTTGGGTTCCTGCTGTCTTCCAACGACTGGTTAATGATGTTCTCAGGGATTTTCTTAACCGCTTCATTTTTTTTTTTCTAAACGACATTTTAATCTACTCACAAGATCCTGCCCAACATGAAACTCGTGTACGTTGTGTTATTTATGTTAAAGCAGAGAAATGCGAGTTTCACGCGACCACAATCTCTTTACTGGGATACATTTTCGAGGCAAGACGCATTCGACCTGACCGATCCAAAATCAATGCCGTTTCTAAATGGGAACCACCAACCAACAAAAATAAATTACAACAGTTTTTGGGGTTAGCCAACTTGAAGAGATGATTTATTCGCCACCTACAGCCAAATTGGCTAACAAGAATAAATGGGACAAACTCTCTGGTCATTGCATGATCAAACTTATCTTACTGTTAACGCTTCTGGAATTGTTGCTGTTATGTTTTTTCTTTTTTCTTCGTAAGGTTTTTTTGTTTTTGATGTAAATTTGTGTTATTTTTTGTTTAAAAATCAAACAAATTTAATTAAAAAAAATTAACTGATACACAAATTTACACGTACTTTTTGTTTAAGTAAATTATTTAAGATGTTTTTTTTTACCATCATTTGATTTTGACAGCTCTTGAAGGTCAGAGCTCTGACAGAGGGATGAATAGCACATTTGTGACAACTGCTTTCTGCAAAAAGGAGTACAGGAGCCTTCAGTGCGGATGAGTACATGCTGCTGGCTGCTTAAGTGAGTCCCTGAAGAATCTGAAAAAGACTAAATCATATTCAGAGTCTTGCTGGCTTCTGATTCCTTCCTTTGGTAGAAGTGTTGTGCGAAAAAACAGCCATGAACTCCAGTATCAAACATGGAGTGAGGGTTTTAGGCTTCGTAGCAACATTTTAGAAAACGACAAGAAGCAGTCTGTCAGAGGTACTGAAAGATTTTCAGTTTCAATTGAGGTCATTTCAAAGTATTAAATGAGAAGTGAGTAACCATAAGAATGGAAAGCCAAAATCTTCTATAATTTTATAATAAGTTCAGTCCCATCATGCCAAGTTGCCATCATTGAATTTTAATTTCTGTGTAAATGACCAAGTAGATAAATGAAAAGGTATTTTGAAAAGCTCCACTTTTCTGAACATGAATGTGGGTCACTGCAGAGGTGTAATGTTATGCTTTCAAGAAAAACACTCCTGCACAACTGGACTCCGTAAAAACCAAATTTTCTGTACATTCTATATATTTTCCTTACATGTTTTTTAGCAGTTGTGCGGCCATTGATTTTATTTTTTTATGGTTCCATTGAGGTTTATGTGTAAAACTTGCTTCTCTGCTCATTATTATTTTTTACAATTACATTTTAAAGCAAGTGTTTGACAAAAGTCTAGGAAAAGAGAAGTAAATATTAGAGGACGATTAAAGCAGTGTTTTTCAACTTCTTTTGAGCCACGGCACACTTTAACCTTGACAAAAATACCGCGGCACACCAGCATCCAAAAAAAAAAAAAGCAGAAATTCATGGTCTGTATTGATCGACAGAACCCGGGGCCCCCCCCCCCCCCCCCAAATCTCACGTGCATTTTTGTGATAATTGTGGCAGAAAAAGCAGGAAGTTGCAGCTGTTTTTACTAAGAGATGAAATAAAAGTAAATTAGAAAATTTAGAAACTGTTTGTTCGTTGTGGTTTCAAGACGTTTCACAAGGACGACTCATTGTGCGCTGAGACACTGTCCCTTTAAGCCAATGCATTATGGGAGATGTAGTGTGAAAACTACCGAAAAAGGGCAGAAAGACTCGCGTCTCTGAGCTTCATTGTTTTGTTCACTTGTTCCACTGTCTGACACCGGATTCTGTGGAAAGCTACACCGCTAAAGACGAGCTTTAGCTGGTATTTTTGTTAGAACTGAGCGACTTTATCAGCGGAATTAAAAACAAGGAAGTGAAGACTTTAACCACTTCTGATTGGTCAGACTGGTGACAAGTGATTAAGCCTTCAAGAATGATTGGCGGAGACAGTTAAAGGGGCGGGACTTTTCCGCAAACTGTTATAGCTGCTGGTAAATCGCGGTACCGTCATTCTTATCAAAATGTCTTTAATATAATTAAATAAACACAAAGAAAAAGTAATTTTAGGATCTTTTATATTCCTAACTACTCAGTGTTTTATAAGGGCCTGTTTGGATGAACAAAGAGCTGATTTCCTGGAGATGGGAAATGTTTTTAGATCAGTTAATGAAGGTAATTTCCCACGGCACACTTGACCATCTCCCACGACACACTAGTGCGCCGCGGCACACTGGTTGAAAAACACTGAATTAAAATATACATGGTTTACAAACCTAAAGCCTTTACTGCTCTTACAGGTGGATAAAAGCTGTCTGTGGGTGAAAATGGGCAAATGGGGCACATAGGTGGCCCACACAAAATATCTAGGCTATTGACTGCTCAGTGAACTCAATTTGATTCAACAGACCCTGGATCGATTTGATTCCCAATTCTTTTGATCCAATTGATTTGATTCGAATTAATTCGATTTTCAATTTAAACTGTTAGATATATTTGTAAAGAAATAAAAGAATAATCTATAAATATTTTTAAGGTACTCATTAATCTGAAACAGTTCACACACTATAACATTTTATATTAATAGTCCATATAACACATCAAAACTGTTTTTGAACATAAGTCAAAAGCATATCGGATACCTCAAGCTGCATTCTAAACAAGACCTTCTCCCTGTTAGATGATAACCACCACACCACTCTGCAGCCCCTCCTGACACTCCTTGATATGGACATTTTCGAAAGTGGTACAAGGGTCTGCCAATCCGTCAGAAAAGCTCAGACAACTCAAGACATTTGTATGAGACTTTTGGATCAGAGGAAGGTACTGCAGGAATTTTTGAGGAGGGGGGGGGGTGGATATGAAGAGCATGCCGGCCAGCTGCTAAAGAATATTTCACAGCGAGCAACAGCTTGTTCCATCAGTTCTTGAATCGCTATATTGGATGTTTGTGTCCCTGCATGGAGAAATGGCATCACAAGCGGCTGGAAAATATCCTGATACGCTAAAGAAGATAATAATAGAGAATAATTATCATCCGGATGAAAGAATGATGGATGAAACCGGCCTCGTTCAAAAGAGGCTGCTGTCATTAGCTGGTAGCTCCTCCCACATGCGGCCGCGGCGTTAAGCTTTAAAGAACACAATTCGGGGTGGGGGGGGACAAACCCCCAACAGGTTATATGATGGAGCCCAGGCCCATGGTGCGTTCACGGAGCTCCAGTACATAGAAGATCAACAGAACTGTAACAGTCACACAGCCTAACTTGGGCGCTACTAAATTTTCACAAGTAAGAAAAAAACCGCCGAACCGACCCTAAAACCGCCCAAATTATGCATACACGCCCAAAGCCACAAATTTAGAATCGAAACCGCCCAAATTGGGCAGGAAACAGCCCAATTCGGCAACACTGATGGTGAGTTGTCACCTAAACCCTCAGCTTCTTGGAGATGGTTTTGTAGTCAATTCTGATCTTGTGCAGGTCTACAGTTTTCTCCCTTAAATCTAGTGAAAGCTCTTCAGTTTACCATGTTGGGAGTTTGGAGTCTGACTGATTGACTGTCTGATTCTTTGGACAGCTGTCTTTTATACAGGTGATCAGTTCAAACAGGTGTCTACAATTCAGTAGACACCTTTGTGAACCAAAACTCTTAATGGTTCAAATACTTCTTTACCTCAATCAAATCAGTATACATTATTTAAAGTAAATTTATTGATTTTTCTATCTCTCACCGGTCAAATGAACTTACCATTAAAATGACAGACTGTTAACTTTTGGATCAATTTTAATTGTATCCACTGTAATGAAGCAGTTGGATTTACCTTTCTTCACAGCTGTTTCTTCTCCTCCTTCATTTTTTCTTTTTTGCCTCTTGTCCTACCTTTGGTGTAGAACCACTTTTTCATCCAACCTCCAATTTTCCTCCTTCCTTCAATCTGCACTTTACTCATGCCAGCCAATCTTCCTCCCTGTCAATGCAGTTTTCTCTGTCTCCTCCCTCCCTCCTATTTCTATAAGACTGTAAGAGTGTTACTGCCCTCTATTTGCAAACCAGGAAGCAGTTTTCCTCTTTTTCTAATTAGGCCATCAGCATTTTTTTTCTCTCCCAACCCCCTCCTCTTACTTTTTCGTTTATGTATTTTCATTAGTACCATGATTCGCCACTCTTCAGTTGCCATCAGTTTTGAATATATTTAGTTACATCAACAAATGCCAAAATGTACATTGTTGGTCACAAAATTGGTTCTTTACCTAGTGGGAGTGAGCCTGTTAGCAATGTCAAATTTGATCATTTAATTAAAAAGGGATTCACTGGGATTCATAAATACACTATATTACCAAAAGTATACTCTCACCTGCCTTGACTCTGGTATGAACTGAAGTCCCATTCCATTCAGTTTCAGTTTAGTTTATTTCAAACACAAATGAAAAATCAACACAACACAGTGGTTTAAGAAAGACCTAAAACAATACAGTGAGCTTGAAAAGGAGTGGGTTGAAGAGAAACCTTGTCTGCTCCCACCCCTTTTTACAAAACCTGATTATGTGCATATTCAATACGCGTATTGATATTTACAGATCGGTACATAAAACATTCACGGTACAAAAAAAAAAAACATTCATGGTACAATTCTGCATGGCAACTTTGCAAAAGTGACATTTTTTGTTTAATTAACTAACCCATATAGTTCAATATGATATTGGTCCCCCTTTTGCAGCTATTACAGCTTCAACTTTTCTGGGAAGGATGTCCACAAGGATGGGCAGTGTCTTTATAGGAATTTTGGACCATTCTTCCAAAAGCGCATTGGTGAGGCGACAAACTGATGTTCACACAAGACTCTGTCATCCATGTCTATATGCACCTTGCTTTGTGCACTTGTGCACAGTCATGTTGGAAGAGGAAGGGGCCCGCTCCAAACTGTTCCCACAAGGCTTGGAGCATGGAATTGTCAAAAATGTTTTGGTATCCTGAAACATTCAAAGTTCTTTCACTGAAACTAAGGGGCCTAGTCCAAGTCCTGAAAAACAACCCCACACCATAATTCTTTCTCATCCAAATTTCATACTAGGCAAAATGCAGTTTTTAATGTACCGTTCCCCTGGCAACCTCCAAACCCAGACTCATTAATCAGATTGCCAGATGGAAAAGCATGATTCATCACTCCATGGAACCCGTCTCCACTGCTCTCGAATTCTGTGGTGGCGTACTTTACTCCACTGCATCCAACGCTTTGCATTGCACTTGGTGATGTGTGGCCTGGATGCAGCTGCTTGGCCATGGAAACCCATTCCATGGAGGTCTCTGCGTTCTGGACTTGGGCTAATCTGAAGGTTACATGAAGTTTGTAGGAATTGACTGTGCAGAAGGTCTGTGACCTCTTTGCATTATATGCTTCAGCATCTGCTTAAGTTTACGTGGCCTACCGCTTGGTGGTTATGATAGAACAGACAGTTGACTGTAGAATATAATAATAATTGATACTGTATCTATCCCAATGGGAAATTATTCTCCACATTTGGGGGAGAATGGGGGAATGGTGAGCTGCAGCTGAGCCGCACTCGGGAGGTATTGGCGTTGAGGGTCTTGCCCAAGGAACCCTGGATTCCTGTGTGGTAGCCTTTTGCCTTACCAACCGAGCTACCCAACCGCCCAGGTTATTAGAACTACCCAGCCAGAATATTTAGGAGTGAGGTAACTTCAAGACTGGATTTGTTGCACAGGTGGCAAATAATACAGTTTCACAGTGAAATTCACTGAACTCCTCAGAGTGGCCCATTCTTTCATAAATTTTTCCATCATTTTACGGGTTTTATACAGAATATTTGTTTAATGTCTTGTCTTTTGTTTGTAATTTTTTTTTTTTTAATGTAAAGCACTTTGAGTAGCACAAGTTAGAAAAGTGCAATACAAATAAAGTTTGATTTGTAAAAACAGTCTGCATGCCTGAGTGCTTGATTTTATACACCTGTGGCCAGGCTAAGTGACTTACTCTTGGTAATTTTTTTGTATGCTAACCAGTGCTTTAAATATACAATTTTACTGGAAGCCAAATTTAAATTAAACCTTGTGTTTGTTTGTTTTTAATGTGCTTTTTATTCACCTAAAACCTGTATCCCTGACTAAAGAAGAATGTTCCCCTCAAATGATGAAATAAAAAGCTGTTGAAAAAACAGAGTTTCAGCTTCCAAAATATTTCAGAATAGAACAGAATACATTTGTTATAGTCAGTGTCCCATGTACAATTAAATCTAAAATGCTCACTGGTCAGTACCTCATTCTTTTGTTTAAACATAATAAAAATATAAGTTATAGGTTTTAAGAATAAAGTAAAATAAGTATAAGGATAAATTAAAATATGTAATAAATACAAGTGATCAAAAAATTAGCATACATACAGTCACACAAAAAGACATTCATCCAAACACATTCTCTGTCATTGCATGAATTATCAAAGTGCATTTCATTTCATAGCAGCATGCTATGCAGATTGCAGTTGGATAAAAGCTGTTTCTGAGTCTGCTTGTTGCGTTAATGAGTCTGTAGCATTTGCCCAATGGCAGTAGATCAAACAGGGGACGTCCAGGGTGTGTGGTGTCTTTAATGTTATTCTGTGCTCCCTTGTGGCACCGGGAGTGATGTAGTTCTTCTAGTGTCTTTTGGGCGCTGGTGATGACCTTCTGAAGTACTTTCTGTTGAGCTACGGTGCAGCTGGGATACCAGATGTACTTATATACAGTTCGTTAAAATGCTTTCTATTGTGGCACTATAAAAAGACACCAGAAGTCTTTGTGTGATGTTATTCTTCCTGAATATTTTCAGGAAGTACAGTCTTAGTTGGGCCTTTTTCAGCAGTTCAGGGGTGTTTACCCTCCAGGATAGATTGTCCTCCATACGAACACCCAGAAAGCAGATGTCAGCCACCGTCTTCACGTGGTCCCCCTTGATGAATAGTGGTGGGACGTTTGGTTTCTTTTTCCTGTAGTCATTTATGAGTTCTTTGGTTTTTGATATATTAAGGGGATGTTGTCAGCTGAACACCATTTGGAGAGTTGCTTGACCTCGTCTCTTGAAGCAGATTCCTCTCCCCCGGATACAGCAGTTGCTTCTCACCCACCACAGCAGTGTCGTCTACAAACCTTCTACTAGTGTTGCTATGATTTGCAATGCCCCTGTTGTACAGAGAGTACAACAGAGGGCTAAGTACACAGCCCTGAGGTGATGCAGCGATGAGTCTTAGGACCGAGGATGTCTAACGGCCTACCCATACTCTCTGTCTGCGGTTAACCAGGAAGCAGCTAGCTTGACTTCCAGTATGTTTGGAATGACAGTGTTGAATCCGGAGCTGTAATCCACAAAGGGCAGCATGAAGTGCTAAGGCCACTGTGTACTTTTTGGATCTGTTTTCTCTGTATGCAATATATGGGGTCAAGACTTCGGGGCAAAGTTCCTGAGATGGATTGATGGACCCAGATCTCGGTGATGAGTAAGACCCACGTATCTTTTACACTGTTGTTCGTCACAATCAGTAGCCTCTGTTCATCCATCTTTTCAGCGAGGAATCTGGTGTTTGAGGGAAAAAGACTGGGGAGTGGTGGTTTGAATGACTGCCTCCGTAGCTTGGCTTGCTTCCTCCCTCTCCACTGCCTTCATCTCCTTCTTGCCGGAATAATAATCCTCGGAGAGCCGGGGTGTCTTGCCATCTCAACCGGAATGTTGTGTAAGCGGTGAAACTTGCCCCACAGATGCAAAAAACACAGGACCGAACGGTGGAGCGCAGACCCGCAGCAGCTGTGTGTGCCCATGTTAGTTTTCATTTACATTTAGGTTCAGCTTTGACAAGGCAGAGAAGAGGGGCTGATAAAAAACCAAAAAAAAGACTAAAATTTAGGGTCTTTTAATCCACATTGCTTTGTATCAGAAAGCATATAAAAAAAATCATAAAAGCCCATGGTAAGAAGACCAAAACACTAATACAAAAAGTTAAGTAATTACAACAAAAATGTAATGGTACCTCCGGGAGTCCTCTCCTCCCCCTCGCTTCTCTGCTCTTCCTCCACAGATTGAACCCAGCTGTTGGCACGTCCCTCATCAACCTTTTTTGTATTTATGATGGCCTTTCTCCAGGATTCATCACTAGTTCGGTGCAGTACCTGGTCTCTTGTGAAGTCTCATTTACTAAGTTAACCTCTCGTTTGATAATTCAAGTAACCAAGCTATCATTCTTGTCTACAGAAATTCATCCGACACAAGTGCCAACCTGGGTTCGCTCTCAAGCTCCTGTCAATAAAGTCCGCCTTGCCATCCAGACCTCCAGCCATGCCATTTCTCCACGCCACGCCAACTTACCCCGCCACGCCCCGTTTCCACAGTCTGATCACAAGGTGCAAGCTCCAACCTCACCTGCCTCGTCAAAACTGTGTCCTCTACACACAAGGGAGATAGATACCTTACCTTCTGATCCACATCTCGCCTCAGCCCTCTCTGTTGTCAACATCCACGGAACTCTTCGTCAACACTCAAGAACACAATAAAAACTTTTCAAAGTCATCTTCTCGTGTGTGATCATTCCGGGTTCCAGCGATTCGGTCTGTTTTCGTCATAGCTTTATTGTTGCTTTTTTGTCATGATTAGCTAACAATAAAAGCTAGAAAAACTCCACGAAAAAGAAGCCAGCGAGAGTCTGTTAAAACTATGTAATGGAGCAGGCCCCAGAGCATGTCCCTTGCGTCCTGTTGCAGCAGCTGTCATCTGGTTCTCCTTTCCTGGCAGGGTCAATCCTCCGGACGGGGTTCTGCACAGTAAGGACAGAGGCCAGTACTTTGTCCTAGACACACGTTTACCTGAGCGTCTCCATACTTACACATACAGCTAGAATCCGACGCTGCCATCGTTGTGTTTGCATGCAACGCTCAGGTTTTCTGGCGTACTCCTTTTCCAGAGTACAGCGACTGCCACAGTCTCGTGCTTCGTGAAGTGATCAGCTGATTGGCTGTACCTCTGTCTGCAGCCGCTACCTTGATCTCCTGCCTCTCTGGATTGATCCGCTGTCTGTGTCTGGGCCTCCTCCCGGCTTGCTTCTCACCTGCTTCTTTTCGGTGCTCCTTCCACTTGGTTGCTTTTCTGGGTTCTGGCAGTGTGTTATACTGCACGGTGAACTGGTTGGTCTGCTCATGGATCCACAACTCCTCTGTAAAATCACCAACCATGGTTTCTCATAATCGCTTCATCCGTAGCCACTGGGAGTCCTTTTAAAACAGATCAAAATACGATCGGAGTGGGTCTTTAAAGGATCCATGTTCATTGAGACTCCAAGACATGACTCCTGCTTCAGGGTGAAGATCCGTATCATTAACCCTGGGGATAAATGAAGCAGCCATCACAACAGTGTCAGGATTGATGAAACATTTCAGAGAGCTAAATGCATCGTTTCTACAAATCCAACCAAAGACTAGAGACCTTAACTCCCTGGAATGACTTGCTTAGGAGGACTTAAGCAGAAGTCTGACTGCAAAAGAATGAGAATGTGATGTTTTATTGTCCAGGCAATATATAATTGCTTAAGACACGCTTTAGCAGTTTATTTTCTCATTTATCTTTTGAATTTTTAAGTATAGTATGGCTTATTCTAATCATTCAGGGAATAATGATGATGCAGAGAAAAAATTAGGTAACCTCCAAAAGCTGTTAAAATTATGTGCAGTGGTGTTTGTGCTGACTTTCTTTTTCTTTTCTTTTTTAAAGTTTCTTCTTTCATATTCTTACATGTCACATTTTGTCTGGCAAAAGTCTCAATTACACCGTTCTTGATTTACCATCAGGACATGAAACATTTTCCAATGAATGGTACCTCTTCGGTTTGAATTGCAAGCTATGGCCGATCATCTCCAGCAGGCTCTTCTACTACTATGTTTTACTCGCAAAAATATCAAGACTAGATTCTCTGTAACACCTGTTACTGTGATTGATTTATTAATTTGGAAAGCTTCAGTTTTTTCCTACACTGACCAAAAATATAAACGTAACACTTTTGTTATAAAATAGAATGGAATGACATGAGTTGCTGTGAGCACAGCATAATAAATATCGAGTTATTGCACAGTGACCCGGTTATTGCACAGTCAGGATATTGCACGCATTGATTGTAGTAAAAAGTCAGAGTGGGGTGTGGTTGGTGGACGTATCTGCATTCCGTATGATAATTGCCTATGGAAAGAAGCTGTTTCTTAGTCTGTTTGTCCTGGTTCTGATGGACCTGTACCTCCTTCCAGAGGGCAGCAGTTCAAACAGAGGGAAAGCAGGATGGGTGGAGTCAGTGATGATGCTAGTCACTCTGCTGAGGCAGCATGACTGGTAAATGTCCTTCAGTGAGGGGAGGGGGCAGCCGATGATCCTCTGCACTGTCTTTACCACTCTCTGGAGGCTCTGCCGTTCTGATTCAGTGCAGTGGGAAAACCACACTGTGATGCAGTAGGACAGAATGCTCTCAATGGTTGAGCGGTAGAAGGTTACCAGCAGCTCCTGGCTGACGTCGTTCCTCCTTAGTTTCCTCAAGAAGTGCAGGTGTTGTTGGGCCTTCCTGATGACAGTCATGGTGTTGTTAGACCATGTGAGGTCAGCAGAGATGGTGGTGCCCAGGAGGGTGAAGCTGTGGACCCTCTCCACACAGTTCCCATCGATGTAGAGTGGGGGTGGATCTGTTCTGTTCTTTCTGAAGTCCAGGATGATCTCCTTGGTCTTGGTGGTGTTCAGGATGAGGTTCTTAGCCTGGCACCACCTTGACAGTTTCAGGACTTCGTCTCTGTAGGCCGTCTCATCACCCCCAGAGATCAGCCCCACCACAGTAGTGTCGTCTGCAAACTTCACTATGGTGTTGCTGGTGTGGGCTGGTCTGCAGTCTGCTGTGTAGAGTGTGTACAGCAGAGGACTCAGCACACATCCTTCAAGTTTGCTACCAAAATATCCGACTATAAATTAAATACCTCTTACTTACCTCACGACATCTGGGTTTTCTTCCGGGTTCCAAAATCTGAGTCTGCCAAGTCTAGAAATATCATGAAAATAACAAAGTTTTAAATTTTTTTAAAATTTACAAACTGATTCATTTGTAATTCTAAACCTTCTGAGCCAGTGTTTTGTTTATTTCTCCATCTCATTTTTTGAAGGGCCTTCAAAACCAGAAACACCCTCCACCCCCAACTAGAGTAGAAAACATATTTTTTCCTCCCAATTCAGAGAGAGGATGAGGGTAAAGAGACTTGGAGGAAAGTTCAGAGATGAGTTGTAAAGAAGAGGGCGTGGATGAAATGAGTTTCTGCGCACAGGCGGGAATTTCCAGTGAGGGGACTGTCATTTTACCACTTCTGCCTGCAGGGAAAGGAGTGAGTGCTAGAATTAGGCTGTAGCCTCGCAGCTACCATGGAAAAGCTGAGCACATGTCCCAATGGCACACAGGGAGGCACCTCACTTAACAAATCGAAGAGCAGAACTAAGGTTTGTGAATTGGATGTGAGCTTTTTCTGGAAGGAAAGTGGTGATGCAGTGAATACGAGCTCTGGAAAACTCCCAAATAAAATCAACATCTCAGACACTAAGTAAGTTTATCGGGCAAGGAGGAGATGTGGTATTTGAGGAGGATATAGGTGAACCAAGACAGGTGTCTGACAGGGGGGTAGAAGCTTCTGCTGGGGTGCATAGTAATGTGTGCTAAAAATCAGAAATTCCCTCTGCTAAAGGCAAAACCATGTTCCCTGTGTTGCTGTCAGTCTTGACAAAGATTTCTAACAGAATGAAAACATTTATCAGGAAAAAGCCAAATCCCACTTTTGTCAAAGCCATGTCAAGGACTGAAGGCAACGTGTTTAAAAGCAGAGTCAGACATTTCTGAAAGGATTATGGATTTAAGAAAGAAAAAAAAAGAATCTGCATTGAACAGCCAAAGAAGTGCAGCATGTCTTATGATATGTCTTATTATTAGGGATGTTTGATCCAATCACATAGTTTTAGACTCAATCGAAATCAAATGTTGTATTCAGATCAGGGATTGCATATTCAATTTATTCTAATTTTTATGATTAGTTTTATATATTTCAAGTTTTTTGTCACAGACACATACTCTTCTGAAAGACCGTATAAAATGTTGTGATGTGTTCATGATAAAGTGCAGCTGAAAACACTAAGCAGGAGCAGTGCAAAAACAGTTCAACAAGGTTAGCAAGATCGGCAAAGATAAAGATTTTCTGGCCCAATAACTCTTTTAATAAACGTTTTAAACTGACAAGTAGTGCCTTTTTTTGGTTTGTCTTGAGGCAAACAAGAACGTAAAAGGGAATTTCATATGAAAAATTGCATTTTAAATGCCGGATTTTTGTTTCTTTTCTATGAATGGCTCTTTCGGTTCTGCTGAGAGACAAACGGCGGTGAGACCCGTTGCAAAGGGACCGTCTACAAAATGCAAGCTACAGAAAAAAGTGATTAAAAAAAAAGAAAGAAAATCAATAATAATGTCTCTAAAAAGGATGGCTGGATAGCTCAGCTGGCTGTCATGCAGGAAACCTATGTTTGCTTCCAAAGGTGTGTAATGAACTAAAATCCAGTGTGGGTAATTAGACAAGGTCCTTTGTGCTGCTGCCCATCTGGGTCTCACCGTGCCTTGAAAATACAGGGTTTTGTCAGGAAGAGCATCCGGCGTAAAAACTTTCTGTTAAACCCATAACAGGATAAGCTGAAGAGTGATCAGCCACAAACTTAAACAAATAAATAATTCCATAGCTATAAACTAGTCACAAATACTCAACATCATACAAAGATTTTAAAATAGACATTTTTATTTTTAAGATTTAATTTAAATTAAAACATGAATCACAACTGATCAAAAATATTCAATAGTTCTAAAGAAGATATAAAAAAAACAAATTTTAGATCCGGATTGAATCCAGTGTTCGAAACACTGGACCTAAGACTGCATAATTATGTACTCTCATCTTTATGTATGAACTTTGTAAGGGAGTTTCAAATGTATTGAAAATTTTATTTGTATAATACTGTATTTATTACCAATAACAAGGAAAATCAGTGTGTAGGGGTAAGTAGGGCATAAATAAAACAGACACAGAAGTGCATGAAGCTTAACATTATTAATGCTTTACACAAACAATCTTAACTTAATGCACACATACAAATAAACATGTGCATGACAACGGAAGAACCTATATGACTATTTAAGGGTTTGCACTAACACATCTATATGTATGCAGACCAACATTTTCAATTAAACTGAAGTTCCTGTAACTGCAGCATCCACAAACATACTATACATATTTCATACATGTGGCATAACTGCATGCATACAAATGTCTGCGTTTGTGCAGAGGTGTGTGTTGACAGCAGAGTTACTGTTTGTAAAAGAGTCAGTGAGGAAAGCAACCGCTTCCCTCGCTTCCATTAGAGAAAGTAAAAGATCCCCCTCCACAAATGCAAAAAGATAGAAAGGTGAGGGAAGAAAATGGAGACACAGGCGAACATCCAGAATGACATGTCCCATCAGAATGCCTTTGAGATCCATCTGTCTCTCTCTTCATCATTGGTTCCCCCCCACTTTCCTGCGCATCATCCCTTCATCCATCTGCCTTATCCCATGTCTGCAACTCTGTCTGTGCAGTTTATTTGGTCTGATTTTTTACTGCAATTTCTTTCTTTTTATCTATTTCTGTCTTTCATCTCTTCCTCTGCTTAATCTTTTTTTGTGTGTCCTTTGGGCTGAGGTAGGCAAATTTCACTGCTGATATTACACACCTTAACCCAGAAAACACACCTGGCACAAGCACACCCAAACACACACACCGCTACACACACACACACACACAAGCACTGGTCAGCGCTGCGGTACTTCCCACGAGGGGGAAGATTAATCCATCATATTAGATGTTCCCAATTCTCTAATGAACCCTTGTTCCAGCGAGGCTGGTTGTGTGGACACTTTCTGTAAAATCTGCACTTCTTCTACCTTCGCATGCAGGCATCTTTGGTCAGGCAGTCACAGAAAAAAATTTAAGGGCAAAGATTGGAAGTTTTTTCTCCATGTAGACCACAAACTAAACAAGGCTACAACTTCTTTTAATTCACTATACTTGCAGGACTTTCATCTGGGGGTGAGGAATCTGTTAATAAGGGACATATTCATAAAAACAAAGGTGTGCATAACTTTGAAAAAAAATATATAAACAACATTTAGTTTAACGTTTGAAGTGTCTGTTTTGAATACGATTTGTCTTTTAATGTGACTTTTCTTTGTCTTGAATTGTAGAACACTGAGAGGACATCTCCTGATTACTCACAGTGATGTCCAAGCACCCGCCCCTACCAAGGGTCCTACATGTCTAAGGTGCAATTAAAACCGAGAGAGGGGGGGGGCATTCCATACAGCAACCATATTAGGAAGATGGACAGTCGGGGACAGCTGGCAGAGTGTCCCCCGGTGGTCAAACAGCTGTCCCCCCCCCCAGCATAGGGTTCAGGTCTCCTCAGTCCAGGGGCCCCATCCCCTGAAGCGCCGACCCCCCAGGCCCTACACCACCCACCCAGAGAGAGGTTCCAGAAAGCGGCCCCAACCCCATGAGGGTTGCCCCACCCCATCCCAGAGCCAGGGAAGGAGTGATCCCAGCCCCAAGTGCAGATGAGCCAACGCCCCCAGCACAGACAAAAAGACCACCCCCCCAAGTCAAGCCAGACCACCACTCAACCTCCCCAACCACACACCCCCTACACCCGAGCCCGCGCAGCACCCCAGCCCGCCTCACCCAGGTACCGGACCCGACCCTCCGACTAACAGAGTCCCCACCGGGCACCAGAAGGCCCAGACCCCCACCCCCAAATCACCGCAGACAGACAAGGAGCAGCGACAACCACGCCCCCCACCCCCTAGGTCATGGAGTTAGCTTTGGGAGACCAGAGAGACTGAATTCTTTCAAAGTTCCAAGCTGACATGATCAAACAGCAGATTTCTGTGTTGACTTATATTTATATTTTTCTTGCTTTTCCAGTTTATTAAAATAGTTTTTTTAGCAATGCAAAGAGTTATGAAAATGATAGAGCCTAATCCTCCTTCAACATCGATGGTGGTAATTTGGCGTCACCAAGCTCGCAAAGTGACGGTGAAGCCGTGATTAAAACCTTGAGCCAGACTGATAAATCGGCACATACCTGCTGCCAGAGAGCCTGGACAGGTGTGCAGAACCATAGTGCATGCATGTATTTGTTGGGTAGATTACTGTCACAGTGCTGACAAATGTCTGAGTAACTGAGACCCATCTTGAACATCCTCTGTCCAGTGTAGTAAATTCTGTGAAGAGTTTGAGATGATTAGCTGCAGTTTGGACGTTTTGTCAGTTTAAAGGTGTTTAGACAAAGTTCTGACCAGAAGATTTCATCTGTGCTGATGCTCAAGTCTGCATCCCATTTTGTTGTTGGAAGTGAAATGTTATTATCTAGGTTGCATAAGAGTTTGTATATTTTGGAGAGACTTTTATTCATTAATTAATCAAAAAGGCAAATACTTCTGGTAGCTTTAAACTTGTCTTTGTATTAACGAGTATCCCTTTGATAAAACACGGTACAATCCTCCTGCTTTCATGCTGACTCACTGGCTGCTGGACAGATGGCAGCAGAGACGGGGATCCTCCGAGAACGTGGTGGCAGCAGGAAACGCTCTGCCAACTGCTTGAGCGTTTTTGTTGTTTTGTTTCATCATACTCTTATTGTCATGACTTTTTTTTTAAACCTGCTGCTCTTTTTTCCCACCACTTCTGGGTCTGGTGCATTGTTTATACCAGGGACACTACAGTAGTCATTAACTGATCTAAAAACATTTCCCATCTCCAGGATATCAGCTCTTTGTTCATCCAAACAGGCCCTGATAAAACACTGAGTAGTTATGAATATGAAAGATGGTAAAATACTTTTTCCTTTGTGTTTCATTCTATTGAAGACATTTTGATTAGAATGACGGTACCGCGATTTAGCTGCAGCTATAACTGTTTTCTGAAAAGTTCCATCCCTTTAACTGTTTTTACCAACTGGCCTTGGAGGCTTAATCATACATCATCAGTCTGACCAATCAAAAGTGGTTAAAGTCTTCACTTCCTTGTTCTGATCCTGCTCATAAAGTCTATCAGTTCCAACAAAATACCAGCTAGAGCTCGTCTTTAGCGGTGTAGGTTTCCACAGAATCTGGTATCACACCTTGGAAAAAGCGAACAAAACAATGAAGCTCAGAGACACGAGTCTTTCTGGGTTCGGCGGCTGATTGCACTACATCTCCCATGATGCATTGGGTTAAAGTGACAGCGTCTCAGCGCACAAGGAGCCTTTTTTCTTCTTGGAAACCACAAATCTAACACACACATCAAAACAGTTTTTAAATTTTAATCCTAGCATTTTTAATTAAATCTTTTAGAACAAACAGCTGCAACTTCCAGCTTTTTCTGACACAGTTATAACAAAAATGCACATGAGATTGCGGAGGGGTTGTAGATCAATACAGACTATAGATTTTCTCCTTTTTTAAAATTTTTGGATGCTGGTACCGTGATTTTTAGCTGTTGCTAAGTGTGCCGTGGCTCCAAAAAGGTTGAAAAACACCGGTTTATACAATCAGCTGTTGTCGCCTGTCAACAAGGCAATGTCACAAATATGAAATTTCGGTCTTCCAAGATACTAGGGCTGTGGATTGTTACTTAGTTGGCGAGTCGCTTCATGAATCAAGCTCAACGATTCACAGATTGAACCATGATTCTTATTTTTAATATAGTATTGTAGCAACCGACGCCAAGTTCTGATTCATCTGTTCTGTGTGGCTACCCTTAGTTAACGTTAAGTGATTCTGTTGTGTTCTGGTGCTTACATTGAGCTCTAGCCAGTTATTTGAATGCACTTAATGAGTATGGGTGGGGGCGGCACAGCAAGCGAATTTAAAGCAGTATCAACGAGTACTAGGCTGGGAATGAATAAGAAAAAAAGCATCAGGGCATATTTGTACAGTTGCTATGTCTTTTGACTAGATGCACTCTTCCTTTCTTTCTGTGCCCTTATCTCTGTCTTCAACATGCCTCTTCTTTCTTTCTTCTTTCTTTTCCGTCCGGTCCAAAAAAAAAGGACACAAATATAATCAATATAAAAATGTAGCCTAAATTACAAATCAGGTTTATACAAATAAACATCTTTTGTGTTCGCAGATACACAACCCCCTGTTGTAACGGTAAAATATGTCCAACACAAGAGGCCTTCACCTCCATCTGACTGCTCTGTTGTTGGACAGGAAAAGAACAAAAAAAATGTTTCCCTCCTTGTCTGTCTCCTCTCACAACCAACATCATTCACATCTCTCTTGCCTCTGGCATTGTCCCCACCGGTCTCAAAATAGCAGCTGTAACACCAATACTCAAAAAACATGGCTTAGATCCAAATGACCTCACTAATTTCTATCCTATCTCAGATCTCCCATTAATTTCCTAAATCCTAGAAAGAAATTTGGCTACTCAACTTCTTTCTCATATTTCCTCCAATAACCTTTACAAACACTTTTAGTCCTGCTTTTGTCCCCTTCCAAAGTACTGGAAACAACTGAATCACTACTGACTCCCTCCCTTATGTGGCAAGTAGATTCCGGGTCCATTATCCATTCTCCTTTTGCTTGATCTTAGCTGTGCATTTAATATCATCTTGCACCCCATCCTCCTGGACCAATACTGTGCTATCAGCCCTGTCAATTCACCACACAATTGGCTCCACTTATGTGTTTCAGATCGTAGTCATTTAATTCAATTAAAATCTCTTTCGTTCTCTACATTTCCTGTTTCCACAGGTGTGCCTTTCAGGTTCTGGTCCTGGGGCCACTTACTGTTTATTATCTTCTCCTCTTGGTTACATTTTCTACCACACCAAGTCCACCCAAAGAGTAAATATTATAAGGATGTTGCAAAACGACATTTAGCAATCACCATGACACTCACCTAAAAGAAAAAGCTTTACCATTTGCAGGCAGTTAAGAAAAGAGATTTACCAACTATTAGCTGGACTGAAAAACCAACCAGTGTTTTTGATTGTTTTGCACCTGTGAGGCGACTTTAGGTGCACAGAAAGGCGCCATATATATATAAAATTCTATTATTTGTATTAAATTCTAATACCCCCTGATTCTCTTACTTGCAGCGGGGAAAATAAGTATTGAACACGTCAACATTTCTCTCAAAAACATATTTCTAATCGAGCTATTGACACGAAATTTTCACCAGATGTCGGCATCAACTCAAGTAATGCACACATAGAAATAATTCCAAACATTTATGTCCATAAATGAAGTTATGTGTACTAAAGTGAAATGGCACAGGGAATAAGTATTGAACACATGAAGAAAAGGAGGGTAAAAGGTCTGGAGAAAGCCAAGCAGCAGCTGAGCTTGTCATATTCAGGTTAACCTGCCCTATATTAGGTGCAAAGTAATATCAGCTGCTGGTATAGTCCTGATTGATGCCTTTAAAACGGTTTCTCACCAGCAAGGTGTTAGACAAGAAGCATTGCATGATGGGTAAAAGCAAAGAGCCGTCCAAAGACCTACGCAACCTTATTGTTGCAAACACATTGGCATTTTCATAGCCACATTTCTAAACTCCTGAAAGTTCCAGTGAGTACCATTGGGGCCATCGTCTGAAGGGAAAGAGCATGGCAATACCTTATAAACCTGCTATGGCCAGGTGCCTTCGCAAGATTTTCAGGACAGATGAGCCAGGTCAATCATCAGAAGGGTTCTCCAACAAGCCCAGGACCACTCTGTGGAGAGCTTCAGAAAGACCTGAATCAGCAGGTGCACCGTTGTTTCAAAGAAACAATAACTAATGCACTCAACCCCATGGCTCTATACACGCACACCACGAAGACTCCATTTTTTGAAGAAGAAGCATGTTGAAGCTCGCTTTGGGAGTTTATGACACAACATTGATAAACCCATGACATTCTGGGAAGATACTCTGGTCAGATGAGACCAAATTGAACTCTTCGATGTCACAATACACATAATAATAATAATAATGGATTGATTGACCATGCTTAAGACACCCAAGCGCCATATATTTTATGTCCAGCATTATTCATCTTACCTCATTCATATTTCAGATGGTGTTACGGTTAGAAGCCATAGCTGCCCTGTATGGGACTTGACAGACATAAGCACACAAATATGTTTGAGGAAAATGGCACTGCACATCACCCCCAAAACAATCTTTATATATCAAGAAATAAGTTTGGAGGTGGGAGCATCATGGCGTGGGCTGTTTTTCAGCATGGTACTGTTAGACTTCATCATTGAAGGAATACGACTGGAGAAAAGTATCGACATTCTTTGATTTCAGAATCTGCTGTCATTCGGGTTGGTAGGCTGCTGAAGATGAAAGAGGGGTGGGTCTTTTCAGCAAGACAACGTATCCCAAGCACACAGCCAAGGTAACACTCAACTGGTTGAAGAAAACGAAAATAAAGCTGCTAGAATGGCCCAGTCAATCACCAGACTTGAATCCAATTGAAAATCTTTTGGAAAGAACTGAACATCCGGTTCACAGAACAAAACTCAACCTTGACGGCCTAGGCAGTTTGTGTGGGATGAATGCTTGCATCCCACTCTGAGCAATGTATTCAATGGTTTCTTCCATACAGGAAGCGCCTCTTGAGGCTGTTATCAACAATAAAGGTTTTTGCACTAACTTAAAATAAATTTCTGTAAGCGTAAAAATACTTATCTCTTTGCTATTTCAATTTTATTACATTATTAACTTCATTTTATTGACATAAATGTCTGCGAAACTCATAAAAATAAAATATATATATATATATATATATATATTTTTTTTTTGTTTAAAGCTGCACATTTTTTGATAAACAAGATAGTCAGTTAGGTCCCATGTAGGCCTATGTATAGTTAATGATGAAACAAATCATATTACTGTTAACAAACGTTAAATTTTCATCCTATGAAATGTTAAGTTTTTCATGCATGCATTAAAAACCTATTCTGACAAGAATGTTTTGATTTTTTGCTTAAAAAAAAGGTTAAAGTAGGGCTGCAAGATATGAGGGACAAAATCCCAAGGAGCAAGTGCAATATAGGTGATTAATATTACGATAACGATATAATTCGCGGTATATAAACAAACAGCAAAATAACCAAAAACATCATTTCCATTTCACTGCAACAGTTATACTATAAAATTATACTCCAAATGACCCTCGTCGACCTAGGGGCAAACATCAAACATAAAAGGGCTCATCTGATTGGATCAACAACGTAACAGGTCCTTCCGATTGGTTAAATGCATAAAGGATTTATTTCATTTGTCCAATAATATTTGCTGCCATGAGATTGTTTTTAGCACATTTAAGGTAACCATTTATTGCAATTTTCGCGATCTTTTGTGTATGCATATTGAAATATCTTAATGTCGTATGTATAACGATAAATTTCAAGTAAGTATATTGTGCAGGCCTAGTTAGAAGTGATTTTGTACCACCAGAACAGCTAGTGTCAGTCCTGACTTTCAAATGTTTGAGCAGATAAACATAAATAAATCAATGTTTCTTGTTTATACATGTTGTTCTTGTTACTATTCTGTAAATCATTGATTAGAATCGTGGAAAACAATTACTTTTGATATGTGAGCAATCAATTTATTCTGTTAAAATAGCTACTGCTAATTACTATTAACATTTCTAGAATAGTCTGTTATTTGGCTTTTTGTGAAATTTGCAGTTAGTAGGTTCTAGGAGCCTTCGCACTACCTTAGATTTCATAAATAGCCTCATCCTCAAAAGGTTATGACGCCTGGTATAACTGAAAGAAAATTTAAATTAAGCACAAGTTACAAGTTATGTGCGGTAATAAAATTATATAAAATCCAACAATTTAAATGTATCAAAATAATAATCCAGAGGGATCTCCAAATGAATGATTGTGATTAAAAATGAGTGGTATGAGCCAGTTTAGACTTGGATAAGTAGTTGTGTCTTCCAATCCAAAAGTGAGAACATGAAGTCCAGCCAGATCTATAGGCTTTTCCTGTGACGCTATCGGGTGAGCTTAATTCCCAGTGCTAGTAAGTAGTCGTGGTGTGACTGTCCTCTTTGTTTGGCATTAGCCTGACTACTATTGCTTACTTCCCATGGGTTATCCAAGCACATTCATTTAGTGTTCTTTTGGAAGCATTCACCACTGTTAAACCGCTTTGCTGTTCACTTTTCTCATATTGCCAAATAGACCACTTTTTATAAACACCGCTAGCCTTAGCTAGCATGGCCACTCACTTCTGCCTCTCCTCCTTTCTCCTGCCCCATGTGCCATATGTTTAGTGATGACCCTGCCTCCTTTAGTGAAGATAGCGTAGGTGTGTTAAGTGTAGTCTTGTGTTAGACTTGGGAGGCCAGGCTGGAGCAGTTAGAAGCGCCGGGTTCGCACAGTGGAAGCAAGCCGGGCAGCTGTGTCGCATCAGCGCCGGGTCGCTGGCTACCAGGGCTAACCCAGTTAGCACTCCCAGCCTCCAACAGCTGGGAGACAGTCAGGGGTTTGTACCGCTGGGAGGAAACATAGTGCCAACGCGAAGACTCCCAGAGCATGTGAGACCTCCACTGCTAGTAATAGGTTCTCCTCAGCTACACACAATTCGCTGAACACTCAACTCTACAGGGCCTTCTGAAGTTAGAAACGGGAGCTCCCAGCGGTTGGCAGTCAGGTGTTATCTGGGCCAGAGTTGGTGACACATCAGGGAACCTTAGATGTTAGCCTGTGAGTAAGTCCAGGTTCCGGCCGCCAGAGTCGGATTCACGCAGGCTGCAGCCTGATGTCTTTACCGGAGACAATCAGAGGTGGTTAAGCAACGTAACTTCGTGTGTAAACTGGCCAAGACGATGTCCCCACACTGTAATTTTTCAGTCCTCACAATGTAACTTAGTCAATGATGAAACAAAGCAGCCGCCATCATTATTTAAATCCGCTGGCTTAGATGGTGCCCAGAAACATGCTGGTTTTGTGGATAACTGAGCGTTTAAAATCGCCTCATGCGGAGAGACGCGCCCATCCTACTCCGGACGGTGCCGCTTTTCTAGAACATTTCTAAGGCCTTAGTCTGTCAACCTGACAATCCAGAGACTCCGGCGCAGAGCAGCAGTGTAAAACGCCTCTGAGCCTCCCTTAGGGTTAGTGCCGTGCAAAACCCATGCAGGAAAGTCAAGCAGGTTCAAGCTGCTAGCTTGCAGTTGAAAGACAAATGAAAGGGGAGCGCGGCTATAGAAACCTTAAAGCATTGCGACGGCAGTTCTCACAAGCAGAATTATGATGTAATTAAATGCGGTTTATTAAACATTCTGATCCATTTCTCCAAGTCCCTCTAGTCAATGAGCACCATTGATAACAACCTTAGTCTTTTTAGCCTTAACAGAAACCTGGCTCAAACAGGATGACTATGTTAGATTGAATGAAGCAACCCCCACTTATGCTAATTATCAGAAATCCAGGATTTCAGGGAAAGGAGGTGGTTTGGCAGTAACATCACAGTCTAGCTTACTTCTCAGCCCTAAAGTTAAAAAGCTTATAACTCCTTTGAAAGCATCATATTGTCTTTAAGTCACCCTGTGAAAAACTGAAAACCTGTTTTTACTCATAATTATTTATCCCCCGCCCATATTTAGAATTTTTAACTGAGTTTTCTGACTTCCCATCGACTATTGTCTTAGATTCTGATCAAATTTAATGTTAGGGATTTTAATATTCATGTTGATGACCCTGCAGTGACTGTCGGTAAAAAGGCTTTTGCAGCTTTATTAGATGATGTTGGTTGTTTCACCCAAAGTGTGAATGAACCCACCACTGTCATAAGCACACTCCTGGATCTTGTTCTAACCCATGGGATAGAGATCAGCCAGCTGAGTGTCCTCTTCCACCCCATCATTTCTGATCACTTTTATGATTATTCTTCCAGTTTACACTGGAAACATCATCTCTGGCCCAGTGCGAATAAGAAACAGCTTTAGAAGAACCTTTAACTGACCGTTCCCAGGTTCCGAGTTTAAACATGCCCGTTTTCAGTACTTAGTGATATTCTGAGAAACTACTCTGGAGTCCAGCCCCCATAGTATCAGTCCTGCATAAATGACCACTTGTTAATGATGCCTTACAAGCCCTCAGGAGTACACCTGATGTTGTTGCCCCCTCGAACCCAAGCCTGCCGCACAAAACCTTGAGGGCACTGGTTTAACGCTGAAACTCGCTTCAAACAAGAAACCCAAGTTGAAAGAGAATGGCGCCGGCCCGTTCAGAGCAGTCTCTGGATATCTTGGAAAACATAGCCTATTAAATTATAAAAAGTTTCATGAGAGCTAGAAGCCAGTACTATTCAACCTTAATATCAGAGAATGGAAATAATCCAAGATTTCTTTTAGCACTATTAAGTAATTGTTCTTAGTCAGAGCTCAGTAGAACCACATGTTCCTGTTTCTCTCAGCTCTGATGAGATTTTCACATTTTTCGACATAGTAAAAATCCTTTCAAATAATAGATGCTAAGTTAAACTGGGTTATTTCACAATCATTTAATATTGGCGGGTAGAAATGGATATCCAGAAACTTCTGTAACATTGACTGTTTATTGCTGTGATCAAGCGGAAATAACATCAATTATTATGTCCTCCAAATCCTCAACGTGTCTGTTAGACCCAATCTCTACCAGACTTTTAAAGAAACTTTTCTCAATCAATGATCCCATATTAATAATGATAAATGCCTCTCTGAACGGGTTACGCGAACCACAGTTCTTTTAAATATGCAGTTGCTAAACTCTTCTAAAGCCCAGTTTGGATCCCAGCGTGTTGGCCAACTATAGACCTGAGCATCAAACCCGTCTCTTTATTTCAAAAATCCTAGAAAGAGTTAAGCAGCTTTATCACACCTACAGGATTAACTGCCTTTGAAGACTTCTCAGTCGGGTTTAGACCCCACCACAGTATCGGAAACTGTACCTGAAGTAGAGTCTCTAATGACTTGTTATTACCCTGTGAAAAGGGTCTACTACTTTCTATTCTTGTCCTGTTGGACCAAAAACAGCCTTTTGGACACTACTTCCACTACAGTATTTTTACCCATAGATCAGAGCAGTGATTACAGATCAGAGGATCTGCTCAGTGGTTTAAATCCTATCTGTCTGATAGGTATCAGTTCGCTAATGTAATGGCCATTCCTTCAGTGCACTGAGTCAATCTGGTGGAGTCCCACAGGCTCTGGGGTCTTGGGGACCCATCCTGTTTACGCTTTTATATGCTACCCTTGAAACATAATCAGGAACATGGCAATAATTTTCATTGTTATGCCGACGACACGCAGTTGTATTTATCCATGAAGCCTGACCAGAATGACCAGATAGAGAAACTGAACGCTTGCACTGGTGACATCAAGACCTGATGACAACTTAATTACCTCTTGAACCCAGAAAAAACTGGAGGTCATTACATGGGTCCTAAAAACCTCAGATGCTTGTCTGCTCAGATAGTCTCTGGATGGCATGGGCATAGCCCTCTAATTCCACAGTTATAGAAACCTGGGGTTTTATTTGACCAGGATTTATCATTTTGCTGCTCATATATCTCTGTGGGCGCAGTAGAACTGCCTCTTTTTCATCTGGCGTGAATATTGCTAAGACTCTGTGTGTGTGTGTATATATATATATATATATATATATATATATTTTTTTTTTTTTTTTTTTTTGCGGGTTGCAGACTTTTTTTTACGAGGGCTGTGAACATTATCCCAGAAAGCAACCAAAGCTTTGTTTAAAGCTGCACATTTTTTGATAAACAAGATAGTCAGTTAGGTCCCATGTAGGCCTATGTATAGTTAATGATGAAACAAATCATAGACTATTGATTAAACTTACAGTATTAAGCTGAAAGTGTTCCGCGAAACGTTAAATTTTCATCCTGCGCGAAATATTAAGTTTTCATGCATGCATTAAAAAACCTATTCTGACAAGAATGGTTGATTTTTTTTTTGCTTAAAAAAAGGTTAGAAGTAGGGCTGCACAATATGAGGAAAACTCGCGATATGCGATATAGGTGATTAATATTGCGATAACGATATAATTTGCGGCATATAAACAAACAGCAAAATAACCAAAAACATCATTTCCATTTCACTGCAACAGTTATACTATAAAATTATACTCCAAATGACCCTCGTCGACGTAGGGGCAAACATCAAACATAAAAGGGCTCATCTGATTGATCAACAACGTAAACGGGTCCTTCCGATTGGTTAAATGCATAAAGGGATTTATTTCATTTGTTCAATATTACAAGCTGCCATGAGTTTGTTTTAGCACATTTAAGGTAACCATTTATTGCAATTTTTGCCGTCTTTTGCGGTATGCATATTGAACACCTTAATGTCGCGATAACGATAAATTTGCGGTATATTGTGCAGGCCTAGTTAGAAGTGATTTTTGTACCACCAGAACAGCTAGTGTCAGTCCTGACTTTCAAATGTTTGAGCAGATAAACATAAATAAATCAATGTTTCTTGTTTATACATGTTGTTCTTGTTACTATTCTGTAAATCATTGATTAGAATCGTGGAAAACAATTACTTTTGATATGTGAGCAATCAATTTATTCTGTTAAAATAGCTACTGCTAATTACTATTAACATTTCTAGAATAGTCTGTTATTTTATTTTTTGGGGAAATTTGCAGTTAGCAGGTTCTGTGGAGCCCTTCGTACCACTCAGACTTCATAAAATAGCCCTCATCCTCAAAAAGGTTGGTGACGCCTGGTATAACCGATAAAAAGAAAATTTAAATACAATTTAAGTACAAGTTACAAGTTATGTATGGTAATAAAATTATATAAAATCCAACAATTTAAATGTATCAAAATAATAATCCAGAGTGGGATCTCCAAATGAATGATTTTGATTAAAATGAGTGGTATGGGCCAGTTTAGACTTGATAAGTAGTTGTGTCCTTCAATCCCAAGTGAGAACATGAAGTCCAGCCAGATCTATCCAGGGGAAGCACAGTTTTGCTGCTTTTCATTTGCCAAGAGAGCCATCGCCTCTGGCCAGTGTTGGTGGCTTTCAGTTGTTAAGTAGAGCCATTAAGTTCTTCAGGTCCTGGTTTCGCTGCCATTTGTTGTCAATATATGGCGTGTGGAAATGTGGAGTTTACTAAATGTAAATAGCTGTAAACTGTGAAAAATTGGGGGATTTCTGGGCATTTATGGGGACAAAATATAATTTGTCATACAGTAAAAACATTAAACTGTCAGTAAATGGAGGGTAAAGGACCCAAAATGCAGGAGATGAGGCTTGGTGTCTGAGCTTAAATCTTTTGATAATCAACTTAATGAGTGAAGAAAAAACAAAACAAAGCAAACAAAAAAGGAAACACAATGGATGTGACAATGCAAATGAGTTGACAAGGAAGAACTGAAAACCTAACACTTAAGACTCCAAGGATGAATGATTAACTGAAATCAAGACAGCTGTGGATAATTAACAGCTTGATGCAATGTGACTGTGACCGAGGGAACCCCAAACCTTAAAGCTGAACATGATAAAAACCAAGAAGACATTACTGAAATTAAAGAAAATGACAAAATCCTCACGTTAAGTTTTTTAAAAGGGGTTAAAGGGTTAAAAAGCGTGCCTGCTTCTTCCACACAAAAATGCATTTAAAGGTAGCGTATTTCTATGACAGGTTTATTCTTAAATATAGGGCTTCATTGCATTGCAACTTAAACATTATTTTGCAAAAATAAACATGTTTACAACACAATTTTACGGTATCCTATGAGAATATTTTAATCAAAGGAACAACTTGTGTTGCAGGTGGAATAGAATCAAGGACCTAGGCTACGTCCAAACTCCCTAACTGCTCCTAACTACTACAAAACTATGTAGGTACTGCAGGACTATCTAGAGCCCTGACTTTTAAAAGCAATTTAGACACCATGCTCACTACTTTTTTTAAAGGGTGTCAAGCCCCATTTGATGTCTAGAGGAGCATAACATAGAAGTAAAGTGTTTTGCCCCTGACTTAAAATTAATAACAAAACACCAAACAATTGTCTCCATAAAAAAACACATTTATTTACAAATTAATAAATACTAAACAACAATAGCTTAAAAGTAAAGCACAAAGGCTTCAGGGTGAATCAAGGCCAAAATAACAAACAAATCACCACCTAACTGAAATTTTGAAATCTTACCTGTAAATAAAAGAAAAGGGAAATCAATGATAAAACACTAACCTCCATGGACTAACATAAACAGGAGAAAGCACATATAAATTAAAATGGCAGTTCACTAGTGATGGATCTGGCAACACCGATGCGTCAGCTCACGTGTCGAGCTCATAAAATAAAACCCCATGTCAGTGCGCGTGTCACTTCAGGAGAAGTCACGTGACTGATTCAGCCACTGTGTCGGAGTTGGCGCCAAAAAAGGTTCAGCACACTGTCTAGTGGGTCTAGATCATGGGTCGGCAACCCATGGCTCTGGAGCCACATGTGGCTCTTTCATCCATCTGTTGTGGCTCCCTGTGACTTTGGAAAATAATGAGAATTTTTTTATAATTCAATTTTATTTTAGTTTGTTCATTTTTCATGGCATTTCAAAGGCGCGAGCCACGTAAAAAACAGCTTGGTAATGAGCTCGTATTTATCGGGCGAGACCTGCAGAGCTGATAGCAGGGAGAGGCACGCGGGGCGGCTTCAATAAACACTCCAATCTTCTGCCGGGAACTTGACGTACCGCGGGGCAGAGACTGATGACAGACTGAGAGTTCGCGCCAGCGTTACCAGATAGAGTCACAGGTTTCCAGCCGAAAAGTCATCTGAAAACCGCCAGACCCAGCCAAAAACCGCCCAACACAGCTTTTGTTTATGTTTTTTTCATACTGAACTGATAAAATAAAAGATTTTTCTAAATAAAAGATAGTTCAGACTAATAATAAAATGTGTACTATATTGAATATTTCTTCAGCAGAGCGCCTTCTTCCATTCATTTGCTTAACCCGCTCTATCCCCGCTTTAACCTGCATCCGACTCTTTCATCCTTGTGCGGCGCTGGAGCGCCACCACTACCGTATTTTGCCCTCTCTGACCTGATCTCTCCACATTCTCAGTGTCTACCATGCATTGATAAACACATCACTCCATGCAGCAATCAGACCAGAACCAGTAGCTCCTCCCACACGCGGCCGCGGTATCATCCTTTAAAGAACATAATGTGCATTTGCAGCGACGTATGCTTCAGACGATGTCTGATTGGCCAATCTACATGTCAATCAAGTCCCATACTTCTCAGTGAGGATTTTGATTGGCTGGTGGATTTTAAAAGAAGTACTTTTTTTATTTTTATCTTTTCTGGCCCGCGATCTACACTCATGTCATTGAAGGTCGATCATGATCGACATAATGAGCACCTTTGAATAATATATACATGAATAATATATATAATGATGTCAAAACGGGTTTGGGCTACGGGTGCTTTCTTTTTCATTAGGGGCGATCCCAAATGGCTCTTTGAGTAAAAAAGGTTGCCGACCCCTGGTCTAGATGACCCAACTCCCAATGTTAAAGTGCCTAGGATAGCACAAGGGTTACAACGGGCAAGAGAGAGTAGATCAAGACCATGATATTTTCGAACATGTTGTCACGGTGCCTCTGTCAGCTCACCTCACCCCTCACAGCTCCTGCTCTGCTGATTGGAACCAGCTGCCCATCATCACCTCATCATCCTGCCAGACCTTCATAAGGGAGCGTCTCACCAGAATCCAGCGCCAGTTCGTTAAACTCACTCCGGTGCTTAAGTCTGGCCTTTTAGTCAAAGTTTATGCTTCCTGTTAGTCTCCTACTTACCTCGCCTTGTACTTACCCTCAGGTTCATTTCCACGGGTCTCGCTGGTTCCTCCTCATCCATAGCTCCACACCTCACTTCAAGCTGGTTACGCCGTCCTCGGCGCTCACGCCTCGCCTCTAGTTGGCTCCACCATCCTCGGCATCCACGCCTCTCTCCTTCTGGCTCCACGCGTCCTTGCGTCTCTCCTCTCAAGCTAGGCTGTCCTCAGCGTGTCACGCAGAACTCACCACCTTCGTCCTCCAAAACGCTAAGTGACTTTCTACGGAAGATCAACTTCCAAGCTCTCCATATTACTCTGTACCTCCCTGGGTAAAAATAAATCTTTTCCAAGAATTCCTGGCTCTGAGTACTTCCGGGTTTCAGCATCTGGGTCTGCTACGTCTACGACGTCATGACACGTGAGGTAAACACAACTACCTTAGTTTTGCTTTCATTTAGGCCAAGAAAATTTGCTGATATCCAAGAACTAACTTCAGCAAAGCAAGCAATAATTGTGTTACTCGTGCTGTTACGTCAACAAACATGCAGGTCTAGGGCTGGAGGGAACGCACCATAAAACACACAATAGTTGACTTTTAAGATTTCTTTGGGATAAAAGGAGGAGGGGAGGTAGGGATTAAGGTTGGGCCAAAGGAATGAAATAAATAAAACAAAACACAGCCTATCTATAAACCCAAAAATGATGTCCTTAATAGAAAAGTCTGCTAAACATGGAATCTGGGGTAAAAGCCAATGGCCTAGCCCTGTTATGCTGGTTTTAGTCTCTTTTAAATTTGTTTTCTTCCTTTCTATTGTCTCTAAAATGTTTTAATTTTGTTTTATGCTTTAAATTCTTTTGTTTTGTTTTCCATGGATACAGCACTTTGGGTCTCCTTAGCTGGTGGTGGAAGGTGGTTTATTAAAAAATTTAATGGGGAAAAAAGGCAAAGAGGCATAGTACACCACAGTTATAACCAGCAAAATGTATTTTCTGTTTTTACGAGTACATTCAAGTTTACATGACCTGATTGTAAGATGGGAAAGACAGTCAACATAGATGTCACTTCGTGGAATAAGTTTTATTCATATTCAAGATAAAAATGAAGTGAACAGAAGTGAAATATTAGAAAAACAGACAAAGCTACATAAATGTTCAAAAATATTTGAGAAAACTAACTATACAATATCAAACAAAAGAACATACAACAGTAACAGGTTTGGCTTAGACTTTAAACATTCGGAGAAGTTGATCAAAGTGACTGATGGAGAGCACTTGATTGGAATTGGTATTGACAACAACAGTGAAGTTTCAGGTGATTGTCTTCTGTAATTTTGGATGACTTGAAGATTAAAAAAAAACCCTAATCAAAAAGCTTTGCCACAAAACATGTGTTCCAACAGGAAAGAATGAAATCTAAAAAATTGTACTAAAAATAAAAATCCTAAACTTTGGTAATCAGGCTCCATGTTCTTTCCTTCCTCACAGAGTTCTTGTTATATGCGTGTTCTGTGTCAGAAATGATGGAATGCTTTGTACTTGCAAAATCAAACTGGACCATGGTGTTATCCGCAATGTTAACTTGTGATATCCTGTGGGCACACCATGTTGAATGACATTTTCAAAATTTTTATTTTTGAAACCTTGACCTGTTTCCTATTCCTCTAGCATTGTAAATCAGGCTTTGGAAAGGTAACTTCAATGTGTTTAAATTGTGAGATCACATGATCCTTAGAAGGTAACCATTTATCAGGGGTTCTAACAAAGTCAAGAATACAAGAAAATGTGTGCTTAAATCAAGAAAATGGGGTGCGCACCAGCAGCAGTGGAATGGTATAATGCATATAAATTCAACCAAATGTCTTCTTGTAAAGACAAATTAAGTTGAAATTACATGTAGTGGTAATAAATTGCACTCAGCTGACATGACATTTAAACTTATTAGTCTTGACAGAACGTTAATTTAACAGCCGCAATTTAATTATAACATGGAAATTTTTAACCTTTATCCTACACAGTTGATCTTTTTTCATCAATGTTTCTTTCAAGAAAAAAAAGAATTAATCTTCTCTACTTTGTTTTTGTTTTTTTCAGATAAGCCAGTGTCAAATTAGAGAAATTTGATATTAGATTTATTTTTTAACAGCTGTTTATTGTTATTAACCTACTTTGTGTACCTGTGTTTTCTTGAAGCATTTTCCAAAAAGTGATTTTCCTCTGACCATCCATTTTCAGACCTTGCTTAATTGTTTTTGGGGTCGCAGTGCTGCTGGAGCCAACCCAGCTACTGTTAGGAAAAGGTGGGGTACACCGTGTACAGGTCACCTGTTGCAGGGCCATACACTTGCATGCACATGTAGGGACATTTGAGAAACAACAATCAACCTTTAAAGCATGTTTTTTTCTTGGACAGTGGGAGGAAGTCTGAGTACTTCGTCAAAACCAATTAACAAGGACGACATGCACACTGCACAAGGAACGGTCCCAGCTGGGATTTAAGCCAGCGCCTTCTTGTTGGTGCAAGAGCACCTTTTTCTGCCCCATACAGATTTTCCAGTTTTCTTCTGCACACAGCCCGTATACTTCCATAGGGGCTGTAGTAAAGAAACCATAAAGGTAGCATTTGGTTTGAAATGGTAAATGGTGTGTACCTTTTTATTTATTTGGGTTTAACCTGAGCCTGTGTTCTTTCATTAATTTTATAATGTTTTAAGATTGTGACGCAGTTTGTGAATCACTCTCTGAGAAAAGTGCTATATAAATAAAGATTTACTTACTTAGTTACTTACCTATGTAGCACTTTTCTACTTTCCTTAAGGCCCAAAGCGCTTCATAGTCTCAGGTCAATTCACCTATATCAGGGGTCAGCAACATTTATGACATGAAGTGCCAATTCGAAATTATCTCCTTAACAACTGTGCCATCATCAACTTTAATGTGAACTCTAAAATAAAGAAATACAATAATATTTCCAATATATCTGACATTTTATTAGATTCACAACAGCAGGACAAAAAGCTATTTTAACATATTTTTGGCATTAACTCAAAAAAGTAATTTCATAACAATGTTGCTCAAGGAAAATAAGCTATAGTTGAAATAGTATTGCAGAAAACAAAATATGCGTTTTTTGAAAGCAAAAGTACTGCATTTGTGGTATGTTATAACTACAGCAATAGGATTGGATATGTCAAAACAAAATACCATAAAAATGTCTAAGAATTTCACAAATATTAACAGGAAAAACAATAAGCGCATGCTTTTGGCTTTTCTATACTTTGTTACATTATGAGACAGGGCCTTAGAGTAACTTAATGTTAGTTTATTTTGTGATAGTGCTTTTAATGAATGTATAGTTTAATTTTTTTACTTTTTGGTTAATTTGCTAAAAGTTAATTGGACAGTGTCATTATTTATGTTTTTCTCCCTCAAAAATGTGACAAAAAAAAAAAGCTGTGGAGCTTAACGCTTTTCCCAATCCCAAAGGCATTCACGTTCCATCCACAGACACTCGCTTATTTCGCCCCGCTCGTCATCTCACCAGCAACAGTTTCAAAACACAGGGTCATTATTTCAACATTTTCATTTCATCGTGGCAAACTTTTTTTTTCCTACGGTACGCATTAATTTAAATCGCCCATTCAAGAAGTTTGACGCGGAATGTAATATACATTTTGTGAAACAATTAACTTTTTATTAAAAAGAAGTGTCTGTATTAATAGAGGTGGGCGGGATAACAGTAGCAGCAATCATGAATAGACCCGCTTAACCCCAAAGGGGAAATAAGCTAATTGAGAAGATAATGTCGCTCAAACCTGATTTTTTTTTTTTTTTTTTCAAATCCAAAAGATGCAAATAGATAACAGATCAAGTGCTTACCAACTGAGGCACGCGTGCCCCAGGTTGCTGACCCCTGACACACATACTCATACACACGGATCAGTGTGGGGTTCTGAGTCTTGGCCAAGGACACTTCGACACTTGGGCATGCAAGGCAGGAACTGAACCTGCAATCTTCCAAGCCGCAGTTGACCGCTCCACCTCTGCTTCACGGCCACCCCAAAATGTAGCAATTCCATGAACTGAATCTGGAGTCTATTCCAATTAAATGACAGCTAAGTCTATAGATGTCCACTTAGAAGAGCGGTTTATACAAATACTGAGTTTATATACCAAATACGTTACCCTATTATTACAGTAAGATCTGCCCAACACAAAAGGCCTTCAGCTCTTATCTGCTTCCTTAGCTGTTGGACAGGACAAGATAAAAAAAATAATAATCAAGGAGCCCTAAATGGTACAATTAACAATTCATTTGTCACTTTTGCTAAAGTATGCACACGTGTGCAATTCTTTCCCACCACTCAATCATGTTAACCAGCCACTGAGAGACACTAAATCCAGTAAGATAAAACCTCTCCAAAGGCTTTTTAATTATGTATCTCTATCAAAGGACAAGACATATCCGATGGCACACTTTTCTCTGTGCTTTTGTTTCTCTTTTCACAAAAGGCTTGGAAAAACTCCCCTTTGTGAAAAGCAAATTCAAATTCAGCCTGCGTGACAACAAGCCATTATCGCAGAGGTGCCCAAATCTAGGCCTCGAGGGCCAGTGTCCTACATGTTTTCCAACCATCCTGCTATTGAAGCCCCTTATTAGCTAAACACACCTGATCCAGGTAATCAGCAGCAGATAAGGCAAGGTTTCTGGAAAACTAGCAGGAGGGCTTGATTTGGGCACACCTGCATTATTGATTTTGTCTTAAGGCTTAGTTTGAGAAAACAGTCTGAGAACTGAGCAGTGGATGGCTCCAAAAATCTGAGCTTTTTTTCAAACAAACTTAACAACCTACAACCAAATCTTTGTCAATGTGAAAAATCACATTGGGCTTGATGTTCACTCAGTGCTGACTGTACTATGGACCGTTGATTTATATGTGTGAGAGGTGAAGCCAAGCAGATTTTATACTGACACCAGGAGAAAAAGGAGACAAAGACAGAGGCAAAAAGAGATAAGAAGAGGTGAAAGATGAGAGTCTTGAGGTAGAGACGGAAAGGCTTTATCTACAAAACAGCAGATAGGTTATCAGTAAAGGCAGCTACAGGTGAGCTAAAGAGCAAGCTCACTGGGAAATAACCTGTGTGAATCAAAAGACAAAGATAGCTGCAACAGAAAGCCTAAAGATATTTATTTTTACTGTTTGATTTTCTGCTTATGTTTTCTGACAATTCCCTATACACTATAAGCCTCAAATGTGTTCATTTTTGTTGTAAGGAGAAAAATCCTTACATTGCTAATTACCTTATGCGCTCCCAAGACTCCACAAACTACAACAGGTTGAACTTTTAGTTTCCTGCCTTGGAAAATTAAAGACTCTTTATTTTATGCTACTCGCCTGAGTTTTTTTCCGGGTTTTCAGCATCTGGGTCTGCCACGTCATACAAACCATGACAGAACGAACTGGCCAAACCCCAGACCCAGCTGACCCGGAAGGACTCCGACTAGCTGTCACTCAACAAGGATTAGCCCTGGGACGCCAAGCCAAATCTTTGTCTCAAATGGTCTCGGCGCAGCAAGATCTTTTCCGTCGCCTGGATGGCATTACTCAAGCCCTTATGGACTTAACTGGGCAAAATTATGCCAGCACCGCCGTTTCCGCATCCATTCCCACACCCGGCAGCTTCAACACTTCCGCTTCCGGTCCGGCTCCTGAAAACTTCCGCCTCCAACCAGAAACGTTCCACGGTGACGTTAAAGCATGTGGTGGTTTCCTCCTCCAATGCCAATTAATATTCCAACAGGCCCCTCGTTATTATCAAGCTGACCACAGCAAGATAACTTTGATTGTAAACCTGCTAAGGAACAAGGCTTTACAGTGGGGTCAGGCTTTTCTCTCAGCTAACCCCATATACCATGTTTTTTTTGAGCAGTTCATCAGAGAATTCTGCCTAGTATTCGACCCCGGAAGGAGGAGGAGGCTTCACGTCAACTAATTAGACTCAAGCAATGCAACCGCTCTGTAAGTGACCACCTGATCGATGTTCGCATACTGGCAGTGGAGGCTGGCTGGCCGGACGGGGGGATATTCTATCAATCCCTTAATGACTCCATCAATGATCATTTATGCTCTCAACTTGAGACTCATAGCTTCAAAGAACTAGTGTCGGCAGCATTACGTTCGGACGTTCGTATCAGGGAACGACAGAAGGAACGCATCTGACAGGAACGCAAGGTACCTCCTGACCCTAACTCTCAAACAACTCTTCCGGAATCATCACTACCACCTGATCGTAAATTTCTCAGTAAAGACTCAGACGAACCTATGCAAATTGGTCATTCCAAGCTTTCACCAGAAGAACGCCAGAGGCGGAGAAATGAAGGAGCATGTTTCTGCTGCGGACTCCCGAGGCACATTGTCAGTCAATGTCAGCTCCGTTTAAAAGCCAAGATCCCCTGCTAGAAGGCAGGCCCCGGGTGGGTAAATCTACTTCTCATATGGAGAAGAGTTTTTTGTTTGTCCCTGTCAAGCTTTGCCCACAGCATGGGCGTTATCACTTCAAGGCCCTAGTGGACTCTGGCGCTAAACAGAGCTTTATTGCCTGTAACCTGGTCTCCAAGCTAAATCTCCCCACAGAAATCCTGGAACATCCCTTAGAGCAGGGGTGCTCATTACGTCGATCGCGATCTACCGGTCGATCTTCAAGGACATGAAGGTAGATTGCGGGACAGAGAAAATTAAAGAAAAAAAGAAAAAAGGACTTCTGAAAAAACCCACCAGCCAATCAAAATCGTCACCGAGAAGTACAGGACTTGATTGACATGCAGAACGGCCAATCGGACTGGGTTAGTGGTAATATCATGACCTGGATCTCTTTCTGTATGGCTAATTGTCTCAGATCTGCTGAACCCCTTATTCATTCCAGCACTAATCTCGTTTCGGAAGAAATCAATATCACCCGTGTTCCACCATGCTACCACGATCTCAAAACAGTTTTCAGTAAATCCAAAGCGGGTTCTTTTCCCCCTCACGGACCCTATGATTGCGACATCGAATTGCTTAACTGCGCAACGCTTCCTGAAAGAAGACTGTTTAATCTGTCGGGTCCTGAAGAGTTAGCTATGGAGAAGTACATTCAGGAGGTGCTTTCTTCTGGCCTTATACGACCCTCGTCCTCGCCGGTTGGGGCAGGTTTTTTTTTGTAGAGAAAAAAGATAAGACCCTGTGCCCTTGTATAGACTATCGCGAGCTAAACCAGATCACAGTAAAGGCTAAATACTCTCTTCCCCTTATCAGTTCTGCTTTTGACACCGTTCAGGAAGCCCGGGTCTTCACTAAGCTAGACCTCGGTAACGCTTACCATTTGGTTCTCATCAAAGAGGGGAACAAGTCGAAAACTGCTTTTAACAATCCGTTAGGGCATTTTGAATACATGGTCATGCCTTTCGCCTCACCAACGCCCCGCAGTTTTCCAGCACCTGGTTAATGACATTCTGCGTCACTTCCTAAACCACTTTGTTTTTGTCTGCCTAGACGACATTCTTTTTTATTCACCTGACATTTCCCAACATACCGTTCATGTACGTCTTGTCTTTGAACGTCTGCTCGAGAATCAACTCTATGTAAAGGCAGAAAAATGCGATTTTCACGCCTCTACCATCTTGTTTTTCGGGTACATCTTTGAAGCGGGTAACATCAGACCAGATCCTGCTAAAATCAAGGCCATTTCCAACTGGGAACCACCGGAGAATAGAAAGAAACTCCAACAATTCTTAGGGTTCGCCAACTTTTAGCGACGTTTCATCCGGAATTACAGCACCATAGCTTCACCCCTCACACAACTCACATCCATCAAGAGGCCCTTCTCCTGGGGACCCGAAGCACAGGCAGCATTCAATAAATTCAAGGAACTTTTCGTCACCGCTCCCATCCTCATCCAACCACACCCCACTAGTCAATTTGTTGTTGAGGTTGACGCTTCAGATACGGGAGTTGGAGCTGTCCTGTCTCAATGGTAAAGATCTACTGGCAAGTTGAAACCATGCGCATTCTTCTCCCGTAAATTGTCATCGGCCAAAAGGAACAAGTTGTAATCTGTCATTTTGCCTTCAACAGCTAGTTGTGTCTGCAGCACCGCAGCTCGTAGGAAAATAACGTTGCGCGTACACTCTTTTAGGTTATTTTTAAATGAGTGACCTCTGGAGAGTCGAGAAGAAATAAGATGCATCAGCAGCTACATTAGGTATCCAACGGTGAACGTGTACACCTTGCTGAAGATGAGGAGGAAGAAAAACTCCACAACTGACGATATATATATATATATTTTTTCCTTAGGCCGCCTTTACACTGTATGGTTCAAGTGACCCAATTCCGATTTTTTTCCTCTCATGTGGCACAGATCGGATATGACCGGTGAACGTGTAAGCAGGACAAAAGCGCATGGCTTCCGATTTTCTCAGATCGGATACAGGCCTCATTCATATGTGGAAATAAATTGGAAACGAATTGGATACGTGCATTTGCGTGTGCCATGTAAGCAGACAAATCGGATATTCCCCAGTAAATGCGAGTCGTACCTCAGTGACATCAATTCAGGACACCACCAACTGAGATCACATGACTTATTAAGGTGCTGTTTGTGCGCTGTTTTAGCTGTCAGCGTGTTACCTTTCAGCCTCAGGCTTCAGACCGTAGTTGGAAACAGCTGTTATGTTCGGTCCGGACGCAAACGGTAACTAATCAAGCGGGACACCGTTGCTACGGAACAGGCTAGAAGCTGTTTCTTTGGGGGGCGTGTATGATGGGGACCGTGTGTGTGTGTGCGCGTGCGTGTGTGTAAGGAGAGGAGAGCGGGTGTGAGCGCGAAGCGGGGGAGTGTTGGAGAACCGTAAATTAGAAATATGGTCTCTTCCCCAAAAGTTTTGGAGTCTTACTTAACCCGCTCTGGTTTCAGAACGGAAAAGTGAACCCCGAAGGAGAATCCACCTTCGGCCCTGGAGGAAATCTCCCGTGTGTTTCTGACTACGGTCGGAAAAGAGAAGTCATCGCACAGGAAAGGTTCAACACTTGGATCAAACTGTTAGTACAGCACGTCTGCAAACACTTACTCATTAAAAACTCAGAGACAGCCGAGCAGCCCTCCTTTTTTTTCTCTCCCGCGCATCCCCTCAGGAGCGCCCAAGGCAACGCCTCCTTCCGTCGCTGCTTGGCCTCCATGACAACCGCAGTCACACAAGTCCGAAAGAGGACGGCGGAAGGCAGAAATGCTGCTACGTAGTCCTCAGAACGTCTACGTTTGATAGTTTCAGCATTGTATAGTGTAAATGCAAAAATCAGATACGGGTCACTTTTAAAAGATGATGTAAGCGGGTCGTCAAAAAAATCGGATATAGTCAGAAAATTGGATATGAGCATCAAGACCTGCAGTGTAAATGCAACCATAGCTTAATCTTTGACACAAGCATTCTATTGGCTGGATTAACCAGGTATCCCCAGGAGCTTGAGTGCGCTCAAGACTGCTCAGTCTTTCTAATGGGTGTTGTGCCTGGGAGGGATATGTGGCGGCGACATAGCGTGCAGCCCAGCCAGGCCTTTGGTCTGTGGGCTAGTCTGTGCTTCTGGACGACACTGCTGCCTGAGTGGACTTGGATTCCTCGGGTGGGAACCGTGGACTCGCTAGCAGGCGCCGTGGCAGGGAAGCTGAGTCAGACGGAGCATCTCTGTCTTGCTTCCAGCCCGGGCCTCAATCAGCGCTCCTGCGGCCTGGAGTGGCCCTCCGCCAGGGAATGTGGACACATGTGGACACGCATGTACAGTGACACATGTAGATGTTCGATTGGCCATTCTGGATGTCAGTCAAGTGACATACTTCACGGTAAGGATGATTATTTGTTCAAAGTAATTTTTTTAAAGTTATTTTTGTCAAGCACCCCTTCTATAGAGCATAAAGCTACGCCACTTAGAATTTTGCTTCAAAGAAAAAAGATCAAGTGTGGAGTATTCCTCTGTAATCAGGAGGGTTTTTTTTATAATCACAGAGCTCAATTTTATAAAAAGAAATACTTGCATGTTAACAAAAACATAAAATAGTCAAATCAGTTTTCCACAATAACTTTAGACAATCAGAAGCCTTGCAGCCTCTCAAGAAGATAGATATGTATCTATGCTGCTGGATAAAGGAAAAACCTTCAAAATCTGAAAGAAAAAAAACTAGCAAAGCATTAACCGCCAACCTAGAAAAGATTTTAAAAATTGTTATTTTAAATAGTGCTGTCATGCAATAAAAGTTTTGAGTGATTGATTAATGACCTGTATTATTTAATCTAAATCATATATTTTTGTCTAACCTTGTGAAAAATGATTTTTACTTAAAAAATATAACACGGTTAAAGTAGTAATATTTGATTTAACATATTTTTCCTTGGTTAATGACCATGGTATAAGCGGTATTATGCCCTTTGAGGTGTCCGTTATAAAAATAAATGGACTTCCTTGAAGTAACTGTTCAATGCGATCAGGTATCTGCGTCGTCAATTAATTTCTGATAAAGGACCCCTTGGGAATTATCTCTTTCATAATAAATAATAGTTATAGGTTAAAAATGAGATGAATGCAGAAAAAAGTGCTAATTTGTCTCTAATTAATTAATCTCAATTATTGTGATAATTTGACAGCTAATTTTTTGACAGTAAAGCAAAAAACTTAAAGCCATTGTCAAAATTCCAGACATGACAGACAGAAGTGACAGAACACAATTTCAAACATAGACAAACACTGTCCTTGTATATAATTTTTCTAAATTACTAAGGAAGAATATTTCCTTGTGGATGAAACTAAGAAAGAAATGAGGAAGTAAAGCTATCTAACAAACCAAGGTGACAGTTTGACTAAACAACTAAAAAAGATGGAGCATAACGTAATGTATTTTCTTTATCCTAGTGCCTTACTTAGACCAACCAGATCATGTTCCAAAACCTCAGCTCAGGTCTGTCATTTTGTCCTTGCTGTGCTGCAAAGAAAAGCCAACAAAAGCCACACCCAAAGTTAACAAACTAGACAAAATAGTTTTCTAGGGCTTTTGTTTTTTTTCAGATTGATTCTAACAAAGGTGCAATGGAGACATTTCTATCAGATTTGATGCAGACCAATGCAACACAGCCACATGGCATTGCACCTCTTCAAATCAGACACGCTCACTGATAAGGTCAGCTCACACTTGAAAGCCTATTTTCTGCTTCCCATTTGGTGCTGGCCTATTGATTAAAAAAAACAATTTATTTTTGGTTGAAATGTCAGAGAAGTTAGGCAGCGCAACCTGGAAAAGTGTTTTTATGTTTACAAAGCATAGATGTGAGGATTTAAAATGAAAAATAAAAAAGGATTAAATTTATTCATTTTTCAGACGCTCAAAGCGCACACAGTGTGTCCATTATTCAGTCACTCCTCATTCATACGTGGTGATGGTAAGGTACTGATGAGGGTGCTTTGTCTGCTGTTTTTGGTTTGGGGCTTTTGGGGCACTTTCAGACTCAGATGGGCTTGCTGTAGCTCCTTGTAATTCCTCATCCATCTCGGGGAACTTTAAACTTTTTGACATTATTTCACCTTTTTCACAGATGTGTTTATTTGGAAAAACATCAGCGTTTCATCACAGTCAACAAGGTTTCATAACTTCCATACAGAGCGCTTATCTGTTATAATTTGGCCTTCGACCAAAAGGTGGTGAATACGTTGCAGGCCAGATTCCGAGATAAGCTTTCAGCAGATTAATTTTTGGCTAATTTTCTTCTGTTTATTGCAAAATTGGTGCAGTCCCTTTTCTTTATTTTTGGTGAGGTTTGTTAAGCTTACTCATAATCGAAAGCTTTGCAGATCCACTTCTGACACCATTTGCCGTGCTGTGCTTTCCTGGTTATGGCCATTGATCAACTCTTTAAGACTTGCGTGGGGAGAGAATTTACTTCCCACAACTAGTACTCTTTGCTTGGCAACTTTTACTCATCTAGAGCAGGTGAGTACAGATAATGGCTTTCAACAGCAACAGATTTACAATATTTGCTCGGGCACAGAACAGCAGCGAGACCTGTCCATGGGATGAACGTGAGCGTCTTCTAAATCTTTTAAGTATAAGTATACGCCATTTTCACTTCACATAAACTTTGTCTCAACTCCAAGTATCGCCTTACTTAATTGAATCGGTTAGTTCAAAACAGGCTGACAGGGACAGCTGATCAGGTCATCTGATCTTATGTTGAAGTAACTACCTTATAATATGTAGTTTATGAGCAAACATAAAGCTAAGGGGCTGCAAGAAATCAGCAGCATGTCGCGTAAATTACATTTTAAGATATTTGAGGAAATTGTCTTCCTATTCAAATCCCATTTGAATACTCCTTTACTCTTTATAGCCCACTACATCAAAGAACTGACAGAAAATTCCGGGCCGCGGGACACTTGGCACCGGGCCGCGGACCGGTATCGGGCTGCGGGAAATTTTGGCACCGGGATGCACAGAAAGAAAAAATTATTTCCATTTTATTGTTTTTTTTTTTTTTTTTTTTTAAATGTTTTATTTTGAAAAGTGACCGGATTCTCTCTGTTACATCCGTCACACTTAACGCATGTCAAAGTCGCGACACCAAACAAACTTATTTTGAAGGGATGTTTAAACATTACCATAGCAACCAGAGTGTGTCGCATTGGGTTGGGGTAAAAACGATGTTGCTCATGTGATGTTCTGTTGTTGGTGTCACTTTACGAGGTTACCGCTAATAAAGTTGCACATGGTAAACGTGAGTTACTCTCACCATAAAGTTTAGAAAATTAGCAAAACTTTCCCACTTAAAGTGTTTTTGAGATTTAATGGAAGCAGTCATTGAAACTAAATGAGCATAAAAAGCCATTCTGCTGCCCCTAGTGGAATGATGATGTACTACAGGGCAGAAAACAAGTTTCCAATGGGTTTTTAAGGAACATTTGGATCATGCTATGAGGTAGAAGTCTCAGAAATATGTTTTTCAAATCTGAAAGGAATAGTTGTATCAGATTAACTTAAACCACTAAAATGTGCTTCTCATTTTAAGTGTGATTCTTAATTCTAGCCAAAGTGTTTAGGCTGTGGCAGTATGCTGATAAAATAGTAGGGCTTTTGAACCCTACACTCTGTTCAGCTCTTAATGTGGGGAGTTTGAAACAGAGATCAGGGTAAGGCCAGGGAGAGCTTGTATGCATGTCTCGCTCTTCCTCTCTTGTCTTTTTTTTCTTTATAACTCTAGAAAGAAAAACTCTAAGCAAACAGATGAGAGCTGAAAGCCTTTTGTGTAGACATATTTTACTTTTACAACAGGGGTTATGAGTCTTATGGTACATCAGATGTATATTTAAATAAAACCCTTTTGTAATTTCAGCTAAAGTTTATTCATGTTAATTTGTAAATATTTTTTAATGGACCGGACGGAAAAGAAAGGAAAGAAGAGAGAGGGATGACATATGGGGGGGGGGGGGGGGGTTGGAAGGGTCGAGGGTAGAGGTCACTGAGTTTCTGAGACCCATCTTGAACATCTCTGTCTTTTATACACAGACAGGACCGTCTTCCATCCTCTCCTTGGCCTGAAAGACATTTAATCCACGCAGGTGAAATGGAATTTAGTACTTGTTTGGTAACCCTAAGATTAAGTTTATTAGTATCATCAAATTTCTTTTTTAATTTGGAGAAGTAGCAATACAGAATAAGAAACTTTGCACTCACCCAAAAAAAAACCATCTTGCTGTTCACTAACTATAACATCCATCAATGGCTACAACAGCATATTGTTCTCACTTTATGGGTCTGAAAATGAATATTTTGACTCATATATTAAGAAATAAACTGAAAACATATGAGTATGAGAAATTTAAACTCAGCAGGACAGAAAAAAGTGCAGATTTGAGTCTAACTGCTCAAGTTTTATTTTTTGTTGCACTCAGGAGATAAAAAAAGCTTTAAAGTGTGGATGCCATGCTTTGAACAACTTTGTCAAATAAAAAAGCCTTTTAAACGCTGATTCTATTGATACCAATAGTTTGCGTCGAAAAAAATCCGAAGCATATGAAAAATAGACATCTTTCGAAGGAATCAGAGATTTGGATCTGCCGCTAGAGCGCAGGCTGGAAGTGAACCCGATATGACCTGTGACGTAACGAAAGGGAGTTGCCTTTCGCAGTTGCTTAGGACAGCATGTAAACAAAACAGGTAGTCTTCGTTTCTCTCGTGTTTAAATCTGTTAATCATCAACATGCCAAGTCGTTGTGTGGCAGCTGGATGTAGCAATACATCTAGTGAAAGTGTATCTGTGTATAAAATTCCCAAAACAAGAAACGCTGCTGAAAAGGGGAAAGTTCAAGAAGGTGGACGGCGAAGGATTTTTCCCTCCAGATCTGCAGGAGAGAAGTCTGCGTTTTCGAAGGGACAAAAACCGGGACACAAACGAAGAATGTTGAACGGAGAGTTGGGAGGAGGATCTTGGCTTCTGAGTCGAGGAAAGGCGGGTGAGCTGGAAGCGAGCGAGCCGTTTTCTGGGTCGGACAGGACGGCGCTGGAGTCGGTCGGGAGCGGAGGCTGCTAAGCTAGGCTAGTGTGCATCACGATGGATCACATTGAGGCGAAATAGTCGTGTTTTCTGTTGTCCTTGGATCCAACTGGAGTATTTCAACGCACTCAATGTTTTGCAAGAGAAGCAACAGTTCTGCAACGTTTTTTTTCTTTTGCTTTTGAGGTGCCGGTACCGTGAGTAAACTGAACTGTGTGTGTGTGAGCGCTCGCGCACGAGAAAAGGTTTCAAACTGGTTCAAACAGGTAAAACTGTTAATGTTCTGCAGTTGTTAATGGTATACAGTGACTTTGTTAACTAAAGAGTAGTAATATCTGGGAAACTTTTATTATTTTGTGACATTTATTTTGTAAATTGGGTTGAAAACCAGTGTTTAGCTTTGTTTAGATTAGGCCAAAAGGGGACATTTTGAGTATATTTTAGGGTAAGTGGAGTAATTTAATTTTATACATTTTTTAGACTTACTGGAGTCTAGCCGAATCTTCATGCTGGCTATCGTCATCGGCATCACTAG